>UESW01004053.1:801994-1250379 GCA_900491605.1 Calamus simplicifolius | reverse complement strand
CTATTCCCACTATCCCCAACCGCCAACCTACAACCGTTTCCGAAGGGTCCGGGCACATCTCTCTCTCTCTCTCTCTCTCTCTCTCTCTCTCTCTATATATATATATATATATATATATAATAACATATTATTTTATACAGCATTTATTTGATAGAAAATATCTGGACAATACTTTCCATTTCGTTATAACCATAACAGCGCTCGATAATGGTTTGGAACTGTGACAACATTTTAAACCTCGGCTGAAGATGATTTAGCTCGGTTGCTTCATTGAGTAGAGAGGTGGAGAGAATACGGGGATAACGACGACAAGGAGAAGGTTTTGTACAAGTAGGACAAGGGGGGGCTCATGCATGGCAATGACCCTCCACGTTCGGTTGGCGACTGGTCCCTTAGCGTGGCAGCGATACGGCTGGCATACGAGCAATAGGGGACAAAAGGTTTGGGTCATGGCCGGTGGTGTGAACATGGAGCTTTGGAATAATAATTCTCGACGTTGAGTGCTGATGAGAAAGATGCCAGCAACAAGCAGCACACTCGATCATTTATTTAGATTTCAATTTAAGTTTTCCATTTTTATAAAATGGATGTAATGCAATTAATCGATTAATGGCTGCATGTCATTTTTCTTTTGACTTCTTTTTTATATTAAAATTCTGTTCAGATCTACATGGGCGTAGTTCTGTAGGGAAAAAAAAATGAAGAGCAGGATATATATGCATGTCCTTGGAATGAACTTTAAAGACCTTATCACTCAGGAATTTATGCACGATCTTTATAGAGCCCCTGCGAGACGGTGTCTTATGGCCATTAAGCTTGATATGGAAAGGGCTTATGATAGACTGAGCTGGAACTTCTTGTATCGTTCTCTTCAGGTGTTTGGTTTTGATGAGAGCTTTACTGAATGGGTTATGGCTTGCATCCAGAGGCCTTCCTTTTCATTGATCATCAATGGGAGCCCGACTGAGTTTTTCCAGTCTTCGGTTGGATTACGTCAGGGATGCCCTTTATCTCCCCTTCTGTTCATCTTGGCTGCGGATGATCTCTCTCGAGCTCTCCATCAGGCTCAGTACAATCAGAGGATTGTCCCTTTTAGCGTGGGGATGCGGGTCTTTCCATCTCTCATCTTTTGTTTGCTGATGATTGTATACTTTTGGGCCAGGCCTCTACTGAAAATGCGGCTTCCTTTGATTCCATTATTCAGTGCTATTGTCAGGCTTCGGGTCAGAAGGTCAATCTTCAGAAGTCTTCTATCTGCTTCAGTCCGAAGACTCCCAGACACCAGTGAAGCTATCATTGATCGGTTGGGTATCACTACTCAGACTGATCGTTTTATGTATTTGGGGATCCATGACTGGCAGACGTCCTCGATGCTCTGATTTTGTAGACCTCGAGAGGCGGGTCCGTCAGCGTATCGACGGTTGGCATGTCACTGATCTTTCTATGATGGCTCGGATCACCATTATTCGGTCGGTTCTCTCTTCCCTTCCGCTCTATATGTTGTCGAATACGGCCATCCCGACTACTTGCTTGAGGAGGTTTGAGAGATGGTTTAGAGATTTTTTATGGGCTTCTATGCAAGACGGGCATGGTATTCATCTTCTTTCTTGGGACAAGATCTATATGCCTATTCATGAAGGGGTCTCGGGATCCAATCCTTGGTGGTTAGGCGCCAAGCTTTACTGGCCAGACATGCTTCTCGCTTCCTTTGGAGCCGCACTGTCTCTGGAGCTCGGTCATGCGTGCAAGATATGGTGATTGGAAGCCAGAAGAGCTCATTTCGTCGCCCAGGGGTAGTTCCTCCTTTTGGAAGGAGGTGTGCCAGGTTGGCGACTCTATTCGGAAGAATATCTCTTGGATGGTTGGTGATGGTCACTCTATAGATGCCATTCAGGATTCGTGGATTTCTGAGCTTCCTCTGTCTCGGTGGCCCTCATTCTTTAGCACTGATATTCCTACTGATACGAGGGTTAAGGATTTGATTTCATCAGTCCCCCCCTCCTGGAATACCCCCATGGTGACTAGTCTATTTGGTGAGGATCTATCTCAGCGGATTCTATCGATCCCTCTTATCTCTTGTCCCTCCGCAGATGTGAGGCTTTGGCAGAGATCCTCCCTCCCTAGGGCCCCTCTCAGGATCTTGTCAAGATATTTAGGCCTCGGGCTCAAGAAACGAAGGATGCTGCGTGGATATGGAAGCTTCCCACTCTTCCTAGGGTTCAGCTTTTTATCTGGAAGCTTCTTTGGGACTGCCTACCGACGAGTGCTATGCTCTCCGTAGGGGTCTCCCTATCCAGTCGACCTGTCCCTTGTGCGGTATGGAGGACGAGACTACCGATCATGCTATATTCAAATGCCCTAGAGCTAGATGGATTTGGCATTTGATGGGCTATGAGTATAGAGTGGATGTCTACGGTTCTCCTCGTCCTATCTTTCTCCAGGATCTCCGGATGGCTCCTCAGCACATACGTGGTCTTTGGGCGATCACGGCATACCAGATTTGGCTATCAAGGAACAGATTATTTTTTTGGAGGAACTGTATTTCTTCACATCAGCTTATGAGGAAAATCAGATCATTGTCCGCGGATTGTGCCCGTGCTCTTCATTCTGTTGGTTTTGACACCTCTGGCCTCTGGGGTTCCCTGCTGCTTCGGCAGCGAACCGTCGTACGGTATTTATTTTCTGGGAGCCCCCTCCTCCAGGGTTTGTCAAAATCAACTTTGATGGGAGTGTTCGCGGCAGACTAGCTGGTTCGGCCTTCATCATACACGGTCCACAGGGCAATATGATTGCGGCGGGTGGATTTGGCTCTCTGGACTTCTCTGTTCCCATGTATGAGCTTTGCGCTGCATGGGCTAGTATTTCTTATGCGTTGCAGACTCTTCGAGCTCAGAGGCTTGTTATTGAGGGAGACTCTATGACTGTCATATAGTGGATGCGGAAAGAGAGTGCTCCTGATGTATCCACCAATTCGATCTTGAGAGATATTTGGACCATGCTCCAGAGGTGGCTACTGCCCAGATTCGTCATATTTTCCGTGAAGCCAACACGGCAGCTGACTGGGCAGCGACGACCGTGGCTCAGCATGTAGGATATAGGATATGGACGATGGGTGAACCATGTCCCCTGTATTGTTACAAATTTTGCAATCTGATGTATCTAGGCTGACTCATACTAGACTAGTGTGATCGCCCGTCTTTATCAAAAAAAAAAAAAAAAAAAAACTTTAAAGACAAGGTTGTATAATTTTCAAATCAAATGCCTTCCATTCTATATATGTACATACACCGGCTCTTTGTGTGCTCCTACGAGATTCTTGGATTCGCCTAGACTACTATATAGAATGCAATCAAAGCTAATCGGTAAGCATCACGTTCGAAAGTTTTACTGGGTTATATTACAACTTGTTTCGAACTTTGATTAAAATAATTGTGCATAGTAAAAATTTGATTACCATCGAAAGCTTGGATAGTAAATCATTAAAAGCAAAAACTAAAATTATGACTATAATGTTCACTGGATGATTTGATTTATGTTGCTACCAAATCACTTGCGATGAGTGCCGAATGAGCTGAGATCTCTGCGGGCCTTTGAGAGTGTAGAGAGGTCACCGTCTTCCTTCTAGGGCCTGCAAGAAAAGTCCCGGACCGATGGTTCCGGCGGGGACACTCCGACGCTCAAGTCAGCGATCTGGAGAACAGGAATTTTTAATGAAAGAGTAGAGATTGAGTCCCCCCCTCGTTGTGAGTCGGGTTTTTATATACCTGTTCGGGGGTCCCTCTTACCCTTTGTTTGCAACAGTTGAATCCTCCCGGATGGTTGGCAGTTTTTGGTCCTTTGATGTGCCGCAAAGGACGGGCAGTGGGGCCGAACATGGGGGGTCATGCCTGCCGTTAGTGGCGCCAAGGGAAGGCACGTTCGTTGCCCACGTCGCCGAGCACGTTCATAGTGAAGTTATCCGCCACTCTCGAGGGAAGTGGGCCACGTAGCTTGAACGTGGGTGGCCATTGCCGAAACCGACGCCGAGGCCGACGCGAAGGTCGAGATGGGCCGTGACCGACGCTGACGCCGTTGACGAGACCGATGCCGTGGTCGAAGTGGGCTGCGGCCGATGCCAAGATCGAGGTGGGCCACGAAGGAGATAGGCCATTGCCAAGGCCGATGCCGACGCCATTGCCGAGACCGACGCCGTAGTCGAAGTGGGCCGCGGCCGACGGCAAGATTGAGGTGGGCCACTGCTAAGATGAGCCCAAGGCCGAGAAGAGCGAAGTGCGCCGGACCGTGTGACATTGAGTTCGTGATCCCTCCATCTCGTGGGTCATGTGGTTTGATCAGTTGCATCAGCCGAAGGGACATCAGAGGCCAAAGCAGGGCTCTGTCAATTTCCTTCACGGTTCTCTAACGGCGTCGGCAAGGGTGCTGTCGGCCATGGGGTCGTCGGCCTTGGAGCCGTCGGCCATGGGACCGTCGGCCTTGGAGATGTCGGCCATGGAGCCGTCGGCCTTGGAGCCGTCGGCCATGGGGCCGTCGGCTTTGGAGTCATAACCGTCGGCCTTGGAGCCGTCGGCCATGGGGCCGTCGGCCTTGGAGATTAGAGCAATTGGATGTGCGTGGCTTTGAGGCCATAAACGCCACAGTAGCCGAAGGGCCCTTTGGAGGCTAAAGGGGGGCTTCGTCGGTTTCCTTCCTTCATGATTTTCTAACGACGTTGGATCAGCCACATCAATTTACATTTTACGTCGTAAATTAGGTTTATTCAAAAATTTCTTATGTTTTTATAGTTACCCTCAATATCTAAGTGATTGGCACACAACTCTGGGCCATGATCTTAGCCATACCTTTACAGAACCAGCTGAGCCTTTATGGTCCTTTTAATTCTCTTCTGCATTGAAACAACAATATTCATTATTCATGTAGACCAACATGCACGAATTTCTTATAGTTTGCAATATGATCGGCTATCCTTAACTATGCTTTTTTTCAATATTAATTGAATTCATATATACCATATGATTACTAGTATGTACTCATATGTCCAACTCTGCAACAAATAATTCTTAGTTCACACTAGATAGGGCTTTCTATTTTATGATTTCCACTAGCAGGGTGCCAAGAGATTTAAAGGTAGACAAGCTCCGGCTTCATCCTTGTCCCTTCTTCTTCCTATAATTTCATATAATCTATAATATTTTCTCAAGCAGACAATTATTAGTAAACATGATACTTAAAACAAAAGGTTGTAAACAGAGAATATCAAGGATTTGTACATAAAATTATTGAAGATATAATAAAACTACATGTTCATTAACTGCAGATGAAATTTAAACAATCAGGGAAATGCCATGGCTGTGACAAGGATGAGAGGGCTATTTTTATTCCAAGATCATTTAGGAGGAAACCAGCTGTTAAGGCACCAAATGAAGTGCCTATTCCCAATTTATCACATGAAAAACCCATTTTGACACCCATTCGTACGCACATTGGAATAAGCATGATGGTTCTCTCTTACCCTTTTGGCAGTGGAAAGAGCTATGCACTCATAAACCAAAACTTCCAACATGGCTCAATCATGAAACTCTTAGCATGCATTCAGATGGAAGATTTCTTAGAAAAGATTTCATTAGAAGTAAGAAATTTAAAATTTTAAAACTAATTTTTTTGCTTGACTATTCTTAAAAAAGAATTTTTAAAAATTTTAAAATCCTAAAACACTGTATATAAAATATAAAAAAAATTAAAATACTTTATCCAAACACAACCTTAAAGTCCCAATAATCTCTCGCTATAAGAGATGGATCAAGACACAACATACTAATAAGGCATGAGTAATGGGTCAAAAATTGCTCTTATAAACTGAAATACACATCCAAATTGATTTGTGGAGAGAAATAATTAGTTAAAAGTGAAATTGATTGATCAAAAATATTACATTTACCAGTACTTCACATTGCAAAAGACCAGTAGAAGTTGAAAGGGATGCAACAAAGGATGAAACCGAGGTATAGTTTGTTAACTATTTATCTTATAGTGCAAGTGATATATGTACAGCCATCATGCTATTAAAGTAATAAGCACTTGTCATTGTTTTCAAACACAAATACAAATATGTGTTTCTTATTAAATGTGATGCTTGTACGAGTGTCACTTGTTATGCAAAAAAAAATTTGATAGCAAACACATAATGGATTGCCCTTAAATTTTGCCTTATACAAATTGGCTTAAAAAAATAATTAAATTAATACTAGAGTGAAAATATCCTAGTCTTGACTCAATTTCCTTTAGGATTAATTAAACCCATTAATTAACTAGATTAGATTGTCTTAAGTATATGAAAAGATTTTTGGTCCTATTAGGTCGTTATTTGACTATTTGGGTTCGAGGTCGAATTCATTTGTAATACAAAGTAAAATAATTATATTTTTTATCTTATACAAAAGAAAAAATAATAATGATATGAATAGATAAAAAAAATTAACTAACATGAATTTCTACGGGCAAGATCATCAATTTTGTTTGAATCTTAGGTCGAAGAATAAACATGCCTGATCCCAAGTTTAAACATAAAAATTTTAACTCCATGGGTTAAGTTGGATTAGATCAATCATTTAGATTCATTGGAGGCTTTACTATTAGTATCATTTCTAACCATATCGAATGATTTTGAATCGATGGTACATTAATTAGGTGGATAAAAAGTTTTGAATTGGATCGAACTAGTATGGGATCCGAATTGAAAGATTGAACCATCTCAATGTTAGATTGATTTGTTTGTTCCGTCTTAAATTATTCGATCCGGAATGCTTGGGTATAGAATGGGCAAGTGAATCAGAGGTCTACAATCGCTCTCAACCGCTCTTTTTCCGGGAGCGCCCAAATATGCCACCCGCCTGGCGAAAACTCCTCCGAGTTTTCTCCACTCGGGCATGACTCGGCCTCGCCGGAGCCTCGCTGCGCTCCAAATCCTCAACCCTTCACCCGCCCTCTCCCCTTTCAAATCCTTCGCCAAAACCCTCCCTCGAATCCGCTTCCTCTCCCTGCGGCCCTCCTCTTGCTTTCACCCTCCTCCGACAGCGAATCCTCCACCTCCGAAGCCGAAACCTCCCCTCCCTCTCCAGATTCCGTCCCCTCCGACAGCATCCGTCCAACCAACTGTAGACTCTGCGCGGCCAATCCCCCGAACGAAAGTACTCTTTCTCGAGGAAATGGTTCGGGAAAGCGGAGATGATGCAAAGGTTAGCATCCGTTCTTTCGAATCGAGGCTGGGATTTGAGCGCCTTGAATTCGCCCTACGTCGAATTGGATGAGCTGAACGTTGTCAGGATGTTGAACGATCTGTTCGACGGGAGCTCGGATGCTGCCCTTGCTTTCTTTTTCTTCAGGTGGTCTCGGAGGCACAACGCATCGAATCATGGGCTCCGGACGGTTTGTGCAATGATACATATTTCGGTTTCGGGGAATATGAATCACATAGCAGTGAGCTTTGTTCGCAGCATCGTTAGAAATGGCGATGTTGGAGAAGAATGGCATGAGTCGGTGTTTGACGTCTTAAGGGAGACTAGTAGGAGCAGAAAAGTTTTGGAGATCGTTTATAGTATGCTTGTTAATTGTTATATCGATGAGGGCATGTCAGGGATGGCGTTTGGGTTGGTAAATCATATGAAAAAGTTTAGTTTCTTCCCAACTATTGAGGTGTGCAATTCTCTTATTCAAAATCTGTTAGAGTCTAGTCAATTGGAGTCTGCATGGGAGGTTTTCGCAGAAATGCCAAGCCATGAGGCTGGGTTGAATGCGTCAACCCTAAGTTTATTCATCCATGAATTCTGTGCCCGAGGTAGTTTTGGTTATGCATGTAAATTGCTTTCAGAAATGCAGAATTATGGCGGAAAAGCTGATATTGTTGTGTATACAATAGTAATCAACGCCTTTTGCAAATGGGGTCTTCTAAAAGAGGCAACTGCTATGCTCTATAAGTTGATAGAGATGGGCTTTTCTCTTGACCATGTTCTGATTGCTTCCGTAGTTGATGGTTACTGTAAAGCTGGAAGGCTGATGGAGGTTGGTAGGTCTTTTGACCTCTTTATCTTGTGTTCCTGATGCTTATATGTATAATAGCTTCATTTTAAAGTTATGTAGAGATGGAAACATAGAAGAAGCCAATAAGCTTTTCAATGAGATGTTTGAGTTAGGTGTAAATCCAGATTCTTTTAACTACACTACCATTATAAATGGCTATTGTAAAGCATTCCTGATAGATCAAGCTCTGACTACTTTCGGCCTGATGTTAAAAAGAGGGGTTAGGCCAAATACTTTAACTTATACAGTGTTGATTGATTGCTGTTGCAGGATCGATGATCTTCAAGGGGCTGAACATACAATAAATGTGATGAAAAGAGAGGGTATGAAACCCGATGTTATAGCATATAACACGTTGATCAGTGGGTATAGTAAGAAAGGCCATATGCATAAGGCCTATGAGCATACAGATATGATGAGGAAGGATGGAATATTCCCAGATGTTGCTACATATAATATTCTCATGCATGGTCTTATCAAGAGAGGCTTTGTGATGGAATCAAGAGAAATTTTTAATGAGCTTGTTAGGAGGGGTTTTGCTCCTGATAAAATTGCATTTACTAATGTTATTGTGGGCTATTCTAAAGAGGGAACCTAGAAGAAGCATTTCTTATATGGTGTAGCATGAATGATCGTGGAATAAAACCTGATGTTGTTACTTGCAGTGCTCTTCTCAGTGGTTTTTGCAAAATTCATCGTTTGCAAGATGCCAGTGTTCTATTTCATAAGATGCTGGATGCCGGGTTGGAACCTGACCTGATATTGTATAACACTCTTTTACGTGGATATTGTAGTGAAGGCAATATTAATGAAGCTTGCCGATTGCTCATCATGATGAAGGAGAGTGGCATTGTTCCAAATGATGTTACATATCAAGCCCTAGTTGATGGTCTTGAGAAATGCGGGGTTGATAATCCTGTAGAAAGTGCTGCTACAAAGTTACAAGAGATTTTCTTGTTAAAATGTGTGGGCTGATGTTCTTGGGTTGATTAATGGAGCATTATGAAAATATTTGCATCTTCAGCCTTCAAAATGTGGTAGACGAATTCTCTGCCATGGCTGCTGAGTTGCAGACATCAATGAGAATGTGATTCCCAGGGAACAAACCAGGATAATTTCCATGCCTTCTAAAGTCACCACAAATGTAAGCCAAACAATATTCTTAGTTGAATAGTAAGTACCAAAACTTGCAAAATATCTTTTTATAATATTATGTGCAGAAATCTTATGAATTTGATTCCTTGAGTTGGATAGTAAATCATTTTTACCCTGTTAAGCTGAGTTTAACTTATTATCTTTATAGTGTAAAATTTTACAAAAGTATAACCTGATGTGCTTTGTCCATTTTCTCGATATAGTGTGATTAAGTTCAGCTTTTTTTTGGCTTTTCATACATCAAGAATTGTAAGACTTCTCTACTTTTGTTAGTTCATCATATACTGTTATATGCTCAAAGCACCAATGATATTTAGTTATATAAAAGCAATCATTTTTGATATTTTTTTTGTTATGAGATCAGGATTTCTTTGTGTTGCTTGATCAAAAAGAAGCTTTTGTTGTTATACAATCATTAAATGAAAGTCTAAACATTCTTCTTATTCATCTTATCCTTGTGTTGTCACCTTGCTGTTGACTATTTATAAATTAGCCATCAATATGGTTAACTATGGCATTTCTCCTCCCTCATTTTTTGGCAATCAGCCATCCTTGTTACTACCCCAAACCCTGCCTGCTAGTTGATTGGACATTTTTTTTGAATAGGTCATGGGCAAATAATTTTCAAGAGTTGATAATAGGTGCCTTTTTCACCATGCTTTGTAAATTTAGAAAGTATTGTGCAGTGTAGCAACAATCTGTGTCTTATTTTGAAGTAGTATCCTGGGTTTGGGTTAATGATGTGGATGTGGCTTGGATGGATGGCAAGGAAACTAAGGCTAATTGTACTTCTGGAAGGGTGGTTAGTACACATAATCATGTTGTTGTTTATAAGGTCAACGCTGGTTCCTTTACCTGTCTTGGTTGGTTGCTTGTGCAGCAAAGTTGATTCCATAGTTGTGAGATGATGGTTTGTGTTCTAATCTTGCTGAAGGAAGACATGAAAGCTTTTCATCTTGATGACTTGTACTCCTTAAAATAATCTTTGTACTCCTTATGTCATATATGTTGGCAATCATTCATAAGATGTTGGCTTCTCACTGCAGGTTAATGGTAAGTTGTCCAATGCCTATCTAAAGGATGCTGAAGCATCACCTTGTGGTGTTGATCACGTGGGAAAGCCATCTTATTGGTATTAATCGCAAGTTCTGCAGAACTCAAAGTCAATATGTGACATTAACAAAATCTAAGTAAGTATTGAATAATCTGAAAATATTTTTTTCTTTTTTTTCTCCTCATATAATCTGTTTCTTATTCTTAAGTGAACTAAGCAGATAACATGTTCATGTTGCGTGCATGTGAACCATGCAGGTTATTCTTGGTGTCATGCTTTTGTATGGTGGTGCTAATGGTAGGGGGGGCTTATTTATTGGATTATGTGTTTTTTTAGCTTCCACATCCTCTATTAAATATTTAGTAACAGATGGTGATGAATAATTGTACTACCAGACTTACATCAGAAATATATTGATTGCTGTGAAGCCCTTTGAAGACTTCATCTCTGTGAACTCCATATGATGGAAGAATACAATGGGCAGCATTGGGTGAGCTAAGCTCCCATCCTCTTGCCATTGCAGATGCTACATATAGGCATGCTCTTATGTTCCTTTAGGCACTTTAAAAGCACTAAATTTCCCTTGTTTGCATTATAGGAGCGTGTTCGACTATTGCAAACTTGATGAGGAATGAGGGAGTAGGCCATTAATTTAGTAAGTGGAGAAAGCTTGGCTGGTAAAACAGAAAGCAATGAACTGCTTATGTGTATCTTGCTTATATGGGGTAGAGCTGCTGCTGAAGGGCAGACTATGGATCAACAATTTTAGTAGGTGAGATATCATCCGATTCCTTCTCCTGCTGATTTTGGAATTAAACTAGATAGCCTTTTTTTTTTTCTAGATAGTTACAAATTTCTTCACATTGCACATGTGTTTGGTTGTTAAGGTATCTTAATACCTATCCAAATCTGTCCTTGTAATATTTGATAATGCAACGACGGTTGGTAACCATAACTCAAGGGAGGGAATATCTTGTTATGATCCACTGTGATTTATTTATTTTTAAATTTAAATATCTTTCACTTGCTTGATGTCCATTGTAAATTTCTTACATTTACCGGTTACTTCAGTAAATTTTTGGTGATTTCTTGACCGGCTATCATGACTTACCTGCTCAAAAGGTCTCATGCCTCTCGAATGCTTAATCCTGAGAGAAATTACCATTGTTCTTATGTGATTCGTTAAGCTCCACCGGAGGTCTTGAGTCTTTTAGCTCAACTCAACTCAACTCATCTAAGCCTTTTCCCACTACATGGGGTTGGCTACATGAATCTGCTTCCTCCATTCTGCTCTATTCAGGTTCAAGTCAACATTCAAATTACAAATAGTTATATCATTTTTAATTATTTTTATCCATATTAGTTTAGGTCTACCTCTACCTCTATCCTTACCATGGATTGTTAAAAGATCACTCTTTCTAAGTGGAGTATCTAAAGGTCTACGTTATATATGTCCAAACCACCACAATCGATTCTCTCATTTTATCTTCAACTGGGGCTACTCCTATCATTTCTCTTATATGTTTATTTCTAATTCTATCTTTTAAAGTTTTACCATATATCCATCTTAACATACGCATTTCTGTTATACTTAATTTATTCATATGTTGTTTCAATATTGCCCAATACTCTGTTCCATATAGCATAGCTGGTCTAATAGCGGTTTTATAGAAATTTTTTTTAATTTTAATGGGATGCGCCGATCATATAATACTCCTGAAGCACTTCTTCACTTAATTCATCCTGTTTTAACTCTATGATTCACATCTTCACCTATTTTACTTTCTTGTTGGATAATTGATCTCAAATACCTAAATTTTTCACTCCTTGATATCTTTTGGCTTGCAATCTCTATGTTTCTTCATTTGTATTTCTACTCCCACTAAAATTATATTTATGTATTCAGTTTTAGTTTTACTGATCTTAAAACCTTTAGATTCTAAAGCCTCTTTCCAAATCTCTAATTTAGCATTTATTTCAGATTTAGTTTTATCAATTAACACTATATCATCTGCAATAACATACACCATGGGATATCATTTTGAATATGTTTGGTTAATTCATCCATAACTAATACAAAAAGATACGGACTTAAGGTAGATCCTTAATGTAAACTTACAATAATTAAAAGCTCATTAGTCTCTCCTATTATTGTTTTAACAATAGTTATTGCTCTATCATACATATCTTTTATCAATTCTATGTACCTTTTGGTAACTCCTTTTTCTCTAAAACCCATCATATTATTTCTTTAGGTATTCCATCATATGCTTTCTCTAAATCAATAAGACCATATGAATATCTTTTTTCTTTTTGCTATATCTCTCCATCAATCTTCTTAATAAATAAATAGCTTCCATGGTCGATCTTCCAAGCATAAATCTAAATTGATTATTTGATACCAAAGTTTAGCTCTTATTCAATTTTTTATTACTCTCTCCCATAATTTTATTGTATGACTCATTAGCTTAATCCCTCTATAATTTGCACAGTTTTGAATATCTCCTTTATTTTTGTATATAGATATTAATATACTTTTTCTTCAATCATCCGACATTCTTTTAGTTGCTACAATCCTGTTAAATAAATTGGTTAACCACATGACTCCAATTTCTCCTAAGCCTTTTTAAACTTCAATAGGGATCGCATCTGGTCCTAATGCCTTTGCATTTTTCATTTACTCAAAACCTTTTTAACCTCAAGCATGCTAAATCAACGAAAAAATTTATGTTCATTTATTATTCCTAGGTTATCACATCCTTCTACCCTTAAATTTATTAAATTATTTTTATTTAATAATTTTTTTAAATAACTTTTTCATTATTCTTTTATCTCTTTTTTTTTACTAAGACACTTTCATCTTCATCCTTAATACATTTAATATAATCAAGATCTTTTGTTTTCTTTTCTCTTAGTTTTGCTAGTTTATATATAGTCTTTTCACCTTTTTTTTCGTATCTAGTCTATTATATAAATCATCATAGGCTTTAAGTTTGGCATTACTTACTGCTTTTTTAGCTTTTTTTTGCATCCCTATACTTTTTAAGACTTTCTTCATCCCTAGCTTCTTGCCAAATTTTATAGTTTGTCCTTTTAAATTTGATGGCGGCTTGAACTTTCTCGTTCTACCATCAAGTTTTCTTTTCTACTAGTCCTACTCCTTTTGATTCTCCTAGAACTTCTTTTGCTATGTTTTTTTATGCATTTAGTTGTTTTTTTCACATTAAATTGGGATCACTATTTATATTCATAGTCATTTCTCTTACTAACTTTTCTTTAAATAATTCTAGTTTTTATCCTTTCAAATTTCACCATTTAATTTTTGGATTAATAGTTTTACGTTTTACTCTAGATTTCATTTATATCCATATGTCTGCTACATTATTTTATGTTGTGAAGTTAAACTTTCTCTTGGAATAACTTTACAATTTTTGCATGTTATTTTATCCATCTTTCTAGTTAAGAAAAAGTCCATTTGACTTTTATTAGATCCACTTTTAAATGTTATTAAATGTTTATCTCTCTTTTTGAAATAAGTGTTTGCTATTGTTAGATCATACGCTACTGCAAAATCTAATAAGTTCACGCCGGCTTCATTCCTATCTCCAAATCCATATCCTTCGTGTACCGTTCCATATCCATCCCTCAGTTTACCTACATGTCCATTAAAATCTCTTCCCAAATATCTTTTCTTCTTGTGGTATTTCTTGCATTACTTCATCTATATCTTTCCAAAATTATGTCTTAGTTTGTTGGTTTAATCCTACTTGCGGTGCATATGCACTAATTATGTTAATTATATTATTCTCAATTATAAGTTTTAGTGATATAATCCGATCTCCTTTTCTAGTTACCTTAACAACATATTCCTTAAAAAATTCTCGTCTACAATTAATCCTGCTCCATTTCTATTTTTATGTTTTTCAGTGTAATATAATTTATATCATGTATTCTCTATTTCTCTAGATCTTTCACCTAACCATTTAGTCTCTTGCAAGCATATTATATTTACTTTTCTCCTAATCATAGTGTCCACTATCTTCATAACTTTACCTGTTAGTGTTTTTATGTTCCAAGTTGCTATTCTAAGCTGACTATCAGGTGCCGGTGCGGCACCTCTTGCCCATTTTTTGAAATATTCGAAGGCAGATGCAAACACATAACTGGGACGTCCTATCTCTCGCACAGTTTGATTTAGTAGATTCATATTTTTTAAGGGATTTGACGGAGTTTTACACTGGTTGTCAGCTACCTAACGCAACCCTTCTCCTTTACCCGGGCTTGGGACCGGCCTTGGCGGAGTTGTCTTGAGTCTCTTAGCTCTTTGTCAAAATTCTTATCTTTCTCATGTCTTTGGTTTTTGTATCATGAGAGTTACTATATTTTGAACTCTCTCTTTTACTGATTTGCTTTCATCAAAAAAGAAAAATTGGTATAGAAAGTTGCAATCTCCATAGCATATGGTACAAACCAAGCTGGATGTAGCAAATGTTGTTATAGCTATTTAATTAACAAAGGATGAGTACCTCTATATGGCATTTTGTAAATTGTTATTTAGTTAAGAAACCTATGGATGGCACAAAAGATTCCTTTAAAACAGTTCTTCTGACGTAGCACCTCTAGTTTCCTATTTAGAAGGATAGATGATTCAAGAGTAAATTGCCTTTTCTGTGCTATACATAGATGCAAAGAGAATTCCAGTGAAGAGCATGACCTTATCTCTCTTTTATCATCGCAATGTAGCTTCAAATGAAAATGTTTATGCGGATAAGATGAAAAAACTAGAATATCTTGAACGAAAATAGAACACTATTCATAGTTCAGAAATTTCTTGTTTGCTCAGAAGATAAATGGATTCATTATCGGAAATATATCCTTTGTGTATGGTATTATACCATAGATATTGGATTTTTTGTGCAGATGAAATGCAGAAATCATGCTTAATACGGTGCCTAGGTAATAGGAATACTGAAGCCATATTATTATGTAAATAAATTTAGTTTATTGTGCTTAAGTAATTCCATTGTATATGGCACAGTATAGCATAGTGTATTATAACTATGCTATAATATGCCATAAATTAATACAGTATAGATGATGCCATTATTGAGGTCTAGAGCACCAACCTATAGTATTCAGTCTTCAAGAATTGCTTGAGGCCAATTAATGGTACGAGTCGAGAAGAGAAAAGAAGAAAGAGGGGCATGATCAAGGGAAAGTGAGGAAGAGGAAGTAGAGAACAAAAGGGAATTCACATGTTTGGATCAGATTTTGTTCTCATCAATACATTTTAACTTGGGCATCCTTTTTGTAGAGGGGATGAATGTCAAGCACATTGCTAAGTGAGAGTAGTCATTTAGGAGGCATATTACCATGTGCAATCCATTAAACTTGGTCAAATGATACACATATCAAGATGTAATAGATGAATTGCAACTCCATAGCCCTTTACACTATATTTTTTCAGCATAAACTCTTTAAAAAATCTCCCTTAAGCTTGTGTGCATTCATATTTCATGTCCATTTGGTAACAAATCATTAGAATTGAGGACTACAAGTGACTCTGGTGAGAATGTTAGCAACCTGATTCCTTGCTTTTCACATCAAGTAACATGAACATAAATAATTAAAAAAGATATAACTATTTGTAATTTGCATATCGACTTAGTCCTAAATGGAGCAGAGTGGAGGAAACAGATTCATGTAGCCGACCCTATGTAGTTGGGAAAAGGCTTAGATGAGTTGAGTTGAATTGAGTTGTTGGATGAAGTGGCAATCAATTTCTTTATACGTGCATTCCCTATAAGAAACTAGTTTACTGCTTTGCTTGCAATATCAACTACAGCTTATTTCAAACTACATTTTTGTAGAACCATGTAAATTGAACCACTTTTCTTATATCAACTTATTTAGCCAAGCCCGGATAAAGGAGGGTTGCTTTTGGTAGCTGACAGCCAGCGTAAAACTCCGTCAGATCCCCTAAAACATGAATCTATTAGATTAAACTATACGAAGGGATAGGACGTTCCCATTAAGAAACGTGTTGCACCTTCCTCTGGGTGTTTCAAAAAATGGGCAAGTGGCACTACACCGGCATTGGGGTGCGGTGATAAATGAGCAAGGGTTCCTGCACTACTCGAGTGCGGGTAAATAACTATTTGTAATTTGAGTATCGATTTAGTCCTAAATAGAGTAGAGTGGAGGAAGCAAATTCATGTAGCCGACCCCATGCAGGTGGGAAAGGCTTAGATGAGTTGAGTTGGCTTGAGTTTTTTCTTACATTCCCGCATTAACGATATGAACCATTACTTCATTACAAGGATTCATGTTCTGATGGTACAAGCATGCCCCTTTGGTACCATACCATTTCAAAGAGAGAACCATTGCAACAGTGGCTCTCAGACATTGGTTTGTTCATGAACTGAAATGTTGGCAGTTTGGTTGGTACTAATTGGGATAAACTAGGACACTAGCTAGGTTGCTTAATACCAGCCAGGACATCTAGGTCCCGCCAAAGAAAAGTAGAGCCCATAAAGGCTCCCATTTTGTGCCTCTTGTTCAAGCACAAGAGAGAAGAAAACTGAGTGAGTGAAAGAGAGAGAGAGAGAGAGAGAGGAAAAAATGAACTCCATAAATCACATGTTGACTCAAAAATCAAGGACCCTAAAACATGTAAAATTTCATTAAATTTCATTTAAAACAACCAAGCTAAAGTAATTTTGAAAATTGGACATAGAAAAGGAGAAAAATGGTGTCTCAATAGCATATTGACCCAAGACCAGTTCAAGATGAAAATTAGTATCTGGACTTGAATCTTTGATACATACTCTGCTTCTGCACTTAGTTTGGCAAGTGTATTCTTCTTCATCCATGTTGCATGGTTTCCTGCAATGGTTTAAATCCTGGTATCAAGGCTTGCCCCCATTCTGGTCCTTGGTTGGCATATGGCTGAGATGGGTCAGGATAGGCTATAATGGTCACTGACAATAAGAATATATGTATATATTCATCCTAGGTTTCTGAGTCAAATTATGCTATTTAGTGATGTTGAGGTTGAGGGTGAGGGTGTATTCAGTTCAAGATCATGGATGCATTTATTTATTTATTTGGAGGGTTGCAGGTGCAGGCAGGGGGAAGGGCTGTGTGCAAATCATATGAAGCTTTTCTTAACAGAGGAAGAGGATATATGGTCCTTCAGAATAGTGAACGGATAAAAATAAATCATGAAGTTCAAACTCAACTATTTTGTGGCAATGCAATGCTGCCATGCAAACTGTGTAACTTCTATATGCCAAAAGTCAGTCAAATGTTATAGTATTACCCATATCTGAAGAACCTGTATCTCGATGAGCTTGTTATATTTCATTCTCATCTCATTTCTAGGTTCCATGGTTGTGAAAAAACCTTAATCTTGGAATTGCATTGGAGGAGTGTTTCCCAAAGTTTTCTTCTGTTCGGGTAACTATATTTAGAATTCACTATTCTGGCATTTGTGTTACAAAGAATTATTTGAAGCTTCTGTACTAGGAGGTCATGGCAACAAGCTTGTTACTTGTTTTGTGGTAAATGTTGCTTGGCCGTTACTCTTTGCCTGCTACAATTAACGTTTAGTTGAATTAAATCAATTATAAAAAAGAAATCTCTTCTAATAATAAAAGGTGTTTGGAAATTGAAAATTCAGAACAATAGTATTTCTTCTGCAGCAACTACCGTGCCAATTGCTTCAGCAAAGCTGATGACGTTGCTTGATCATCTCACATTATATTGGGCACTTACATTGCATTACAAAAGCACTTGATAAGGATTTAGAAGCTATTGCGACAGCACTTGATTTAATGCAGGTATTCTATTTTTCTATTTTGTAAAAAATAAGTATTGTTTCTCAGTAATTTATTGCACTAGTTAAATTGTTGGCAAACAATTCGTTTGTTATGCTACTGCATTTTAGAATTCAGCCCTTAAAAATTCAATGGCATGCTTTTTTTTTAGTTAAAAGGTCGACGAGCAGATGCAAAGGATGTTCGTATTAGTTGAGAGGGAAAGTCTCTTGTGTTGGTATAAGACGCTGTGGTTCGATACCATCCTCACTCTAGTATTTAGCCAAGTTACGTTAGGCATTGTTGTATCTTTTTTTTTCAAAAAACAAAATAGAAACAGAAATTCTACTTTTATTTTTTTATTTTTATATTTTCAACAATAGAAACATATTTGATGGTCATTATTGTTTTTTATTTTATATAATTTTGACAACAAAAAAAATTTGACAGCTACTTTTTTTTTAACATTAGGATATGTTTTTAAAAATTTACTTTTTTAATAGATTGTTTGAGTTTTGCAACCTTTTGCGTGTTTTATAAATAATGAACTACTTTTAAGAATAAAAAATAAAAATAATGCAAAGAAACATATTTGTTTTTACATCAAATTCTGTATTTCTACTTTCAAAATTGAAAAAGAAACAAAAATACCAAACAGGTCCTAAACTTTTATCCACCCTAATTCTTGAAATGAATAAATAAACAAAATAGCTTGTCAGCTACTTTTAAGAATTTTGTTATCCTGTTTATGTGATTAGAAATCTTATTCTTTGTAACTTTATGCTACAGCCTGTAACTTTATGCTACAGCCTGTAGCACATGCAATTATGCACGAGAAAACTAGGGCCCAAATAGGTCCCTCTATTGCGCTTTCAACGATGCTAAAGCCACATTTCTCAACAAGGAATTTTAACAAACTTAGGTTATGTCTTGACTGAAATTATAAAATGCAATCAACATATTGAAGAACAGTCTAAACATTGGAGAGGACAAAACTCTTAAAAGTGGATTTCTGGGTGTCATCTTTTATTCTTTTCTCCGAATTCTTGCTCAACATTTGCTCTACTCATTGTAGGGGATGGATCGGATTGGATCTATTTTATGCAAGCAAGGCGCATTACAGTTGATTTGTAAGGTATATTTTGTGCTGTGTTTCCTGGTCGAGTTGGGTCTGACCAAGTCAAGTAAGAATCAGTAAATTCCATAGTTTATTCACAAATTGGAATCCGAGCATGTGTTTGATCAAATATAAGCATTATTATATTTATATTAGAATGTGATGTACCTAACAGGGTGTAACCTGTTGTCTTAGTGGAACACATGACAAATTAGTAATAAAGGTCCCAATTAAGACGTGGGGCATGTTGAGCCTTGGATGCCAACAAGGACAAAATGAACAGGATGCCCCTCATATGAATCCTCAGCCCCATAATGTCGGCTCACATGTTATGGGACCCAATAATTGTCAAGCGAATAAATAATTGGAGGCAAAATATTGCACCCATTGAGGAACTCCTTTTTCCCACGGCAATGGTTGTAGTGACCTAGCATTTTTTATTAAAAAAAAAAAAGACACAGCAACAAAGCAGATAAATTCCAATTTTGGGATTATTTGGATCTATGACTGTAACTTTGATATTGTAAAATTATTTTTTACAAACTATTCGTAGAAACGAAACTATGGGGCAAAATGATTACATAGAAGCATGCTTCGAAGAAACCCGTAAACTTTATTGATGAATAAAGGTGCATATAGGACTAGGCCTACGCAATTTTTTTTTTTTAATACTTTCAAAATTGATTCACAGTGTAGGTTATGACCCATGGGCTGTTTCAATCTAGGCGAAAATCAGGTAAAAAGTGTGTCGCCCAAACCATTTTATGGTATCTGTGGTACTAAAACAGCTTGACTGTAAACCTAGGTAGAAAAATCTCATCCCGATCTGTTTATCGGTGACAACTAGTTGGAAGAAACTAGGAACCATTCCATGGTTCATGAGAGTCATCGATCAGGCGGACTTGATTTAGGGACATCCACTAGTTTTATGGTGTATCAAAGTTAGCCAGTTTGTTCATCCGTCGTAACTTGGCATCCACTGCCTAATGGCGACAAGCACGCGTAATATGCGAAGTGAACGCTTTAATGATGCGCAAACTTAATTATTAGAATGCTTTTTTTTTTCATTGCCTTCGCTTGGTCAATTATTCGGTAGGAACAGACATAACATTTAGCTTAGATAATATAATGGGACTAAATATTGTTAGGGCCATTTGATTAGTATTCATGATGATTTTTTTCATGGTTGAATTACTAATGATCCAACATCGTTCCAATTAATTTAAGATATTTAAATAATTTGATATAAAATATTTTAATAATAAAATATCACATTGATAAAAGCTCATTGCATTTCATGTCATGAAAATAAAAAATTATTATGCAAGCAATATTAATAATGTTATAAAAATTATTTACATAATATATGAATATAAATTCTATAATTTTAATTTAAAAAGCGTAAAATATTATATATGTAAATCTGTAATCTAAATATCATAACATATATAAAAATTATGTATCTTTAGAGGTACAATGCTATTTATCAGACTACATAAGTAAGAATTCAATTGTAACTCCATTTTAAATCATTTATGAAAAATCATAACACATCCTGCATCCTGCAAATATGATACTATAAATATAATATATTATAGTATTATGTATGTTATACAACAACATAGTTAATAAAAAAAAAAAAATTAGTGCCTGTTATTCTTAGAATGGAGTGATTTTAATCTCAAGGTAATTACAATTATCATCACATGAGAATACCAAACTAAGTAATTTATCAGCATTTTAAGACCATCAATGATATTTTAAACAGCACCCTATATTAAACATCGTGTAGGTGGACCACTTTGCACTGTGGCTTCAACAAGGCCCATTCATTATTGAACATCATACAACGTTCCACGAGGCTTGCGACCACGACATCGTCCAAGTGGGAGGCCACTGCTGGGTTGTTGGGATTTTGTCAAAAGTGAACCGTTCGAAATTGATGGATGTGGAATTAGTCGTTTGGAGCAAGGCATCCGGTCAAAGAAATAAACTAAACCTTATGTCAAAGAAATAAACTAAGCCTTTTGGTTTGTAAAGCAAGAATAAGAAGGGAATAGAATTATTCGTTATCCTTTTGGTTGTAAAGCAAGAATGTGTAGGGAATAGAATTATACATCGAGAAAGGTACCATACAAGAATTTGGTGCCTGTAAACACCGAAGAATCCTATTAGAACACTTGTAATACATGTCATAAAAAAGATGAAGAAAATCGAATGGGACTTGTATGTGCCTATCCTATTCCATTACATATCATTGTCGGCTCGAGCATAAACTAGGGATAATCTCATAATTATATGACAAAGTTAGAGGGTTATGATTCAAAATAACCATTTGCATGGCATGAGAATAGTTATTATTGTCTTTAAAATGATGGTATATAAGAGCTAGTCTACTCTCTTTTAGGATGATTGAGGGTTCAATAATCTTGCTTATCCAAAATTAATTGTAGATATTTCAAATTTGAAAGATATTACATCGATTAAGATTTGTATCATAAAAACCATCAAGAAATAAAAAAAATTATATTTTGGAAGCCTCCTACTTATATATCAAAAGGGCAAAATGAATATTTATGGTTATATCAAGATTTTATACTATTTCATAGCATACATAAATTGAAAATTCATTATAAAACATGTATACACCAAAATATTGTAAATTTACATCTTTAAACCATAGATCATGCAGAACTTATATTGAGCTATTAAAATAATTATTCCTAGATAATATTGTATGAAAACAAAAAACTTTAAAAATATGAATTGTTATTTAAAATAGTTATTATTTATATATGCTTGGTGTCAACTTTTCAATTTCAAATGCTCATTATAAATTTTGATTGGTGGAATAAAAAGTAGACAAACTTGATCAAATATAGATCTGCAAACAATATAAATATAAAGGTTTTGCCTTTTATTTTTTCTATTATATAAAAATAGTACTAATTTTGATATTTCTTTAACAAGCATCAAGAAGAAAAGGCAAAGGATAGTTAACTTTTTCATTTTTTTTATATCATATTTTTAGGCTACATTTTCTATTTTATAAATCGTTAGTGAAAAGAAGTTGAAGGAGTATATTTGAATTGGTTGCTCAACAGTTATTCTCCATTCTTAGCAACTATATAAGATAATTCTTAGTTAATGGTGGGACTAATAACTATTTCAAACATACCTTCTTAGCATAAATATACATCTTATTTCATATCATAATATTTTTTTTTTTCCATTTATTTGCAATCATTTCTCACCTCATGGAGTGTATGTAGAAAGAGATCTTAGTTTAATTTTAGTTTCATCCTCATTTTACATTCATAACTTTTAAACTTGCTAAAATAGAAGATGGTCCCATGATTTCTTGAATTATTATATCTAAAGTTAAGTATTCTTCCCAATAAAACTAATTCTTTTAACTTCCATTACAATATTTATTAGTCATAAATTTTTCTAAATATTTTATGTTTAGATGATCTAGCTATTTAGTACAAGGGAGAAGCCGCAAAATCTATATAACGATAAATTTTAATTTAGATGCTTCAAAAAATACTAAATTTTGTAGAAATGTTTAAATATTTAAAAATCTACTGTAACAACTAAATCTTTATATGACTATCTAAAATAATGAGGGAAAAATTATTCTCTCATAATATTTTTAACATATTGATGAAAGTAGATATTGGCACTCTAAATATATAACTAATGTTTAAAAAACATGTTGATTTATAAATTGTATAACTTTTCATGTAATCCTAACCTTCCTAAGATTATAATTTTTATGAGAATTTCTTTGAATATAATTCTTTTTACTAGAAGCAATACATTACATTTAACTTTAAAATTTTGAATTTATAGCTACATAACTTTTTTTTTTAATCATAATTATGTATCATTTGCCGCAACTATTAATTTAACTAAAAATTTCAATATGAAGACATCTAATTCTATTTAAAACCAATCCTCTAATTCTCAATAATATACAAAATTCTATTCAAATTTAAACTCTATCAAATATATAAGTTTCATGCATACTCCCTAAATGTATAGTAATTAAAACAAATTATGACCATAATTCTGATTTAAAGAATAAATTGACAATATGAGCTTACTATACTTCGAATGATTAAAAAAATTAAGAATTTAAAAATCTGCTCTTATATATGCATAGAAAGAAATATTAGTTATTATTCACTATATAATAATTTAATACTCCTCAAAAGCAAAATGGATTTAATATATGGCTTGCTTTGGTTTGAATCTAAGTTATATTTGTTCATTTATATGGATGATGGACTAGCAGTGTTCCTTTTGGTTGATGCTAATGCCACAAAAAGTTTTCTATCGTTTTAGCCTCTGGAGCGGGACAAGAAAGGTCACAGATCACTTCATTTTAATGGGCCAGTTAATGGTTTTCTAGAGGTTATTGATTATATTTAATCTTCGTATAGAATGCATTCATAGAAATCTATTTGCAGATATTTAAATAAAGCAACCAAACCATTACTAATTTACTATTTACATGATCAGTCAGCTTATTTTGAAGAGTTATTTAATTAATTTAGATCAAATAAAAGGCTAATAGTTGTTTATGATTATATATATATATATATATTAGTTGAATAATTTTGAACATAGTTATCAGAATCAAACTGAACTGATCGGTTGGACCGGTTGAATCGAGACCCAAGACTAAGCCGATTCAATTCTATCATAAAACCGAAAAGTAACTCAAAATAATTTGCTCAATCCATTCGGTTTACTCATGAACCAATTAATTCAATCAAAATTAAATAAAATTATAAATTTTATTATTATATTAATATTTAATTTTTATAAAAATAATTTTTATTAATATAAATATATTTTATATTAAATAATTGATCGAATCAACCAAAGGTTGAACCGGTGATCTAAGCCCAGGTCAATGTACGGGCCGAATCCGCCAACTATGATTTTGAATCCAATTATCCGATGGAAGACAGCCGTTGCAAAGGAAAAATAACGACGATAAATAAACATTAGTATTAAAATGTTATACCTAAAATGACCATTTTGGCCCCGACCACTTTTACGACACCGCGTCCTTGCTTCGACCACAACGGCGGGTATATCGGGCCGATTAGGTCCCAGTAGCCGCAATCTCCCCCGGTATCGAAGGCGAGTGGTTTAAACCCGGGATTTGGAATTGGACACCCCTCGCAAATCCAGGGCGAGCCAAGGCGACCTCCGAGAATCCCCATCTTTTAGTATATTTAATGCCGCGTCTCGTCGTCTCCATCAAGTGAGGGGGAGGAGACCGCACGCGGCGGGGGACGAGAAAGCGGAGGACCGAGCGGAAAAGGGGGGCTTTGGGCGGCGATCGAGCCCGCGAAAGGGAAAAAATCTCTTCTTTTCGAAGGCTGAGCCCAATCCCACTCTCAAGCTATCGCCGCCGTCGCCGCGGCAAGAATAGAGGGTTGGCGGATTGTTTGTTCCGGTGATCGAATCATAGGACGTATGTTGATGGATAAAGAAGAGATCTGAGGAAAACAAGGAAAAAGCTTCGATCTTTTCTTGGATCTTGCGACAGCGGAGATCTTGTTTTGGTTCTCAGTTTAGTTGGACGTTGGATGGTGTTGGAAGAGGGGGGATTGAGAACGTTACTGGGATCTTGATCTGTTGGGTCCCGATATGGTACGGGATCTTTCATCGTCTCGTGATCCAGTTGATTCTTAAATTTTTTACATCTTTTAATCGATTGGATTTAATTTGTCGAGAACTTCAACGGATTTTGAAATGTTTTCTAGTCTTTCGTGTGGATCGAGGATTTTGGTAAATTATTATAAACAAGCCGATCCTGAAAGAAAATTTATGAGTGGGAGATACTCATATGATCTTCACTTCACCATCAAGACTTTAACTTTTAAGCATATCATTCGTTTTTTTAGTCATCTTCTGCAAGTTTGGAGGTTCGAGAGTTTTTAAGTCAAGAAATAAATAGCAGGTTTTTCCAAAATTCAAAAACGATGAATGTTAGTGTTTTACTTGATGTATAATTAACAGTATAAATCTTGCGCATTTCCACGATGATTGTGACCTGCTGTCACTTCTTACTTGACAGGCGGCTGCAGTCCATATTGAAGTCGGATCCCACGTTTGGGTCGAGGATCCAGACGAAGCTTGGTTAGATGGGGAGGTCACTGAGGTCAATGGAGACCAGATCAAGGTGTACTGTACTTCTGGAAAGACGGTTAGTACTCATACTTAATGATTTTGTACATTTTTATCTTTTTTTTGCTTATAAGGACGAATGGGTCCTATCTTAGCCTTCAGTATTTGCTTGTGTTAAAGCTGTTTCCTTGTTTGTGAAAAGGCGCTTCGTGCGCTCATTCTGTTAGACAAATGCATCAAACTCTTCATGTTTATGAATTTTATTCTACAAACAATCTCTGTCTTTGTTCCATTATAGATTTTGGTGGTTATTTATGAAGATGTTGGCTCTTCACTGCAGGTCACTGCTAAAGTGTCCAGAGTCTATCCTAAGGATGCTGAAGCATCACCTTGTGGCGTTGATGACATGACCAAACTGGCTTATTTGCATGAACCAGGAGTTCTCCAGAACTTGAAATCAAGATATGATATGAACGAAATCTATGTAAGTAAATTTTGAATGATATAAGAGAGTTACATGTTCTTTCTTCTCTTATGTGATCTTGTGACATCCACCCCCACCCCATATCCTGAAGTGAACCGAGTCTTGGTGTCATACTTGTGTATGGTAGTGGTTCTAGTACTGGGTCTCATATTAGATGCATGTTTGTTTAATTTTGGCATCCTCTGTCCTCTATGAAATATTTAGTAATTAATGGTGATGGAGAACTGTGATACCAGACCTACACTGGAAGTATATTGATTGCTGTGAACCCTTTTCGAAGACTCCCTCATCTTTATGATAGCCACATGATGGAACAATATAAAGGGGCATCATTTGGTGAGCTGAGCCCCCATCCTTTTGCTGTTGCAGATGCTGCATATAGGTATGATCTTATGCTCCTTTTTAACATGCTAAAAGCTGATTTCTCTTGTTTGCATCATGAGAGTGCATTCTACCAATGTAGACTTATGATGAACGAGGGAGTAAGCCAATCAATTTTAGTAAGCGGAGAAAGTGGGGCTGGTAAAACAGAAAGCACCAAATTGCTTATGCGTTATCTGGCGAATGTGGGAGGTAGAGCTGCAGCTGAAGGGCGGACTGTGGAGCAGCAAGTTCTGGAGGTGGGGTGCCATCTATTTTTTTTGCCTCTGATTTTGAAATTAGACCACCAAGGCTGTTAATTTTTTTTTTGAAAGTTGTGATATTCTCTTCATTTTTCACATGTCTTCACGTATATTTATTCTTTTATATAGTCCAATCCTGTCCTTGAAGCATTTGGCAATGCAAAAACTGTAAGAAACAATAACTCAAGGTGGGAGATCTCTCCTGATGATGCTTCACATATATTTATCTGTAAATGTGCATCTTTCAGTGACTTGATGCCCATGGTAACTTTTTTTCATGTATCAGTCGTTTTGGCAAATTTGTTGAGATTCAATTTGATCAGAGGGGTCGGATTTCGGGAGCCGCTATCAGAACTTACCTGCTTGAAAGATCTCGTGTTTGTCAAATATCCAATCCTGAGAGAAATTACCACTGTTTTTACATGCTTGTTCTGCCCCACCAGAGGTAGTCTTTTAGTTCTTTATCAACATTCTTATGGTTTTCATTCCTACTTGTTTTATATCAAGACAATTATTTCTTTTGCTCTGTTTCTTTCTCCAATTTATGTTAGTTGAAAAATCTAGTAGTAGAATGCTGCAATTTCCATGGCATATAACACAAACCAGGAAGGCTGTAACAAATATGCCAATGGAGTAATTAAATTGCCACTGGGTAGATGCTTGTATATGGAACCGAGAAACTGTAATTTAATACATAAACTAATGGATGACATAGAATATTCCTTTTAAAGCTGGCATGGTGCATCTAGTTTCTAATTTAGGCTGTCTATATGCCAGATTAGGTCTAAGCCCAAAGCAGGCTGGTTTTTAGAGTCCAGGTTTGAGCATGACTTGGCCTGGATCAAGCTTACCCAGGCCTAGGCCTGGAGCAACCGTATGTTAGGGCTGGGCCCAAATCGGGCTCCTATTCATTTTGAGCTGGAAACTTAGTCCTGTCCCGCCAGCAATAATTCAGGCCACTTGATTTTGTGCTGAAATTTCTAATCCGAGCCCCTTTTTTCTCAAAGCGGTTCATAGGCCACTTGGGTAAGCCTGGCCCATTTACAGTCCTATTCCCATTTAGAAGGGAAAAGGAATGCTAGAATATGTTCCTTCCTTGTGCTATACAATATTTAATGTGGCAAGAAGAAAGACTAGACTATGCTGAAAGAACAATGAATATAATTCAGAGTTCTTTTTTTTTTTTGGTGGGGGTGGGTGCATCAGAGATAAGTGGATGCATTATTCGGTGTATTTTACTTTTTGTATGGTATTATACCATATATTGGATTTTTGGTGGGGATGAAATGAGGAAATTTTCATCTATTATTTGTGCTTAATACAATGCCTAGGTCCTAGGTATTACTGAGTAGTATTATCTATGTACTGTTTCTCTTGATCTACAATATATATCATAGCACAGTATATTATACTATGTTATAAGATTAGATGATATAATGTAGTCATTGTTGCTGTTGAGACCAATAAATAGCATCTGCCTCTGTTGTTATTCTCTTGTCAAAAGTGGCTTGAGGCCAAGATTAATGATGGATGAATATGAAAAAATAAAGAAAAAACATGATAAAGAGAAACAGAGGAAGGGATAGTGGAGAGAATTCACGGTGTTTGTGTCAAGACTTTGTTTGATTTTGTATATTTGATCTACGCAAGGAATGCTGCACCAGTGTGGACTGTCCTGCACCAATCGTAATGTACTGTATCACATTGGTACCAAACCAAGGCTCCATACGGAGGACGTTTTGAATCTCAGTACATCAAACTAACCTGCATACTGGGCTCATCAACACTATACCACCGTGATACTTGTATGGGTCCGGCTCCAAGATGGTGGACCTTGGAACTACAGCATCCTTTTGTAGTCAAATGAATAACAAGCATACTGCTGATAGTTTAGACACTTAGGAGGCATATCGCTATGCACAGTATTCCTTAGATAGAAATACTTGGCATACGAGGATCCACAAAATTGACCCTGAAATAGTTGGGAAAAGGCTAGAATGATTATCATTATTTTTAGATCCATTTACATCTAATAGTATGCTTGTTGGAAGATCAACTAGTTTCCTACCAGTCAGAATTTCTCAATGGATAAACATGGAATAAATACGAAGTAAAGATTCAAACCCAAATGTTTATGAAGAAAAATGGTTATGGAAGGAGACATGATTATAATAATTTATCAAGTAAATGTGTATATTCACATTCAAGGGTTAATTGGAATTTATTTTTCAGAACAACTATTGATGGGCCTGCAGAACTGGTGCATCATCTTCATCTTTTATCACATGTAAACCTTCCTGTGTTTTTCTTGAACTGTATCTTTTGGTGGAACAAAGGCAGATGATGGTGGAAGAGGTGTAGGCAATGGGGTAGGATTATCGAGACCAACTGGTGGAATATGGATGACTCGCATGCTATTTGAAAAATTGGAAGTACTATGAAAGGAGGTGCATTGGCGGTTGGAATAGGTATCTTAGAGATTGGATCACAATAGCGATGCCCTTTTTGAGTTGTTGAGTATCCAAAAAAGAGACAAAGCATTAGGAATCTGTGATCTTGGTTCCAAATTTCCAATAGACCAATTTTAGATAAGACACTGCTAAAGACCCTGAGAAGAGTGATTAACATGGAATTTGAAGAGACCAATCTATTATATTTAGACACCATTCAAAAGAGTAGGCCCTTTGATTGGATCACAATAGCGATGCCCTTTTTGAGTTGTTGAGTATCCAAAAAAGAGACAAAGCATTAGGAATCTGTGATCTTGGTTCCAAATTTCCAATAGACCAATTTTAGATAAGACACTGCTAAAGACCCTAAGAAGAGTGATTAACATGGAATTTGAAGAGACCAATCTATTATATTTAGACACCATTCAAAAGAGTGGCCCTTTGATTGACTAAGTGGCATGCATTGAAATTTTTTTGCCCCGGGACATTTTGGAAACATGCATACACAAGAATAATGCAAAAAAACCTCAGTGATTGGATGGTTTTTTCTTTCTGACCACTAAATTTGGTTTTCAAGTATGGGGAGCAAGATGACTGTTGGTCTATTCCATTTTGTTAGTAATGTTCACCGAATTGACTGGACTGATACTAAAACTTTTTGGTATTGCGTGGATGAAAACCAAAAGATTTAGGTGCAATTAATTTTTAATTTCCTTTTGTATCAAGAAAAGTTTAATTTCCTTTTGTGTAGATTGAATGTTGAAGAAACTTTTGAGTGATCTTTAATTAAATAAAGCCTTGCTATTTTGGATTAATCAGCATGAAGGGTAAGAAATTGTTGAAAATGATAGGTATTTTGGGGCCTAGCTGGTTCCTAATTATGAGAAGCATTGGTTTGACAGCTGCAGATACACATTTATCAACAAGGATGAAAAAATGTTATATGCTGTTTATTTTGTTAACAGACTACTGTGGCAGACTTAACTCGTGCAGCAACAGTGACTTCACCTAAAAAGATTAGCCAGAAGGTTATATTTGGGTTCATTGGCCCTATATAAGTACTCAAGATCACCTCAGCTCATAATTGATGTGAGACTAAACACATGTCCACACAGATTCTCACCTAAAGATTGGAACTTATGTTTGCGACTTTTGATGGATGAGCATTGTCATTAACGTGAAGAGACCCTTGAGCAATGCTTTTCCATTTGGTGTTATTCTTGGCCATTCTATTCACTTCACAATCTCCATTGATTGTCTTGTCTTATGATTGTATAAAAGGTACAAACTAATGAGTGGATTTTGAAAAATGGTGTATTAGAAAACTTAAATATAATATTGGGGCATTGATAATAGAAGAAATGGTTGGAAAATGCTAAGGTATACATTTTCTTTTATTGAGACATTTGAGGAAATACCATTGGCAAGTGTGATCAAAAGGACCAGAATTTGAAAGTAACCAATCGTCTATCAATCACCCATTTTAGATCAAATTTGAAAGTATCCTCTGTGATGCACGAATAAAGACTGCTTTTTTTGTGTGTGCCTAGATTAACTTGTCTCACCTTAAGGTAGCCGAGGTGCTGAGGTTGCGCCCAGGGATGCCTTGCACCTTAGATGTTCTTTTGACAACACTTTTAGGTGATTCATGGAGCTCGCTAATGCATTGGCAGAGGGAGCAAAGTACTGGTGTTGGCTAATTTAATAGGTGGAGTTGTAGTTGATTCAAAGGATGGTAAATATCTCTTTGTTGCAAGTTAATCATAATTTTATCATAATGCTATTATAGAGCTTCCTAACGTACAGGACTAATGTTGTGTTCCTCTAGGTATTGTTTATTTAGAAAAAGGAGATTTCTTTAGCCCATGTTGGTGGATGATCCCATCAGATTTACACTAAATAATAGGTTAGTTTGGGATGATGAGATTTTTTAGCTCCATTACCTCTGCCACAATATCCTCGCTGATCATGACCATCTTGACATCCATGACTGCCATGGCCTTGACCTCCATCAGTGTCCACTTGATGCAAAAAGTTAAATGCATATTCATGGTGTGGATGTTGGGTGTGCAACCAGGCATGTTAAGAGGTGAGCATGAACATTTCTTAGTATCAGCATTTCATTGCTCAAAGAACTTTTCCCTCCAAAAGCTGAAGGACAAAATTCAACCTTGGGATGATAATCGCTGGTTAAAACTCTTAATTGTATCACTTCAGCTTGTTATGATCTTTTATGAGAGGCTGATAGACATTGAACTCTGCGTTCATACCTGTCAAGGGTTGATAGAAAGAAGAAAGAATACATGTGTGTATGTGAGAGAGAGAGCAGAATGCAATTATCTTCAGATCAAGTCATATTTTCAGATCTTAATCATTAAAAGGTAAGTTTGTTTTAATTAGGATGCATATTCAGTGTGTCATCCATGAAACTACCGTGCAATGCAATTCAGTCCTAGTAGACATATGACAAGCTGACAACCCTCTCTGATGCATTTCCCCCCACATAAAATCTTCAATAGGTTCAGGGTACAATACTATTTAATTTTTATCTGTGCTTGATGTTGTAGGCAATAGCCCAGTATGTGTACTCAATGTTGAAAATTTAACTCTATTTACCTGAAGTTTGGACAATAGAATTTATGGAATTACCAGGGTTTAGGTTGCCTCAAGTCATATCTCTGGAACAGTACTATGATTCCTTGTATGGGATAATTTGCCAGCTCAGTGTTGAAACAGGCACCCAAACATAAAAAAGGAAGAAAAAATTGAGGGTTGCAAGAAGAAACAATATTAGAAAGAAGAAACTTTTTAGTAATAAATCATAGGGCACATCTGGAGTCCTCTCTCTTGGCTCTTGCTCTTCATAAACAAAGATGATGTTAAGGATGCAAGCTAGCTGACTACTTATTGTTAACTCTTAGTAGTGTTAACAAAAAACTCACTATACTGCATAGTGTTAATGGGAAACTTTTATTTCACTGAATCAGACCAATATTCATGCGCTGTTGTTGTTCCTAGTTCCATGGCACTGCCACCTACTCCAATATTTAAGAAGCCTGGGCATCTCAAAACCATGTCGGAACTCATACCACAATAAAGGATGACTATTAGGCACTGGCTAAACCCAGTATTTATTTTAAATCTTTAAATAACCTATTCCACTGCTAAATCTGAACCAAAGAAATTCATCCCAGTAAATCTAGGATAAGCAATGATTGTTAACAGTATTTCCTCAAATGATTGATAAAACTGGAAGCATGAATTCATATCTGTATTGATCTGTCACAAAGTTGCTGATAAGAGAATAAGAGACTCATTTCTTACCAATCTCTCATCTGCTTATTTCTCATATCCCAGCATTAATCTCTTTTGTGGTCTAGAGTACTGCAACATGCTAAAAGGTAAAGTTGTAGAAACTAAATCTACCCCAAAGAATATAGAAGGAAAAATACATTGACGTTTGAAAGCAAGCATATGAAAAAAAAATCCAGGTTTATTTATTTATTTGTTAGAAATAAGTGGATAGAGAGGAGATAGACTGTTGAGAAAAGTGATTAGGTTTCATAGCGGGGATCACTTTCGGTTTCTAGGTACCATTCCTTGGCAATCATGGATCACCATCCCTAACATTCCAGCAACATGCTAACTAATCTCAAGCACATTTTATAGAACCTTATTCTCTTATCAACTACTTGAGTGAATTACACAGAAAGGCTGACCGACTTCCATGCTATGTACCCTTTAACTCTATTCCAATAAACATTTTCTTTTTGTTTCCATGACTGCTGTGTTATCATTTATCATTATCTACTGCACTTGCAGTACCTTTAGGTTCTGCATTTGAATTTTCTAGTATTGCTATTGACTGGTGAAAGTTGTAATTGTGTTCTTTCAACCAATTTGTACTACAAGTGGTAATACTGACATTTTAAATGCAAATTTGTCAGGACATTGAGAGGTATAAATTGGGAAATCCCAGAATGTTTCATTATCTTAACCAGTCTAACTGCTTTGAGCTCGATGGGTTAGATGATTATAAGGAGTATCTGGCAACTAGGAGGGCCATGGATGTTGTTGGAATTAGTGCTGACGAACAGGTATGCTTATCTGACCATGGTTCCACTGAGAACAAAGACTCCCTACCATCGATTATCAATTATTTGTTAATGTATTTTTCCTCTTTTTTTCACATATCTATTTTATACAGGATGCAATATTTCGGGTTATAGCTGCTATTCTTCATCTAGGCAATATTGTGTTTTCTGAGGGAAATGAAACAGATTCATCTGTACCTAAGGATGAGAAGTCCCGGTTCCATCTAAGCACTGCTGCTGAGCTTTTTATGTAAACCCCCCTTTTATATCAATCTTTGTGAATATCAGATTCAATCTACAGATTATCCTGATAAACTACCATGCAATTTTCCATAGGTGTGATGTAAAGGCCCTTGAGGATTCATTGTGTAAGCGGATCATTGTAACTCGTGATGAGAGCATTACAAAAAGTCTAGATCCAGAAGCTGCAGCTCTTAGCAGAGATTCCTTGGCAAAGATTGTTTATTCTCGGCTATTTGATTGGTAAGTCTTGATGCCATTGCTGGATGGTTTGTTTTGCAAAAAGGTGTTATAGTAGTTCTTTCAATATTTAGTTCAAATCTCTCTCTCTCTCTCTCTATATCTATCTATCTATATATATATATATTCAAACAAGATGCTATCCCACTAGCACGCAGCTAAACCCTTTTTCTTTTATGGTTGATTACAGGATTGTGAATAAGATTAACAACTCAATTGGTCAAGATCCTAACTCAAAGTTCCTGATTGGGGTTCTGGATATCTATGGTTTTGAAAGTTTCAAGACAAACAGGTGCTTAACCGGTATGCTTTTGCATTCATTATTAAAGCTGTCAAAATCTTGATGCAAGATGCATCAAGATTTTAAAGTGATTTGTATAACTTCTGACTTTATCAGTCTTGAGAACGTTGATAGAGATGGTTTTCACTTGCTTTTTAGTTCATAGAGCAACATCAAGGAAGTTTTCTTAGTTATGTTCTAGTTTTGGTTTGAGTTTGTTGTGTTCAAGTCATTCATGAGTGTCTACATGATAGAGAACAAGGATTAGGTTTCTAGGGCTAGATCTGAAGCAATATTGGATGTGTAAAAGGGAGGTAACAGAGGGTTAAGGAAAAGGACTATATTGTAATGAATAAAGGGTTCTTAGAGTTAATGGGCTTTAGGTTGAAGTAATAGAAAAGAGAAAGAGGCAGATGCCACTTTCTATCTGAGAGAGGTTCTGAATAATAATATAGCAGTAGGAACTTTTCTGAACAAGTTATTGCTCAGCTAAGTATCTCCATTTAAGAAGGTTTCTTTATAATTAGAAAGGAAAAAGCTGTTGTTTATATCAGTGTGCAGATTTTTTTTTAAATTATTCTTTGATTTGATTTATGCTAAAGGCATGTTTGGTTATCTAGAAACGAAGGAAAAAAGAAAAGGAAAAAAAAAAAATTTCAAGGATACAGAAAAACCTGGTGAGATCTGGAGAAATTTAGTTTCTGCAATCTGTTTGTTTCCAACCGTCCAAACAGATAGAAAACTCAATTTTTAATTTTTTTTATAATAATTTCTTATTTGGAGAAGTATTGCACATCTGCCTATAAGAATGAAGGCGATAAATTAATCTGCCACAATAACTGTAGAACACAAATTATGAGCCACTTGATGAAGCTATGGGAAAGGGTGATAGAATAAGGACGAAGGAAATGACAAATCACATAGGACCATTTGGTTTTTGCTAAGAATGTTTGCAATGGAGCCTCTCTAGTTTTGGTAATTCCTCAAATATGGACAACAAAATGTGTCTACATATGATCTTATGAGATTAGAGAATGCATGCGATAGGATATGAAAAATGATACTTTTGGTTGGCACTAGAGAGGAACAACATGCATAATGAAATTGTTGTGAACCTATATGCTGTTGCTTTGACCAGTGTTGGGAGAATGAGGCCAAATGTTATATTAGACTCATGAAAGAAGCTACCAGAAAATGAGGGCCAAGGAATTAGTAAAGGAAAAAAAGCTATATGCATTAGGAATTGTAGATGAGGTCCCATCAAAATGTCAGACAAGAGACATCATAATAAGATCAGTTTGATTAAAAGGAATTTTTTAACAAAAGAACAGAACGATAAATGAAGATGCATCTTATATAGTTAGACCTGGATGGATGATGCGGATAGGTGCTTTTGGGTAGTCATGATTGTTGTAGTCCTTGACTTGAAAGAATATTTCACAAAACAACATCTGGCCTGCAGTATTTGCTCGTTCAAATTGCTGAGCAATAATGTGGATCCTATGTACCAGAAAAATGTAGAACAAATGTGAACATTAAAGTGGGTTTATGGTAAAATTAGAAGAGATAAAGTGAAGGTTTAAGAACAAATATTATAGAAGGCATAGGAGCTACAGCAATGCTTGCCATCTCAGTCCTGAAGTTTGTACCGATACCACGGTAATATAGTGTCAATACATCCAGTAGACGGGTCAATTTGGTGTATAAGGGCTCGCCATCTCATTACTGGACCTTATACTGGTATCACAGTATATGGTATCCGTACGTCTAATATGTGGGTCGGTTAGGCATGCTGACACCTGATACCGGTATGGTATGGTGTGCCCAATATGGCATACCATGCTTGTAGCCCTTGGTCTATATTAGTTATTTTAAAATCTTGACTCCTTAGGCTGATTTCCTCAATTATCATACCCCTTTGCAATTTTTATTTGATAATCATGCGGCATTGTTTTCTCTTGTTGTCACTGGCATATTAATGGCTCCTGTTTAAGGTTCTAATATATTTATCATTTGCAGCTTTGAGCAATTTTGTATCAATCTCACAAATGAAAAACTGCAGCAACATTTTAATCAGGTTTGAGTATGAAAAATTCTCTTTGCAAAATTTCCCATTGGATGGACACCTATATATTCAGAATTAAAATTTGTTTTATTTGCTCACTAAATAATTTCTGATTCTGTTTCTTCGAACAGCATGTTTTTAAAATGGAGCAGGAAGAATATACAAAAGAACAAATCAACTGGAGCTATATTGAGTTCATTGACAACCAGGATGTTCTTGATCTGATTGAGAAGGTTAATTTTGGCAACTTAATTATAATATTACCTACATCAAAAAATTAATAATTAGCAATGATTATTTTCTCTAGTAATTAGGTTATATCACAAAATGGTGGTGTTGGGTTTCACAATGTCCAGCTAATGAGCATTTGCAGAATTTCAAAGATATCTTTGATGTTCTTTACGCACTGTCAAACTTCACCATCACATTTTTTTCTTCCTAGAAAGCAATCTAATAACACAAGGGGTACTAGACCAATCAGCATAGAAATACAAAAGAGTTGGGCAATATACTAAATATCAAAACTTTGGTTAAAAATTTAAGGATTCTAAAAATAATGAAGGGCTATCCTAATCAAAGATCTACTGTTGATATTGATCTATACTTCTATATATGCCTAAATCATACATTTCGATGCTCTCTAACCTATGCATTGAGTGGATGCAAAAATCAATGGTTGATAAGGGCATGCTATGATGTTGGTTGGATCTCAGTATATAATCTCATTGAATTTCTATCTATAAAAGTTTAAAGATGTGTAGATTAAATGATGTGGATTATGCAAAAATCAATGATTGTAAGGGCATGCTATGATGTTGGTTGCATCTCAGGGTCCAAACTCATTGCATTTCTATCTATAAAAGTTTAATGATGTGTAGATTATGATAAATGGTTTGGATTTTCGATTTACATAACCTGTCATATGGTATAGCACACTAATACAATTGATAGCCTGTCATGCAATCCAGCACATATACAATTGATACCATCTGTTTTTGTATCCATCTAATGCATAGGTAGAGGACTGCCAAAGCCTATATTTTTTATTTTCATTTTCTTTTTGGAACTATAATTTGTGATCAATGATTTGGATTCTCAACTAGCAGGGTCCGTTATTGATTTCAAATATTTGAATTTTTAGAAAGATTTAATATTTAGTGTGTTGTCCAACCCAATAAAAGAATACCTGTGAAAATTTGAAAGTCAAAGGCTTATTGATGTACCTATTTTGGCTAGAGCAATTTTGATTTACTTATTTGGGAACTTGGGCAGTGTCCATGGTACGTTGATCTTGCTTTTCAGAAATTTTAAATGCCTATTTTGATTTTTCTTAGGTGACTAGTCATTAAGCCTGCCACTTAATCCTATCTACTGCATGTTTTTTCTATCTTCGTGTGTATATTCTTTTGCATTTGATGTTAAACTTGACATCTGCTAGTGGTGAATGAAAACTATAAAGTTCATCGATTGTTATATTAATCTCACTGCACAATATACTTTCCTTGCTGCAATATAAGAAGCCTTGATCATCTTATTGCTACATACTTGAAGTAATAGCAAATTAGACATGTTCAATCGCACATTTAAGGGAAAAGATAAAACAACATAAAGACAGAGACATAAAAGTTATGAAATGAAAACTTAAAAAACTATAAAATAAAAAAGGAAAAAGATAAATTACGGAATTACAAATTAAATGTTCAATATGTAATTTTAAAATTTAAAGAATAAATAAAAATTGGGGGTTGATGGTTGGTGAGAGACATGAAAAGAAACTTTGGGGAGCGCAAAGTATTAAAGCAAGGAAAATCTTTGTTAAAAATCAACATAAAATTTCAAACAAATGAAATATATTTTTTGGAATGCATGTGTGTGGGTATAAATTCTTTAGCCCATCAATAAGATTATAGATCATAATTCACAATTGGTTCATGTCTGAAGCCAATTCTTCTGAAATGTATTGTCTGAACGTGTTGCTTACTGTCTCCATTCAAATCCTAGGTTTCTATTTTTTTTCACTGGGGACCTCTTTGGGAGAGCTTCTGCCATTGGTTTTTCTTAAAATGTTGTCTACATCTCTGCTGATATCTATCAGATGGCTAATCTGATTTCTTTTCATGCCTTTTGGAGTGGCTTCATGTATTATTATTTTTAGGAGCTCCATGTAGGTGTTGAAATAGCAGAAAATTTCTGAAAAAGAGTTGCTGTAGTTGTTATTACCATCAAAATTCTTTAGGTGAAGTACTTTGTCTGCTGAGTGTTAGGAACTTAGGATGCCACGACCACATTACTGTCATCTGATTTTTTGACGGTTTAATTGGTTACTTGACTGCAAATGGCAAATTTCTGCCCTTTGAAGTTAGACTAGCATCACTTATGCTGGTCTTATCAATCTTACCATTTCTTGGTGTTTGAGGATGAATATAAAAAGTTTATGTGAACTTTCTAGGCATAGTCAAGGTATTTCTGTTCATCTTTTTAGTCATATCACCTTTTAATTATTTCTGTTTCTTTTTAGTCGTTTCAACCTTTTTGTATTAAATTCTACTGCAATGTTTCGGCAAAATTATCACATATTTTTATATTTATTTTCAGGGCTTTGTTGAAAGGCAATCTGTGAAGCTTTTTTTCATTTGTTTATGTTGTTGTGCATCTAACTATGTGCCATTTGTTAAGAGGACCATCTACCTCTGCATTTCCTTGCACGCTTGTTTACAAGGCATTCCTTCAATTATAGCTGGGTCCAGGAAATTTATGATTTAATGCCACTATTACTTTCTCAGGTTCCTTTTTTTTTTTTTTTTGACTTTCAGAAACCTGGTGGGATCATTGCTCTCCTGGACGAAGCTTGGTATATGAGAATAATTTTAATTCTTTCACTTAAAAATTCCAATAAAACTTAATACATTAAGATGCTGAGACAGCTGGATTCTCTTTTTTGCCCCCAAGCATGTTGCCAAGATCAACCAATGAAACATTTGCCCAGAAGCTCTACCAGACTTTTAAAACTCATCAGCGCTTTAGCAAGCCCAAACTAGCTCGCTCTGACTTTACTATTCATCACTATGCTGGTGATGTAAGTATTTCCTTGTTTTGCCTTTGCCTCCATGTTCATTATCTGGATGCATAGGCATATAATAATGAAAATCCTTTTTTCATCTTTCAGGTCACTTATCAGACGGAGTTGTTCTTGGACAAGAACAAAGACTATGTTGTCGCTGAGCATCAAGCCCTCCTAAGTGCTTCTAAGTGCCCCTTTGTTTCGGGTCTATTTCCACCTCTCTCCAATGACTCATCTAAATCTTCAAAATTTTCATCGATAGGCTCAAGGTTTAAGGTACAAATACAATATATATATTTATTTATTTATTTATTTGAGGTGCGCTTCATACTTAAGTGACCCAAATTATCACAGAAAATACATTTGTTGACTGCACCATATCTCCAACTTTGCAGCAACAACTGCAAGCTTTGTTAGAAACCCTGAGTGCCACTGAGCCACGCTACATTCGATGTGTTAAACCTAATAATCTTCTTAAGCCAGCAATTTTTGAGAATACTAATGTTCTTCAGCAGCTACGTTGTGGGGTAAATTGAGCACCTTCCCTTTCCGCTTCATATATTCTCTTCTTAATTGACGAAATCTGCTCCAGTGTCTATGTTGATAACTGTTTTGTAATTTTCTTTAACATAGGGAGTGCTGGAGGCCATTAGAATAAGTTGTGCAGGATATCCAACACGGCGTTTATTTGATGAATTTGTAGATCGTTTTGGCATTCTTGCACCTGAAGTTTTGGATGGAAGGTAGCTACCTGAATATTTGAGATGTGTTTCCAAGCGATTTGATACAAACTGCCAGTGCATATTTATTTATTTACTTGTTTGCTTTGTTGGTAGTTGTGATGAGATCACTGCTACAAAGAGGTTACTAGAGAAGGTGGATCTTAAAGGCTATCAGGTAAAATGGAAGTCAACACTTCTTTGCTGGTTTCAATATCAATTCCACTAATATATTTAATTATTTAAATTTCTTAGAAAGTCCTTTGTCAATCTGTCTATCATAAATTACAATTTTACTCTTCCACCAGACAAGTTCATGGACTGTGCGTTAATTCTATATATAAAAGATTTTCTTGTAAAATTTAACATGGTGTAAGAAGACATGGAGGAATCATAAAAGGAAGTACAATAAAAGATGGAGAAAAGAGGGAATGGGGATCCTAAGTCTATATTCTTCCATCATATTGTTGTGTTATTTTTTTTTTTTTTAATTGCTAGCTAAGTCAGTAAATTGGGGATGAATATCAAAGGAATAATCAAATATGCAACCACATATGCTTCCCATGAACTGCATTTGCACTTTGTAGTCCCTTGACTGTCTGTATCAGCAACCAAATTTCAAAACATTGGCCTTGATTAAATTCACTGAAGCAGTGGACTTCGAACTAGACTTCTTCCTTCTGAGAGAACCCTCTCAGTCAGATTGACTGTCTTTGGTTGGTACCACCCCTCTGATTTCCCTTGGAGACTTGGCTGGCCCCCTCTGTTGATTTGCCCTACCTCCTTGGTTGGTCACAATACCTTGGTCAACTTTGGAGGCATGAGTGTCATTCCTTGGATTGAACATCTTATGCTCCGAATTAATGTTTTAAAATGTAGGGCATGAAGCCACATATATGGCTGCATATGCCTTTGTGGTCCCTTTACCACATCTTATTTGCTATATACAATTACTATATACGCTCAGGCCACATATGGGCTCAGAATGTGGTTTGCCTAGCACTTTGCTCAAATATGCAGCAGGATCAGTATCGTGTAGCTGCATATACGACCTACATATCATTGTCTTTCTTCATTTGTGTGCTTTTTAACATTATGCAACCTCATAATCTGGTTGTATGTGGGTTTCATATAGTTGGCTACATAAATATTGATAATATCAATGTACTAAATATGCTGTCATTATTACTGCTAAGATTTAAGTAGTAAGTTATGAATGCTAATTGTTAGATGATAGTCTTGCTAATATTTCTATTAGTTATAAGAAAATATTACCATATTATTGCATTTAACATGTTTTATTTATTTTTAAATATCTAAAATATTAATCATTATTACACCTGCATATGCAGCCTGCACAACTCATATGTGCTGTGCATTCCCTTGATCGCCTTCATAGAACAGTCACTTTTTAAAACATTGCTTCCGCTGTTGATAAGGATTCTCCACAAATTGTTGATCACCATCATCAGCATTCTGTCTCATGCGGCCCTGTCTTGCAAACAAGTTATACTTTTCTTATCGGTCCATGTCCTGCCCTTACTTCTCATGCTGCGAATCTCGGTGGTTGTGTAGGGTCCCCTAGCTTATCTATCTCTGATGCATCTTGGGCTACATGTTCTGCAACCCGCCCAAGCTAGGGTCCTTGTTATCTCAGACAAAGTCATCCTTGATTGTATCATCTTGCTTCTGCTTAATCCCTTTACTGATATACTTGTCTGAGCCTCACTAGGCTCTTTAGCCTTTTCATGTTGAGGTTTCTGCATTGTTTTGCTATGGAAGATGCACTCCAATTCTGCTCGCAGATGTTGAATGAGATGGTCTGTGAGAGAACCAGGATGATGATCCCCATTCAGTGAAGATATGCCACACCAGACCCATTGCTCCCTGTTAATTACGGAATAAGCATCCAATAAACCCTTAATCGTGCATGCAACCTCAAAAAGTGAGAATAAATTAATGAAAAATACTTATGACATCCTAAATATTGAAGTGCATGCCTTATGTTCTCCAAAGTTTTCCAGTTTCCAGATTTATTCTGAAAAGCTTTAACCTGCGCAAGAATATGGAGTCAACAATGTTTCTATCTTCAATGGATGAACAATAACACCATGAGTCCTAAGTGTCCACTTCATTGTTACGTCAATGCAAGTGTATACAGCCATGCCCAAATCACCTTCCAATATGTGCACCACCCTTCCTGTGACCTTGTGCTCCTTATCTAAAAACATTTGATACTTACAATGGTCTCTAGGGTTAAGAAAATTGTTTACAGAGAGAACAACATAATAAAATCAAAAATCGCCAAATACTATTGTTCAATCGAAGTCACATAAGAAGTGGGATGCGAACAAACTTTACATGTCAGAAAGAGTGGACTTCTTTCAATATGCGCTGAACATGAACACGATGAAGCCAGATATGATGAACTGGCTCATAGGCAACTCGGCAATTGCTTATGTGAATGTGATCCCTATTGGTTCATTGGAGCCACCACAACTCTCATGTTGAGAAAGCCCAAACTATCCTTCATATCTCATGTCTTGCATATGCTGCCACTGCTTCTCTAGGCTGGTCTGAATAGCCTTTTCTATTTCAGTTGCCTCAGAATTATGTGAACCAGAAATGTCATCCCACCGACGATTTATTGGCCACAGAGTCATAAATCTCATCCTTATGGAATCTGAACATTCTACTATAACCACCTACATGTTGCTGCTTTCGTCAGGTGACACCACCGCCATACTAAGGAGTGGCTACTCTAAGATAGCTATAAGTCTAGCAGTGCCCGTCCTGTCCCATCATTCCATGGAGTCACCTAACATCAAGTTCCTTTGCCCTGTTCTTTCTGGCTCCATCTATTCACGACGCGCTTGTGTCCTTGCAATTTGGACCAAAAATTGCCAAGTAGATGTGAAAACAGAAATAATTAAGAAAGATATAACTATTTGTAATTTGAGTATCGACTTAGTCCTGAATAGAGCAGAGTGGAGGAAGCATATTCATGTAGCCGATCCCATGTAGTTGGGAAAAGGCTTAGATGAGTTGAGTTGAGTAGATGTAAAGTTTGTGGTAGATCATATTGAATTCAATTTAATGTTCTTTAACATTTTTCAAAATTGATAAGTTTTTTTTGTTAAAAAATTACAAATCAATATGAGTGAGGCATGTGTTTCATACTGATGTGTTTTTTTTTTTTGAAATTTCAAACTTATTTAAAAATATTCTTCTGCATCTAATTCATTATTTCAAGTATTTGTAAATAATTGGTTAAATTTGGATAATTACTTACATGCATGCTAAATATCTTGGACAATAGCTCTAAATTATCCACACTTTCTCCAAAAAAGGGGGAAGAGAGATCTAGAGAAGCCATTTCATGCGAATCCTTTGATCCATTGATCTAATCAATCGTGAACAGGAAATAAAGAAACAAATAATTGGCTTTTTTTTTTAAGCCAAAAGGTCCCAGTTTTGAGTTCAGACCAGCTGAGGTTTTTAATATGGGTGGGACTGCTCATATGGGACTCCTTCCTAAAGGGCAAAAAAAAAGAAAAACTAAGAAATTATACAAAATCCTTTTTATTTTTCAATTGTTAACCTGGTTTAAAATCCAAATGGCTTATTAACATCTATCAAAAAATGGTGAACATGCTTGACCTTCACTCTATCTCTTATACCCTTTCTCATCATTTATGTTCTATCAATTGTCCATGAAAGGAATGCAAAATTTGTGAAACTCTTCAGAAAATACATAAGTAACTTCTTAACTTCTTATGCTAATATATGTTTATCCTTGATGGTTGGTGAATTTCTCTCTCAATATGTTTATTCATTAGAAGGCAAATTTTGAAGTCACCACATGAAGGGCTATCTTTGATTGTAGCAGAATTGTTTCTCTATAAATTTCATGTCCCCCAGACTGTCATCTTACTTTCCAAGTTCAAACTTCCAGATAGGGAAAACCAAAGTGTTCCTTCGGGCTGGGCAGATGGCTGAGTTAGATGCTCAGAGGAATGCAGTGTTAGGACGATCTGCCAGCAAAATTCAAAGGAAAGTTCGTTCCTATCTGGCTCGTAAAGGTTTCATATTACTCCGGAAATCAGCAATACAGCTTCAGGCTGTATGCAGAGGTAATGTATACCATGATGTGTCTGTTGCAGTTATTCTTCTAAGAATAGAAAGCCAGGAGTTTGTTGGTACACTACCTAGTGCAGAAATATAATATTTGGATCCAACAGAATTAATTTGAGTCTTCTTGCTCTTCAAGGACAATTTGCACGACTTCTTTATGAGAACATGCGTAAACAAGCTGCTTCATTGAGGATCCAGACGTATTTTCGTATGTATCTTGCAAGGAAAGCTTACAGAGAACTGTCTTCTGCATCCACTGTCATTCAGGCTGGTTTACGTGGGATGGTTGCTCGCAAGGAACTCAAGTTCAGGCAGCAAACAAGAGCTGCAATTATTATTCAGGTAAAATGAACCATTACCAAATATATGATTATGCATATTTTTAGAAGATTAATAATACAACTCGTCTTTTTTGTTCTACTCTTACAAGACAAAAAGCCAGTATAAGTTGAGTATTGCCATTTCGTTATTTATCCCTCTAATCCATATGACCTACCAAATTATTTTAGTGCAAAGTACACCTGAATTTTTATGGTTCACTAGCATTTTGTTTGATTTGATTTGTAATCAAATAAGACAAAAGGGAGTACAATTCTAATAGATCTCACTCAAAATTGATACATTTATGCCTTTTTTATTCAGTTGCCAGTTACACTTGCAGTATTGCTAAAACATTCTAATTTAATCATGTGGATACAAACTTTTGTTGGATGCATGTGTGTTATTAGACCTTCAATTTCAGCCCAATAGCATATGATAGAGTAGAGAAATAATATGGTGGGTTTTAGAGAAAAAAGGATTTACCAAAAGGTACATAGAATTGATAAAAGATATGTATGATAGAGCAATAACTATTGTTAAAACAACAATAGAAGAAACTAGTGAGTTTTCAATTATTGTAGGTTTACATCAAGGATCTGCCTTAAGTCCGCATCTTTTTGCATTAGTTATGGATGAATTAACCAAACATATTTAAGATGATATCCCATGGTGTATGTTATTTATAGACGATATAGTGTTGATTGATGAAAATAAATCTGGAGTAAATGCTAAGCTAGAGATTTAGAGAGAGGCTTTAGAATTTAAAGGTTTTAAGATTAGTAAAATAAAACTGAATACATAAAATATAATTTTAGTGAAAGTAGAGATACAAATGAAGAGAGTGAAAATTGCAAGCCAAAAGATACCAAGCAGTGAAAAATTTAGGTATTTGGGATCAATTATCTGATAAGAAGGTGAAATAGGTGAAGATGTGAATCATAGAGTTAAAGCAGGATGGATTAAGTGAAGGAGTGTTTCGGAGTATTGTATGATCAACGCATCCCATTAAAATTGAAAGAAAAATTTTATAAAACTGCTATTAGGCCATCTATGCTATATGGAACACAGTATTGGATAATACTGAAACAATATGTGAATAAATTAAGTGTAACGTAAATTACATGTTAAGATGGATATGTGGTAAAACTTAAAGGATAGAATTATAAATAAATATATACGAGAAATGATAGGAGTAGCCCCAATTGAAGATAAAATAAGAGAAAACCGATTACGGTAGTTTGGACATATACAATGAAGACCTTTAAATGCTCCAGTTAGAAAGAGTAATCTTTTAATAGTCCATGGTACTGATAGAGGTAGAGGTAGACCTAAACTTATATGGACAAAAATAATTAAGAAAGATATAACTACTTGTAATTTGAGTGTCGACTTAGTCCTGAATAGAGCAGAGTAGAGGAAGCAGATTCATGTATAGCCGACCCCATATAATTAGGGAAAAGGCTTAGATGAGTTGAGTTGTATTATTTATTCATTTGAGATTGTTGTTTATTTTATGTACATTTATCTTTTCTGATTGCTAAAAATATAATTATCTTCTGCCTCTCATCATCCATTTTGAATAAACGTATGTCTTTTTTCAGAGTCATTGCCGCCGATACTTGGCACTCTTACATTATTCAAGGATAAAGAAGCAACAATCACAACTCAATGTGCTTGGAGAGCAAGACTCGCTAGAAGAGAACTGCACAAGCTTAAAATGGTCAGCCTTTGTTCATTTTTTTTATCGAGTTTTAGAATGTATCTGGGTGATGATAATGATAAATCTTGGATAAGTTTGGTCTCTCCATTCAATAGTTCTTTTAACATTGTTAATTGCATTACCCCTCGTAACATTGCAGTCTTTGTTCAAACAGTTTCAGTTATTATCTTTTAACTTAATCTCGCTTTTTATACAATCTATTAATAATTTGGGTATTAAACCATCTTGCATTGTTTTATCCCACTAGGGCACATAGGTGTACTTGTATTAGCATTAAATATGACAACAATTTGTGTTCTCTCTCTCTCTCTCTCTCTCTCTCTCTCTCTATATATATATATATATATATATATATATATATATATATATATATAGCTTTATATGCTTGATCATCTTTCAAAGTATAGTGCCACTACAAGAGAGCTAATATGCAATCATCTAAGATTAAGAATACAAAACTTTTAGTCAATGTTTGCCATATGTACCTGTACTGACCAGGCCAATAAGGTATTAGTACTGTATCAGGTTCTGATTCGGTACGAACCAAACTGGTCTGAACCGTGTGAAACCAATCTATATAGTCCGGTATTGACTCGTATTGCCTAGCATTGAGTGGTATTATGGTTAAGAATGAGAAAAGAGTCGGCATTTTATCACAGTAAGGGAGCATATGGTACCGTTCCGACCCATACTGTATTGAACCAATCCCGTTCTTGGCACCAGTTTTATGAACCTTTCTCCTAGTGGTTATTAGTTTTTTATTTTCTAATTGTTGAAATTATAGGTAGAAGCTGTTCGTGACTGGATCTCATTGACATGATTTCTAGTCATACTGATGTCATGTTTCTAATGAAATATTTTATAGAAATGATCAAAATTTGGATATAATCATCTTGGTTGATTAGTTTTCCTTTTAATCTCCAGGCTGCAAAGGAAACTGGTGCTCTACAAGCTGCCAAAAATAAGTTAGAGAAGCAAGTAGAGGAGCTAACTTGGAGGCTACAACTGGAGAGACGCATGAGGGTAAATATATGCGCTGGTGTTTAATGTTGTTCATTCCATATAATGATTTCTTCTGCTTTTTCTCTACCAGTTCTAGACAGTTAACTGAAGTTTTATGTTGACTTCTCTCTTTTTGGGAGGGAAAGGGAAGTTTCACCCAACAGTCCAACTACTTGGGGATCGCCTCCCAAGTTTCGAAATGGGATCCTCCAATGAAGGAGGGTTGCAACCACTGGGCTATTGTTCTTCTATTCACAAATTTTATATTGACATGGCATCGGTTGAAGAAATGGTAGTAAATTTCCAACAGATGTTGTCTGAAACATATCATGAAACTTCATTTTCTTACCTAATTGTGGCATTAAATGCTCTTCAATCTTCATAATTGGAAACTGATGACCTGTTCAGGTTCAGTCCATGCCTCATACATTTCTATTATTGATCATATTTAGGTGGACATCTTGAGAAACTCTTTTTCCTTTTCAATTTGCATTTCCAGCAGTCCTCTGCATGTAGCTGGATTCTATAATATGGGAAAATTTTGATGGGGAACATATGGACTACTTGTTATCAGAATATGGGCTACTTGTTATCAGAACAATTATTTAAGAAACTGGAATTGAGTCTTGTTACATTTTGTTAAAAAGTAAAATAGGGGGGATAAAGAAACAGTTCTCGCACCACTTCTGTATATTTCACAAGTGATATATAATATTGAATGCTAAATCTGAAACATCTGCTCAATAAAACATATCTCTGCTTTCAGGGCTGTTTACATAATTTCATGTTCTATATACAAGACAAAATATCTGCCAGCTATCCATGTTTTCTATTGACTCTGGAAATTGTCTGAAAGTGTGCTATCTCTGGAAAACATGATCATAAAAGTACAGGATAAGATTTTAATTGGCCGAGTTGATAGGAACATTTCAAATGGCTGATCAGCTTTTCTTTGTAATCATCACTAGTGTTGGTTCTTTTGAGTAGTCACCTGGATGTTGCTCCTTCTGATACCATCTTTTGTGACAATTAATACATTCTTATCCTTTGTAGGCTGACATGGAAGAAGCAAAAACACAAGAAAATGCAAAATTGCAATTAGCCTTGCAGGAAATGCAGACACAGTTCAAGGAGACCAAAGCCATGCTGACAAAGGAGCAGGAAGCTGCCAAAAAAGCTGCTGAGAAAGCTCCTGTCATACGAGAGGTTCCAGTTATTGATACAGCTCTTATGGATAAGCTTACCGCTGAAAATAAGAAACTGAAGGTGAGTCTCATGTAAATGGGTATTTTCCTTCTCTCATGCCAGTGGTAGCAGTGAGACAGTTGTCTGTGTTTTTGCTGATCTTTAAGTTCTAAAAATGTTTGATGCATTTTAGTGGATTATTTTAAATGTTATTGGGAATTAGAGTGTGTCTGCATATACATATGTATGTATACTTTCTCTATGGTCTTTCATATAGTATAGCAGTCATATATATTCATGTTGGCCATTCCAGCTGGCTTAAACAATAGGGCTTGTTTCAGCACCCTGCATTGGTTGCATTGGTTGCATGGCACTTATTAAATTCGTTTTCACAATATTTGATTCAAATAAAGGATGTATGTGTATATGGATTGCTATTAATACGTGCTGTGATGGCAAGTGACCACCATGAATGCCAGCATGGATTACTAATTCTCACTATTAATAATTTGGTGCTTTCTGTGACAATGATGATAATAGAGTGCTGGAATGGAAAGAAAATGAGTTTATATGGTATAGGTTTTTTCTGTATGTTGAGAGGACATAAAAATGGATAGAGACACCAAGCTAAATCATTGTCATTCATCAATGCTACAGTAAACTAAATCTTAATCTACCATATGGTTCTAAATAAGGAACGATTGCAACACACTGGTGGGGGGCTGGTGAATTAGATGGAAAGCTATAAGGAGATTTTTTGTGGGCAACTTTAGAATGCATGTAACTTGGATTGTAGGATTAACTCTAGTTAGATCGAGTGAGCGAGGCACGTTACTATTTGAGTAATGGGGGCGATGACCTTAACCAATGCACATGGTGCATCTGTTGATCAGATTTCTAGATTAATTAATCAAAATATTGTATAGATTTAATTTTTCAATTTATTTCTTAATTTTCACTTATGCATTTGACTAGATTAGATGACCACTTAAATATATAATTGAAAAAAATGCTAACTATCATCTCTCCTTTCTCGGCTAGTGCTGTGGTGGTCAACTTATGCTGATGTGGCATTTTGGGAATGCCTCAGCTCCAACTTAAGCTCACATAACTGCTTGTGTTTCTCCAATTAATACCTTCTGCCACTTAGGACCAGAGAACTGATCTGGGCAATGGAGTGGTGATAGGTAATGGTATGCATCTAATGGACGTTTAAATGGTCTGTTTAAATGGAAACTGCTTAAAAAGTTAGTTGCCCTTAACTATTTACATAGCAACTGTGTATTTTGACATTGTCTTCAGTATCAAAGGGAAATCAATTTGAAATTGGATATTACCATTTCACGCGGGAGTAAAATTCTTGATGCTGGAGTTTTCAATGCTGAACTCTCTCTCTCTCTCTCTCTCACACACACACACACACATACACACAACACACACTCCACAAACAAACAAACAAACACACTTCTTTTCTCCTGTTGTTTTAGTTCTGTGGGTGGGTTTTGTGATAGGCTTCTTGGCTCTTTTATATGTATGGGCAATGCAATTCGGAATGAATACTGCCACATTATATGGATGTAGAGTTTTTGGCAATGTGGTCTGCGATGCTGGTCTCTCTCATTCTTTCACATTGTTACTTTTTCTTGTCTTTCTTTGTGGGTTTTATTGTCGTTAAGTTATTTTTCCCTCTCCAAATCCCATGCTACAATTTGCAGACTTTGGTGAGTTCTCTTGAAATGAAGATTCAAGAAACTGAGAAAAAGTATGAAGAAACAAGCATAATTAGTGAGGAAAGACTGAAGAAAGCTGTGGAGGCAGAGTCAAAGATAATTGAACTTAACAGTTCAATGCAAAGGTTCTTGTGGTTTCTGCAACTGTATTTCAGAATATCAGTATTTTATATGATAAGAAAGTTGCATTAACTTCTTTGATCAAAATGTGATCCATCATTTTTGGATAGTTGAGTGTGCATTTTCTTGAAACAGGCTTCAAGAGAAGATGTCCAATATGGAATCTGAAAACCAAGTTCTACGGCAGCAGGCCTTAATGAATTCACCTGTAAAGGGCATACCTGAACATTTATCAGTTCCTACAACGCCATCAAAACAAGTACTTGGATTCTAAACTATTGCTTGGATATTTTTCTTTATTTAAATTCTATTTTCCTTGTTTCTTATGTATGTTTTTTTTGACTTGCAGAATTTGGATAATGGTCACCATGATATTGAAGGACCTAAGGTCTGGAATGTGTATCTATGAAGATATTTTCCCCATTTTTTTATTTGTTATTTTGCTCTTGTATCATCGTCATCACCATCATCACCATCAATTTTTGGCAGGAACCTCAGAGTGCACCTCCAGCCATTAAGGATTATGCCAACTCTGATCCTAAGCTTAGGAGATCTTTTATTGAGAGGCAGCATGTATGTGCCATTTATTGTCAAAATGAAATAAATTATGAATTTCTGCACATTATTATGCTATATAAAATGATCAATTTTGATGCCAAGTTTATTCTTGTGCAGGAATGTGTTGATGCCCTAATGCATTTTGTGGTTCAAAATGCTGGATTCAGTGAAGGGAAGCCAGTGGCTGCATTAACCATATACAAATGTCTTCTTCATTGGAAGTCCTTTGAAGCAGAAAAAACAAGTGTTTTTGACCGACTTATCCAGATGATTGGTTCTGCAATTGAGGTATATGCTGCTCATCAGCTAAATTTATGTTTATCTGGTAATGAATAATTATACGCTTTATAAACATCCTTATATTGGAATATTCAAGGCAATTTAGATATTTGTCTATCAAAGAACAAGACATTTGTTTGTTATATAGCTTTGTCAAGAAAAAAAATGTATTCATGTGACAACAGTTGAGAACATGGTATGCCATACTGCCCTGTACTCGTGTATACCAGGCATACTATGCTATAGCAATATCGAACTAGTATATTAGTACAAGGGGTGTGCTGGTCATTGTGATGTTTAACCTTCCTTCCTCTGGTGGATTGCAATTTCCTCAATCTCATTTTGTTTTCTGTTGTGTACTTTCCCATTGCAGTCTTTCTGATAAAATCATGATGCAGGATAACGAGAGCAGTGACCATTTAGCTTACTGGCTTTCAAATTCATCTACTTTGTTACATTTGCTTCAAAGGAGTCTAAAAGCAGTTGGTTCTGTTCCACGACGGAAACCACAGCCTCCAACATCATTGTTTGGAAGGATGACACAAGTACGTGATTACATTTAATTTTCTTGATCTTCCTTTGCAATGCATGCATAGATACTACAATCAGGCTTTATCTTGGGTTCAAATTGAATGGACTCCTTGGTTTTACACCGTCTAATATGCATTCTCTATAGGGATTCCGGTCCGCTGCAAATGTTGCTGTTGATGGACTAGATGTTGTACGTGAAGTTGAAGCCAAGTACCCTGCCTTGCTTTTCAAGCAGCAGCTCACAGCTTATGTGGAGAAGATATATGGAATTATTCGTGATAATGTGAAGAAAGACTTGACTTCCTTGCTTTCTTTATGCATCCAGGTAAGATAACTGACTGACCGGTAATTGCTGGTTTTTATCATCCATCTTCTCCTGTTTTGTCCATGATATCTTACAACTTCTGGAAGTTTATTTTGAATATCATTAAATAGTTTGAGAATATGACCATTTGGGAGCAATTTATCTGGAGTTGATGCCATGAGATGCATTTACATTCATAATTTCAGTATATAGTTCAAACTTTGATTGTTAGCCGAACCTGGTGATTCTTTAAGATTGTCTCTTTCTTCTTTTGTTCCTTTCTTTCTTTCTTCTTTTTAAGTACCATGAATATTTATCAAGTGGAGGCAATGAGGAACCAATGAGCAATGAGGTTCTAACGACATATAGAAAGGTACTTGCTAATAACGAGCCTCATGCTCTTGACCCCCTCTCACAAGTCATCCTACTTTTTTTTTTTTTGAAACTTGAAAAAAGCAAGATAAAATAGCATGAAAATATAACACCATCTTACATCTTTTCTCCAAATTTCATTACTAGTACAATGAACTTGATATTATTATCTTGTGTTGGAGTTCCACTTAGAATTCCTCCTTGACATACAAAAGTGATTCTTGTATTGGTTTATGATGTATTTGATCTTGCACGGATGGGAGGTGAGAATGGGCGTCAATTTCCCATTCCAACCCATTCCCATGTTTGGTGACTCATTTGAATACATGAATGCTGATTGCAATGAGTTTCAGATTTTGATAACAGGGATAAAACCACACCCCCTTGGGGATATATTTCTTATGGTCATTGCAATGTTATAATTATATGATTATATAGTATATTTATCTAGTTTGTTTTCATAATAATACTATTAATACTATAATATAATATGATATTGGTAACCATATTTGTAATGCTAATATCACTAAAGATATTATTAATATTAAGGATAATGTAATAAGATATAATTATTTTTGCATTAATTTAGTATTTACATTATAACAGTATTCATATTATTATATTGATTTTTTTATTAATTTTAATAATATTAATATTGCAATAACATTAATTTGAATATCTTAACTTATATGTTAATTTTATAGTATGAAAATGTAATTATATTATTTATTATATACAATAATATTAATATTAATGTATTAACAATGACATATAATATTGTATGATACAAGGTTTATGCTATTCCCTTGAGACTGCCAGGATTGATCTAAACACAGAATTGGAATAAGCTATTCCTGATGATTCCTATGAATTGGTATCCTAGGGTTGGGAAGACTTATTGTTTTTTGTTCTGTACAACCAGATGTGGCTTTAAATATTTGAACTATCTATCCAAAGCTGGAAGGTATATTAGGTCGAGCATCAATATACAAGTACCTTTTTCTCTGCCTGCTTGAACCTTAGTTGCCCAAATGATGCGATGCATACCATGCTACGAGCATCTCTCAGCACCCCAAAATTGTTGGTCCCCTGATCAATATGAGCTCAATATCAAAATCAGGCTGGTCAGCCAATATCTTTCAGTTTAGCTCAAGTTCAAAATTTTGGTTAGATCAAGTCAAAACCATATTTGTTTCTAGGTTTCCGCTAATTTCAGTTAGCTTAGGCCAAAACCATATTTGTTGGGAAAAGGCTTAGATGAGTTGAGTTGAGTTGAGTTTAGGCCAAAACTAATCAATATCAGCCAGTTCTGTGTGATTTCAGTCAAAAAGCCTTTTAATATTTGATATTCTGAAAATTCATCCCTTAATGGGCTGATGTTACAAAACTGTCACAATTGGACATAAGAAAATCCTCAAATCAGTGCTAACAATTAAATACCAAGCACCATCTACACAATAACAAGGATATTTAAAATAAATAAATAAATATAATTTTCTGTAACAATATGAAATTAGTTAACTGAACACACAATCCTAAAAATGTAAGATGGGAATGATGTTTGCAAGTTCTACTCGGAATTGGAAAATTTTAGAACATGAGGCACTAAAAGCTTTGAAAATTGTGAAATTTAATAACTAAATCCTTCATATGTTCACAATGCAATATCAATAGACTTTTTGAAATTTACTTACATAACATATTTGATACTAATATCAGGATAAAACTATCAATGCTATGCAACACACACACACACACATGCATGTATGCATATACATTCATACATACATACATATATCCATACATGCATACACATACATATATACTTTTAATGCAAAATACTTGAAACTTGAAAGTAGTATGTCATAACTTATTCCAACTTGTTTTATTTTCCTCCATTATTCCAACTTTTCTTTTGTATGTTTTCTTTATTTATTTTATTGGAACTCGGTAACCTAGAGTAAAATTTGCCAAAATTGGAGCTTGACAGGCCTTACCAAAAGCAAAACCATGACAAAATGTTATAAACTTTGGTCCTATAGTGATCCCACACTGCATTATGGAAGATATGCTTTCTTGGTGGGAACATTAATTGTCATCATAATATCTCTTACCATATACAATTCCATCTGTAGTCTCCTGTCAAACTGTGGCCCATTACCTGTCCTATCAACAAACACCTTCCTCACTAGAGGCATTTGACATCTTGCTTCCTGGTTTCTAGAAAATTTAGAGAAACATATTTCATTATAAGGAAACAAGACCAACTTAACCACAATTTTACCTTGTGTCTAATGGTAGTTTGCCCACAGATTCGTTCAAAATGGAGTTTGATTATATTGCAAATCTGAAACCCTCACGAGATTTCCTTTGCCAGCACCCACCATGAAAATGAAGTAGCCTATGGAATTCAACTGACCAACAAAGTATTGTTACTAATCAGTCACACATAACCATTAGGGAGAATTTTTGAAATTTTCTTTTAATATTATTGATACATTTTAACTTTTATTTGTGACGTTATTAGCATTTGGAAAATGATCCTGTAGATGCTGGCCATAAAACATGTTGACAAATTTGTCGTTTCCTCATTTATTTGCATAAAATCATTAAGATCAGTAAGGGTGCAATTGAATGCACCTTCAAAGGATGATATTTAGTGACCTTAGAATCACTATCAATTGTTTTAAAAGTCTGTACCTTTGTTTGTATAGTGGAGATAAAATTGTTTAGATGGATCCATGGTAATACAAGATAGAATAAGAAATGAAGTCATTTATAAAAAGATGAAGATAGCATCAATTGATGGCAAATTGAGAGAGAGACCACATTGATGGTTGGGTATGGATAATGTAGGTGTAAAGATGCATTGACCTAAAAGAGTGATTTAATGCACGTAAAAGGAAAGAAGGGCAGTGGTAGAGCAAAAATCAGATGGGAGAAAGTAGTAAAGAAAGATATGATATTTTTACACTTTAGCTTTAACTGAGTAGAATGGAGGAAAAATGATTTATGTAGCCGACCCCAACTAGTTTGGGATGAAGGCTCTTTATTATTGTTGTTGTTGTAATACAGAATTTCTGTTTCTAACAGTACTACCCAAGATTACATTTTTATCATTTTTGTAGTCCTACTATAAATCATTTTAAATCTTTATGATCATGACAACCAGACACCTCTCAAAAAATTCTCAACTTTGAGAATTTAATAATATTGAGTAAAAGATAAAATTATGATTTGAAAATTTAGAACATCCAAAAGCAGCCTAAACAAATTATATCATAGCTGTGATTACAACTACTTTAATTTGGTTGTGAACTAGATCCTTGAAAATTATTACATCTCTTTTATATCTGGACATTGTTAGGGGTTTTGTTTTCAGTGTTTACTTGGCACAGTAGTGCTGATTGCTTGCATTAGACTTCATGCCTTTCTCCTTTTGACTTGCGATACATGCATGCCTAGTTGAATCTCATCAGAATTTTTGGCCCCTTAGATTATCTCTATTGCTGATTATTTGTTTACAAACTCAAGGCACCAAGAACAGCAAAAGCAAGTGTTCTGAGGGGGCGTTCATTTGGGAATTCAACTCAAACTAGCCACTGGCAGAGCATCATTGACAACCTCAACAACCTTCTCAAGATGCTACAAGAAAACTATGTAAATATTATCTACTCAGATTGGAGCAATATGCATAGCCTTTTCTATAACCAGTTACTGATTGTGGTTAACATTATGACTTTTAGGTTCCTACAATTCTGATTCAGAAACTCTTTACTCAGATCTTCTCATTCATCAATGTTCAACTCTTTAACAGGTGACCATATATCTTATTTTGTTCACCCTTCTAAATTGTGGATAATTTGACTGATGCTCTCTTCTCTGTTACCGCAGTCTTCTCCTGCGCCGTGAATGTTGCTCCTTCAGCAACGGAGAATATGTGAAATCTGGTTTGGCTGAATTGGAGCTGTGGTGTGCCCAAGCAAAACCAGAGGTAATAAAACATACATAGAAGTGTGTATGGTCTAGATTGTGTCTGGAATTTTTTGTCTCATATTATAATGTCTCACATTACAGTATACTGGAACATCCTGGGATGAACTCAAGCACATAAGACAAGCCGTGGGTTTCTTGGTAAGAAGTTTTGTACCCCTGATACATTAGAACACATCATTGTCTTTGTTGATTTCATCATATTGAGTTCATTGGCTCTTGCAGAAATTGAATACATTGTTAACTTGGAATTTAAATATGAGGCTTTTGCCCCACGTAGTTGGGAAAAGGCTTAGATGAGTTGAGTTGAGGCTTTTGCAACATGTCCATGGTTATGGGCTTATTTATGACAAAGCATAGACCAGGGGATCATGTCCATATCAATGCTCTTTTTTCAGTCAACGGAGTCATTTTTTGTGGCTTTATAACATCATGATCTGTTCATTTTGATCTTGGTTAATGATATCTGACTGACTTGCTCAGTGAATTTCTGCAACTGCTGTCCATGTTGTTCTACGTATCATAAACTGACTGATGTTACCTTCACGCATGGGAAAACTGAAAGGAAAAGCTGTCTGTGGTTTAATCCATGACAAGGACTTCCATTTCTTATTCATGATGTAGTTATGAAATAAAAAGTAATGCTCTTTAGTATCGCTCATCTATCAGACTTCTTAGTTAACATACTAACTTGTGCAATTACAAATTTAAAGATCCATTGGTGGATCCCCTGAAAAAGGAGGAAAAAAAAGGGAAAAAAATCCATTGATGGGAATGTGGATCAAAGCTAGACCAAGAGTTGCATTGAGAATATTTATCCACAATCCATTAATTCCATTGCATAGGTTATCCCAACTATATTGCTTATCAGAAAAACTTGATTGGTTAAAACATAATTTAGTTTTTTGTGATTTATTAGCTGTTGGTTGGATATAGCTGATATATTTGTGATGGATTAAGAAGTCAGCTTGAGAATTGTAGGGTCATATGTAATGTTACGCAACACATTTGCCTATAGTTGGCTTCTGTCTGCCATGCTTCACAATACTGAGGCTGGATCAAAATAGGGGCCAGTCCATCTATACTTAAATGAGTGGTTATAAACCTTGAACTTACTTTGACTAAAATAGCAATGAGTATTTGCATTATAAGGAGTTTTTTAAAAAAATAACTTTAAGTAGATGATCATCTCTGAGTAACATATCTTCTTCATTGATTAGCATGTGAGATGCTTATGCCAAAGTAATATACATTTATTTGTCAATCAATCTTTGTGAATTTACCTACTTATTTATCATTTGAATCCTTTGGAAACTTGGCATTGAAACAGAAGTTCCAGCTCTTCATTTTCATTCACAAGCTTTCATAAAGAAATCATTTACTGTTGTAATGCATTTACTGTTCACATGCGTATTCCCAAGTAATCATTTGCAGTTGTGTATAGATGGAGCCAGTGACATACATTGCCATGCATTATATCTGACTGTTTTCAGTGATAGTACTGTTATGGTTCTAAATGTTGGTGACATATATCACATTATGTCAGGAATCATGATCATATGCCATTCATCAATTTGTTTAGCGTCTGCATCAATCTGGAATGTAGATTTAACTCATGATAAGGTTAACATTACTGGCTAGCTCCCAAGATAGTATGTCTTGATATACTAGTGGGTTATCATACACAATAAAGATCTTCTGATTATTGACTAGCAGGGTGTCATATAGTATTTATATCTATAAATCATATAGTATTTATATCTACATTTTAGATGTGCAGAATATGTAAAATCCTCTACCTACATTTTAGATTTGCAGAATATGTAAAATCTTCTACAGAACTGTCTTGCAGCTGATATGGCATGACCACAATTTTAACAATCTGTCCCGAATATATTTGTTATAGATTATTCTTGAGAAGTGTAAATATTGTTAGGTCAACAATGCATGGACTCATTGTTTACTGCATGACTGTTTTATCTTCTATGCAATATTATACAGGTAATATTTCAGAAGTATAGGATTTCATATGATGAAATTGTCAATGACCTCTGCCCAGTGAGTCTCTCTCTCTCTCTCTCTCTCACACACACACACACACACACACATACAACACGCTAGCACGTGTGTGTGCACGTGCATGTGCAATTTATATATCTACTAATTATTTCTGTTCTTTCTACAGGTCTTAAGTGTTCAGCAGCTTTATAGAATTTGCACTCAGTATTGGGATGACAAATATAATACTCAAAGTGTGTCTTCTAGTGTAAGTGCAAATTCTACTGCTTGTATTAATAGAAGAACCTTCTGTTATCTTGGGCAAATCACACAACATTGAACTTGTGGTATTATCATGCTTGTCCATTTGTGTTTCGAGTTTGCCTACATGCACTAATGAGCAGCGTGTAGGCATCTATTTCAATTTAAGTGTATAATATCAACTATATTTGTTGAACAGCACATTTATTCCCATTTCCAACATTACCTGTATATAAAAGTCCCTCTTGGCTCCCGTGTCTCCCTACAGGTCCTTTCCAGCATGAGGATATTAATGACAGAAGACTCCAATAATGCTGTTAGCAGTGCCTTTCTGCTGGATGACAATTCCGGGTGAGAAGTAAATTACATCTTATCTGTAATTATTGAAACTGTTGGTTAAAACAGTTCATAATTAACTCTTTTCTGGTTGTTCCCGATGCAGCATTCCCTTCTCAGTTGATGACATATCAAGTTCTCTGCAAGATAAGAGCTTTTTAGATATAAAACCACCACAAGAGCTTCTTGAGAACCCAGCCTTCCAATTTTTACAGGCATGAGGGCACAGAACTCAAGCATCCATCTGGTCTATTTAATTTCTCAGTCCATTCCGATAGCAGATGTTTTGCCTCTGCTTTTCATGCTGTAAATCCATCCCATTTTTCATTTTTTTTTCTTTTTTACACCCTCTTTGTGGGGCTGTATAATTATTCTTTGCAATTATGTGTGCATAATTCTTGAGGATTTGGTCAATTGGGTAGGGGTGAGCTTCCTTCCATAGTGCATGTGTTTTTGGTTTTTTACCAGCAGGTAGCATTCTTTATACTCAAGTGGAAGCATTCAGTTTAGTGTTGGGAGGGGATGCATCCATACTCCTCCCCTTTTTTCATTGTATAAATATTGATTTAGTGTAAAGCATCACGACTATAAACCTTTTTTTTTTTTTTTCCACCCAGAGGTTTTGTTTGCCCATGCAGCCAATTTGGAATCTGCTTTTCATTTTCCTTTAAAGATGTAAGCTTTCTTTTCTCATTAATAGTCAAAACAGTGGAATTATAAAAACTGTCATTACCTTAAATAAAACTAACTCTCAGATATGTGCAAAGTGTTTTTTTTTTTTTTTTTTTTGTGATGAAACTTGACGTTGATTGACAGCCAAGCATGCAGCTGCTACTTAAAAAGTCTTCATGCATTGCATTTGTTTAGTAGTTCTTATAATTCATGAAACATTTTGGATCACTGGTTGCTGGATGCTGTCACAACAAAGCTTGTGTAGAATTTTACTTGATCGCCTGCCTATAACTGGAAGGATCCTTGTTTTTCCTCAAACGAACCGCATCCATTATTTCTATTTCTGTCAGGCTTTGGTCTGAAGTTGGAGCATCGATCAAAGAAAGAATTCCAGATCTCTTGACAACCCTGAATCAAGTTAATAGCAAAAGCCCGTGGTGTTTGCTTTTGATGGTTGTCAGTATCATCCATCAGAACTTGGCCCTCATGAACAATGCTGTTATAGGAGCCATTTTCTCGATGGCATAGTATGCTAGTTGAGACCATTCATGAGAAGCCTCTTGATATTAGTCATCCTATTTTATAGCGTCACCCCATGTGAGAGGAGTTCTAGTTTGAATGGGGGGGTTGAAGGATGCATTGATTTAGTTCATTGACGTAATTCTGAGGCCAACTGCCATTGTGCTTTGGAATGGCTCATGCTCGGCTAATACGCTGAAGTGATAAAGAATCAATGCAAGATGAACCACTTGTAATGTCGTTACTACTGATACAGTAATGCAGTAAAGGATGCTATGAGACAGTCTGTATATTTCTATCCTGATATTTTATTTTTCTTCAAATTTGTTTTCTGTGAATTCTATTATGCTGATACCTTGATAAAACCAACAATTTGGTACACCTCAAAGAATCGTTGGTACGAGTTTTACAAGCCATGACAAAAATATGATGCTAGAACGTCACGAAATTTTTAACAGAAAACTATGTTTTATACATAGTCTATTTATATCGGTTAAATTTATTTTGAATAATATCTGTTTAAGGTTAGAGGAACGATGGCCTACTTTTCAAACCCTTCTCGACCCCTTGAATTATATAAGTATTTTTCTAAATAAATTAACCGACAGTTATTTAAAAAATTAAATATATATTGGTTGGTATAATTCTAGTCTTTCTCAACAAGGCCACTTGACAATCAAAGTTTTGAATATTTATTACAAGATTAATATTGGAAAAACTCTCTACAGATCAATATTAGCTTTTTCTAATCGATCCCAACATTACCCAGTTGTTTGATCATCGACACACAAAAAAAAAAAAAAACCAAGAGTATAAATAGTTGCTTTGTAAGATTATTTTGAATATTTAAAGGCTCTCTAGCTTCTATAAATACCCAGAAGCTTTTTTTCTTATCTTACACCAAACCCTAAGCTTCGTCCAAGCTCTTTTAATCTTCTTACAAACTTCCTTGTTTTTTCTACAAGCTTTCCTGATCATAGGGTCGATCTCAAACAGCATAATATGTTGGAAATTAGATTCGAACCTTTTGATGAAGATCATCACCATGAAGCCCAAGAATCATTCATGTTTAATCATCAAGAATCCATAATCGATAAACGGAAGCGTACCTGAATCCATATTGCTTAATTGCTCTTCAGAGCTGCGGTTGGCCTTCCAGATAACACGTACTTCCAGAGAGCCCTTTTTTTTTCTAGACTATTCTTTCTGATGATGGGATTCAGATAAGAAGGTCGTACGTGCAATCAGGGACCATAACCGTATATATATATATATATATATTTCATCATTATTTTTTGGTATTTCTATTTTAGCCCATCATAAAAATAGAAATAACTCCTTAGGTCTCTACACATTAAAGGGCAACACCTAATTATATACATTAAAGCCCAAATCACTGAAACCTCAGCTGATCACTTTTAATTGGGCTTAACCTTATTTGACAGTCCACAACACATAATTATTTCATATATAAGCCCAATGTTGGATTAAAAATCCAACAATCTCCCACAGGGCTATATGTGCAACCTTATAATTATGTTGCAAAAATAACCAAATGAGCTCAATTTTACTGTCATTACTGAAATGTATCTATAACCAATCTGGTCCATCAACCATACCAACATAAGATCAAAGCGGCTTTTATTATATCTATCATAGCTCGACCCATCAATGATCACGTATGTTGATACAACTGAATGACATGGATCATGATGTGGATGTGTAGCATAGAAATTACATGTAATGTGATCTTAACATGCTATTTTCAACTGGTCCTTCTTAAACTTGAGTGAGATCAACACTTTAGCATAATTGTACATAGTGTACTGAACTGAATGAAATACTTTATTTCTGATCAAAAATATTCAAACACATAAGTGTGTACAAACCAAATATAAAGCATAATATAGAAGCAATACAAACTCCCACTGAATCTAAGCATCGTCATGCTCTATAATGCCCATGTAAGCAGTATGCGCATGAAAGACCTTGGGCGGCACACCCTTTGTAAGGGGATATACAACCATGGAGTTTGTCCCTGTATACTTTATAGAAATCTGACCACTCTGTAATCTTTCCTTTACAACTAGGAACTTGATGTCAATATGCTTTGACTTGATCGAGCTCCTATTGTTGTTGGAATACAATATGACTGACTTGTTGTCACAAAATAACTTTAGCAGTCTTTCAATTCCTTCTAATATGCGTAGCAGTGACAATTTTTTAGCCATATTCCATGATTGGATGCCTATAACATGCTATAAATTCTGCAGCCATGGTAGAAGAAGCTGAGTGTCTGTTTTACACTTCTCCAAGAAATAGCCCCACCACCTATTAGATATATATAGCCCGAAGTGGATCTTTTACTATCTTGGCATCCCGCAAAGTCGGAGTTAGAATACCCAATGATCTCAAAATGATCTGATCTCCTATATGTGAGCATGTAATCTTTTGTTCTTTTCAGATATCTCATAACCCTTTTGGCTGCTTTCCAGTGATCCATACCTGGATTGCTTAAATATCTGCCTAACATTCCAATAATGTACGCAATATTCAGGCGTGTATAAACTTGAGCATACATTAGACTCCCTACAACCGAAGCATAAGGAATCTTCTACATCTCTTCAACTTTAAGGTTTCTTTTTGGGCACTGATTAATACTGAATTTATCTCCTTTAGCGATATGGGTATCACTTGGTTTGCAATTTTGCAAGCCAAATCTCTTAAGTACTTTATCGATATAGCTCCTTTGTGATAATCCAAGGATACCCTAAGAATGATCTCGATGTATCTGAATTCCCAATACAAAGGAGGTGTTACTAAGATCTTTCATTTGAAAATTGCTTGATAGAAATCTCTTAGTTTCGTGCAACATGCTTATATCATTTGTGGCAAGCAAAATGTCATCCACATACAAAACCAGAAAAATGTATTTACTCCCACTGAACTTGTGATACACATAATCATCAACTGCATTCACTTCAAAATTAAATGAGAGAATTACTTGATGAAATTTGTAGTACCATTGACGAGAAGCTTGCTTTAACCCATAAATGGATTTTGTCAATTTGCAAACCATTTTCTTTGAGTCTCCTGACACAAAGTTTTCTGGCTACACTATATAAATTGTCTCATCAATGTCTCCATTGAGAAACGTCGTCTTGACATCCATTTGATGGAGTTCCATATCATATTGTGTAACAAGAGCCATGATTGTCCTAAAAGAGTCCTTCGATGAACCTGGAGAGAAGGTCTCTTTAAAGTCAATCCCTTCCTTTTGAGTATAGCCTTTAGCCACAAGACGAGCTTTATACCTTTCCACATTACCCTTTGAATCCCGTTTGGTCTTAAAATCCATTTGCAACCAATGGGTTTCACTCCTAGTAATGGGACAAGTTCTCAAACTTTATTATCTTGCATAGACTTATACTCTTCTTTCATTGCTTCAATCCACTTTTCTGAATTAGAACCTTGTATGGCTTGAAAGAAGTTGACAGGATCATCTTCCATCACGCCATTATTTTCCTTATGTTCCTGAAGAAACACTATATAATCATCCGCAATAGCATTCTTCCTTTCTCTAGTGGATCACCGCAAAGGCACTTATTCTTGAGGTTGTTGAGTTTGTACCTCTGAGGGTTGAACAATAATTTCTTGTTGTTTTGGAATTGCAACTTGATCATTATCAAAAGCAATTATAGCAATAAAAACTAGCTGCTCTTCAACAAGAGTAGTAAGTTCCAATTCCTCCTCAAAGACAAAGTCTCTAACTTTATTTCTCCCCAAACTCAATATCCTCAAAGAACGTTGCAGTTCCCGTCTCAAAAATTATCCTTAATTTGGGATCATAAAACTTGTAACCCCAGAATACCCAACAAAATAGCTACTCACTATCCTGGAGTCTAATTTCTTTTCATATGGCCTATAAGACCTTGCCTCAGCTGGACATCCCCAAACATGAAAATGCTTTAGACTAGGCTTTTGTCCTATCCAAAGCTCATAAGGTGTTTTGATAGCTGCTTTAGTTGGTACTCTGTTCAGAATGTAGGCTGCTGTCTTTAGTGCCTCTCCCCAGAGTGACTCTGGTAAGGTAGAATGATAAATCATACTCCTTACCATATCCTTAAGAGTCATGTTTCGTCTTTCAGCTACACCATTCATGCTAGGTGACCCTGACATGGTATATTATGGGACAATTCCACACTCCTCTAGGTATCTAAAACATGGTCCTAGACGTTGTTCACCTAATCCGTCATATCTACCATAATATTCACCACCACGGTCAGATCTGACTCCTTTAATCCTTTTGCTGAGTTGAAGCTCAACTTCAGCTTTAAATGATTTGAACACGTCCAAAACTTGGGACTTTTCATGAATAAGAAATATGTATGCATATTTTGAATAATCATCTATAAATGATACAAAATATTATTGACCATTCCAAGAAGGTGTAGAAAATGATCCACAAATGTCCGTATGTATCAACTCTAAGACTTTCATAGTTCTATATGCACCCAAATTCTTTGTTTTGGTCTGTTTGCCCTTAATGCAATCAACACAGACATTAAAGTCTGTAAAATCAAGAGAATCCAAAATTCCATCTGACACAAGTCGTTCAACTCTATTTCTAGATATGTGACCTAATCGCTTATGCCATAATGTTCCTAAATTTTCATTGGAAATATTTACGCTTAGTACCTCTTAATTTCATATTTAGGGTTTTATTATAAGAAGCAACAGTATCAAGTAAATATAGATTGTCATAAATCATAAGAGAACCGTTCCAATAATATTTGAATTTAACGAAAGACTAAACTGACTATTTCCAAATGAACAACAATATCCTAATTTATCAAAAGCTGAAATAGAAACCAAATTCTGTCTAAATGATGGTACTACAAAAGTATCTTTCAAATCCAAATAATAACCAAAACTTAATAACAATTTAAAATGCCCAATTGCCTCCACATCTACCGACTTGCCATCTTCCGTATAAATGCGTCTTTCAGCATAGTTGGCCTTCATAGTTTAGGCAACCCTCCATTAAAACATTGATGTTTGTAGTAGCACCAGAATCTAACCACCAAGTATTTCTAGGTACCAAAGCTATATTCACTTCAGAACAGACCATATTAAGAAATGTACCTTTCTTTTTATGTCATGCATGAAATTTGGAACATTCCTTCTTAATGTGTCCAGACTTATTGCAGAAGAAACAACTGTCTTTATCCTGATTTTGTTTCTTCTTTGCTGGACCCTTAACAGCCTTATTCTTTATTTTTTTGCCTTTATCCTTGCCCTTAAAGTTATTACCATTAAGGACCGGCACTGAATTGAGGTTAGCAAAAATATTAGTAATATTAGCTATAAAATAAAAGCAATACATAAATAACATGCTCATATAAATAATTAACATCAAATATCAATAAATTTAAATAATGGTAAATCCCATCTCAAGATACCCAGTGCAACATTAATATCAAGTCTTTGGAGAGTAATATTAACTGCTAGTGGTACTCTTGTTGTAATGATCAAACACTAACAATAATGCATATTAAATAAGAAATCTATCTTTGGATTGACTTATTACTCATATGTAAATACTTATAATCGTTACGTATTTATCATCACACATATGTAGTTCGGCCAAGCATTAACCTTCCTTTAGACCAACTAATACCCACATGAAACATACACATACACAACATCCAACATCCTTCATGAACCATCTATACAAGAGAGGTCACTTTGGTGATATCTTGTTTCAATTAGTTCAATTTTGAACGATGGATAAATTTATTAGGCATAGAAATACCATTAATTTGAATTTGATTGAACCTTTTAAAATAATGATATGTTATTTTGAGATTCCAACTCAATCTTTATAATAGAAAAATAATTTATCCTAATAGATAAAGCTTTACTTTATGGAATCAATTAAACCATACGGAAGGAGGTTGCTCATGCTTACGAAATTAAAATAATAATTTTTAATAAAAGCCCGACAATATTGCTATTAAAATTCATGCATTAATTATTCATAAATATTATTCCCTTCCACATCGGTTTATAAATATGGCCAAATCGGACTCCACACAACTAGAACGTAACACGTTCAATTTTAGCGGAGCCTACGAATGAGTTCGACAACGAGTTCCATGATTTTCTCCAAGCCCTTTTAGAGATTGAATTCCACGAAATAGGGCATTAAAAACAGGAGGAATTCTTTCGTTTTTCCATCTCACGCGAGAGGCCTGGAAGGCCTCTCTTCTTCCCATGCATTAAATGCAAAGATTTAGATTCCCAATGGGATAGGCATCATCTCAACAAAAACCAAACATTATATCCCAACGCCCCTTTAAAGTTTCAAGTTCGTAAGAGAAGAAAATCTCCCTTAACGCGGTTCCCAACAATCCATTGAATTTTGGAATCCCATGCAACGTGATAGAATCCGTTATCCCAATAAATTTTGTGAAAATCACGTTAAGTAATGAAATCATAAAATATCAGGATTTCCTTTTCTTTCCTAACGCCCACCAGATATTTGAGGGGAGGAAATCTGGATTCATTAGGTAATGGAATCCTGGAAATATCAGGATTTCCTTTTCTTTCCTAATGCTCACCAGAGATTTGAGGGAAGGAAATCTGGATTCACAATCCCCCCTTTCGAGAGCGGATATGGAAACTCCATGCAACTGCTCAGATTTTCAGCTCAATATCCCAGTATTCTAGGATTATATCAGATTTCTAGTAACTCCATGTAACGCCCCTTTTCTCCGCTGTTTCCACGAAAAATCGTAAAACTTAAAGCCAAAGAAAAGCCTTATTTTTTTTAAAAAAACTGCATAATAGAAAAGAGGCAACCTGATTCCCAACGAAGGCAACGTGTTCCAAAAAAGCAATGCGTTCGAAAAAAAATTTTAGTAGAAAAAAAATTCCAATGAATTAAACACATTGCCGATAAATTCTTTTATTTAAAATTAAATATAAATTTAATTTTATCAAAAATTTAACTTTATCTTATCAGATAAAAGTTATCTGATCTGCCTCTTAAAATGAAGAGGACCGCGTGAGACTTACGATGCAGCGAATATCTTTCACTTTTAACATCAAAATTAATAATTATTTTGATGCATTATGACTTTTATTTAAAAATCTAAATCTACAGATATTAAAAATATCATTGGCATCAAAATAAAAAACTAATGAATGTTTGTCTCACGGTTGCTGAATAAAACCAAAGAAGTCATATTCACAAATACAATATCAATACATATAACCAAAAATTTTCTCAACGATTCAACATGAATAGGGCTCTGATACCAATTGTTGGAAATTAGATTCAAACCTTTTGGTGAAGACCATCACCATGAAGCCCAAGAATCATTCATGTTTAATCATCAAGAATCCATAATCGATAAACGGAAGCGTACATGAATCCATATTGCTTGATTGCTCTCCAGAGTCCTGCGATTGGCCTTCCAGATCAACATGTACTCCCAGAGAGCCCTTTTTTTCTTTAGGCTATTCTTTTTGATGATAGGATTCAGAGAAGAAGATCGTGCGATCCAAAGACCATAACCGCTATATATAGATAATTTCATCATTATCTTTTGGTATTTCTATTTTAGCCATCATAAAAATAGAAATAACCCTTTAGGTCTCTACACATTAAAGGGCCATACCTAATCAGATACATTAAAGCTCAAATCATTGAAACCTCAGCTGATCACTTTTAATTGGGCTTAACCTTATTTGATAGTCCGCAATACATAATTATTTCACATATAAGCTCAATGTTGAATTAAAAACCAACATAGTAATATATCGAAACCAATGTCTCCAACATCGGTGCTGCTACCCTGAATGTCAAGTAAACTTAGAACTTCTAATGTTTGAAAGCAATTTAATATCAAGGAAATTACCAACAATAGAATTCAATCTATCTTATTTGCAATTATAATACTTAAGAAGGAATCGACCATCTCACCTGACACTAAAAGAAGCATAAAAATATTAAAGATTTCACTTAGAGCCGGCTTAAATTTAGTTTAAGTGAGTTATCAACTTTTCTTATTTGCAAGGAGTGAGTAGAAAAGCATTATCAAAATTAATTGTAGGTAATAAAATGCCCTTTTTTTTACTAAAAATGTATATTTTGATTTTTTTTTTAATACTTTGAATCCTATATATAAAAAATTTCAAAAAAATTTATATTTTTTGAATATAATTTTTTTTTTTTTTTTTTTAAATTTTAATGGTAGAATAGCACTTACCTTTGAAATTTGGAATAGCAAGTTGGCTTATATTTTTGTGTTACTCTGCATTTTATTGATTCTAATTATATTATGTAAAAATAAAATATTAGTTTTAAATTATTTAAATTTTTATATTTACTTTCAACATCTCTAGTTAATCATGAATACAATACATGAATTGTATATACATGATGAAGTTTTTTTGTTTAGTTTAGATAATGCTCCTAACAATACTATTGCTATTAGGTTACTCAAATAATACCTGCATCCAATCTTATATGAAAAATTCATATAAAATGTGCATATCACATCTTTAATTAGTTATATAAGATTATTTGAAAGTTATAGATGAATAAATATCTAAAAGAAAATTAGAGATGCCACTAAATATATAACAACTTTCTGAAATAGAAAATAAGATTATAAACATTTGTGTATAGCTCATGGTAAAAAATTTAAGCAGCTTCTATTAGATGCACAAGAAATTCTATATATTTAATGTTATAATAATATTTTAAATACAATGATATTATTACTATTTTTTAAAATGATCGCTTGTCCAATGATCCTATATTAGATTGCTTATAATATTATTATGTAATTTTTAGAATATTATTAAAATGCTAAAATATTTTATTCAATATTTATTATCCTTTCTCTCCTCTGGTTTTGCAACAAATGTATAACTTTTCTCACTACTCCACAACTTTTAGGAAAATAGAAGGTTCTAAAAATATAATTCAACCAATAAAATTAAAATTTTATAAATATTAGTAAAAAGCTTCATATTTTTATGGTTTAGCTTTAATTAAAGATCCTAAATTTAAATTACATGATGCTAGGAATATTAGAAGAAATTTATAATAATATAATTCATGACATTAACAACATTAGAGATAAAATTATTAATTTATTTAGTAAAATAAAATATTTTATATGATTAAAAATATAATAAAAATAAAGGTCTTCTACTTCAGCACTGGTCCTAGTGAGGGTGAGACTACTAAAAATATGGAATAGTTCTTTTATCTAGGTAATAATTTAGAAATTATTAAATAACTTTGCTATTTTGGCTTGGTGGAAAGCATATATGGAAATAATTATCCTATGTTTATCACCGTAACATGTAATCTACCAACTCCTTCGGTGTCCGCAGTAGCATCAAAGTCTGATTTTAGTGCAGGAGATTGAGCACTTGACCATAAAAAAAAAATCGATTAAAATCTGATTTGGTGGAGATATTGGTCTGTTTAAACGACCAGAAGATTGGATGCGAGGTCAAATGAAGGGTGGAGATAAGGACTCCTCTCTGAATGATTAAAAGACTAAAGATGGAAGATGAAAGAAGTGAACGTGAAGAAGAAGATGATCAAGCAATAAAACGATGGAACGACATGACCAAGATGAGTTGATATAGCAAGCCATGATAATATATATATAATTTAATTTTTATAAAATTAGTTTTAAGAAATTTAAAAAATAAAAAATTACTTAGTTTGTTGAGTCTGAGTCATGCAAGATAAAAGAAAGATAAATCCGAGGACCCTGACCTTTTGGCGGCGGAAGGTTTTGGTTCTCTCGACTCCTCTGTCCCCATGATCGAGCTTCATGCGGCTTGGGCGGATATTTCTTATGCTGCTCGAGTTCTTCATCATTGTTTGGATTCAGATGCAGAATTACCCTCCTGCTCATTCTAATCCGATTTTGTTGAACATTTGGGCTATTCTGCAGGAGATTGATTGCGTTCAGACCCATTATATATATCGCGAAGCCAACTCGACGGCGGATTGGATTGCTGCTTCAGTGGCTCTGCTTTCTGGTCCTTGGATTTTGATACCGCCCTGCTCCTTTACAGTAAATTTTGTACTCTGATCTATCTGGACTGACTCGCGTTAGACTAGTGTGATCGTCCGTTTGTACCAAAAAAAAAAAAAAAAAAGATAAAAACTTTTTCCTTGAACGCTTAGAAAATCGAAAACGAAAGACAAGATAAAGGACTACAAAAGAAGATGACCAAACAATACAATAGCAAGATGACACGGCCATGATAGTAAACCACAAACAAGAATACGTATATTTAATTTAATTTATTTAGTTTTTATAAAATTAGTTTTTTAAAAATAGATTACTTTACCCTTTGGGCATGATAATAATAATAAAAAAAGAGTCATGTTGACAAACTCACGAGTGCATAAGTCTATGAATGAATAAATATTATCACGCCCGATGTAAACCGGTGTACAAAGGCTTTTCCCCATCGCAGCATCAGGCGTAACGGAGGCCAGGCCATTGCATGAGGCCCCCATCTTCCCCCGTGCTAAGGGCAAAGTCGGCTAGTCTCATCATATGTTACGCAAACAAATTATCCTAGAATCCATCTAAGAGGAGCACTAGCACGCTAAGAATAAAGGTTGGATCAAATAAGAATTACTTAGTATCAAGTACCAAATCCTGCCAAGGAAGCTCCTACTTTTTTTTTTTTTTTTTGAAATATGTTGAAGTGCCCATCCATGTTTATAATTACTATGAACAAGGAATATACCATCAATAACTTCCAAAAACTATTACCGGTGACAATTGATCCTTTAACATTATTGGCTGGAGCACAATGGAGGCTGATCCCATCAATAGATAAACAACTCCAGAGCAAGAATGAGCAATATCCAACCAACAATAAGCAAATGAAACAAGATACAAATAAATAAAATCAACCAAATGGTGACATGCTGAAAATATCGCTGGGGACAGCTAGCATTCGACAATCAAATCAACAATATCGCTGGGGACAGCTGAAAATATCCATAGAGGGGTATTTATTAAAGTCAAGTGCAATTTTGTTACAAAAAGAAAGTGAACTGCAATTTAATAAATCAAAGAGAATACAAGCCAAGATTGATGCTCTATTGGAGGATGCTTTGAGAACACTCAGCAAGCACGTCAAAACTCAGAAAGATGACCTGATTTCCACCAGCTCAAGCATGTTTCAGTATAGAAGGCTACCGGCAAGGCACAACATTGTTCTGCCAACATCTGAGAACGGAGGATTACCTAAAGATCTATTCTGAGAAACATAACAAGACCTGCCACCCATGAAGCCGATTGCCAGAAGCTTCCAACCAACCATATAAAATTAGGTTATACCGGACTTGCATACTGGGCATGATGTCTTTCTTCTTAGCCATGGGTCAATGCACTGCATTTTGAAAGATGCATCATTCATTTATTAAACAGCATTTCTTATGATAAAGAAGATTTGTAACAATATGAACAAAGTCCATACGTCTTTGTGGAATTTATGCAAGCATGGTAAATGACGGATGGTATCCCCAATAGCAGGATTCTCAAGGCAAACAGCACATGGTTCTTCAACATTATCAGTCTGCATTAAAAAAAAAAAAAAAGGCAGCAAACATGACAGGATCAATCATGGCGTCAAAATTTGATAACTTTAAAGCTATTTGTTTCTTACTTGTTGAAAAAGATAAAAAAGATTTGCACCTGAATTACAGTTTGAGGCAAGTTGTTAATCCGGTCCTCTGAAGCACCAGCATGTTGATGATTGTTGTCATCCAGGGCCAACAGCATCTCATAGTCATTTCTGAAAATAATATATGAACCTTTAAACAATGCCTCATATTTACATATCTGAGACACTAAAAGTTAGTGGCAATCATGATTAATGTTGTCAAATTAGAAGACTATATAATATGTTTCACAGTGAGAAGGATGAAAGACAAGCTTATGAGATAGCAAGAATAAGCCACTTCTCATATCTATATGATTTAAGGTCCAAATAAAATAATAAAAGAAAACAAGTGGTGGATCTGTCTCACCTGTTGTTAGTGGCATACAATAAAAAAGAGTTAAATTGCCATAATGAGAACCCCAAAAGGATTTCCTATTATGATTGACAAAATTGCTGCACGCACTTGTGATTCGCGAACCATATTATAAAGATATAATGCTTGGTTTTGTTGCCAAACTTAGTGGTTAACCAAAAAAGGGATACATGCAATGACATCTGTGCGGTACATCTTGTTCTTTCAAGGTTTGGAATACTCAATTAAGATTGCACAAAGCAAGAGCCCATTAAGATGTGGGAGAAAGAACAGCATAACCCTTAAAATGAGAGAAAATGGAGTGTATTAGAGGTGTTAGCATTAAAATGGCAACGTACATGGCAAACCATAACAAAGTTTTATTAATGATGTCAATCATAAAGTTGTACAGGGCAAACTGAGATTGAAGCCATTTAGAATCCATCCAGGTGACTGTATTGTTGGGGCACCTTCAAGAAAAGGATAATTGGCTGAGCTAGATAACCATATTTAATACATTATCCCTAAATTTTGGGTATAAAAAATAATAAATGTAGAATGTATTTCACAAAAAATTTGTGGGATTGGTGGTATCAAGAGATACTTCACATTTCTCCCCTTCATCACTATTTTCTCCTTGCTACTTCCTCACCAGCATAAGCTTATACAAGAATATTGTGAAAGACCATTCAATTAAGGACTCATGGAATGTCACTGCATGAGTAGAGGAAAACTGGAAGCATTTAAAAGCTGCCAAACATATGATTAGGAGATGCTGAGAAGAGATCACCATGGCACTCAGTATAGTCAGGATGGTGAGCCTGGTCAAGCTACCAACAAAGCCAATCAAGTAGGGCAGTTAGGGAAAGAAAGCAACTTCTCAACGCAATAAGAAAAAAGAAAGAAAGCGAGAGATTTATTAGAGCAGGTTGATGAGGGGTACATTCACTTAGACTCTGAGACCACCGAAACTTTGGATGATTGATTGCCCAAATCGTCTCATGATACGGACAATTATGCTAATAGTGCAAGCTATGATGGATATGGTGGCTGGGAAGATAGCTATGGGCATGGTGGATGAATATGAGTCAGCCATCTGTCTATGTTGATTCACCACCGAGTAGCATTTCACTCATGTCGCGACGCCCATCATAAGTCCTCGTAAGGATGCTATAGCAAATAATAGATAGACCCCTAAAGGTGATATAGAACACAACACTGCCACAGCTGATTATACAGCACACCAAATAGGATCCCTAAATATTTACAGATCCTCATCATATACCGGATCCTATGTTGGGCAGCCAAGATATGATCCACATGCACGTTTTTTGTATGAGATATTGTATTCAAGCAATTACTACCCTCAACAACCTCAGCTGGAATAACAGGTCGATTTTATGGCCATGATCTCTCAAATTGGAGTGAGTTGGCTAGTCCAATATCAATCAGAGGATTGATATCAGGATGCCCATCTAGAAAGTTCAAATTCTTGAATACAAGGGTGAGCACAGCATCTAGCTTAAGAGTTACGTCCAAGGCCTTGACCATGAACAGGATCCTAATGTCTATGAACAGCATATACAATGCACAACGGACACACAGCATAGACAGCATGCACACACACCATACCGTGTGTGTTTATGAACAAGATCCTAATGTCTATAAGCGGTATTTTCTATATTTAATTACCATAAATATATCTTTAATTATTACAACTGCATCTATTAAGCAATCATACGATTTCACAGGACCAATATGTAACAAAAGCATTAAAATATCCTTAAAATCCTAATTCATATCCATAAACCTTACAATAACCTTAAAAACCAAAAAAATGATGAACAAATATACCAAGCATGCTTAGTGTCGATGTAGTTCAACTTGGTACCATCCTACACCTGTACCTAACTCATATGGTCCCAAGCACTGAGATTGCAAACATGGCTTTTTCTGAGAAATGTGGGAATTCTTGAAAACTTATCACAGCTAAATCACATAAATAGAATAATATTTTCCTGGCCAATTTGGTAGATCATGGTCCATCAACAATGAGGAACATCAGGTTACTAAGTATCCTTAACACCAAGATGTCTCTATGCAAGACAAAATAATTCAATGATTCTTAAAATGAAGCTGCTGCAAGAGATGTGTTTTCCAAAATATTTTATACAAATACGTTCTTTTACCTCTCCTTACACTAACTATTCTTGGTCACACCTTCCATAAAACTAGGGTTTAATAATATTAAACCAAAGAAATTTACTGATCAGTCATCTGCAGAATGTTCTCACTGAGGTATTCTTTTACCCGTGCTCTGTACAACCATATATCAATCAAGTTTTAAACTATCATTGGATTATACAGAAGTTTCATCATGAAAGTATGAAAATATATCTATGGCCTGCATTGGATCAGCAGAATATTAAAATACTAGTGTTAACTAGTCATGATAATCAGACCTAGTACACAATTATCTTCAAATGTGCAAAAATGGTCAGTTGTCCAGTCAGGAAAATCATATATATAACACATTAGTTGAAAATTTCTCTAATAGTGGTAACAAGAAAATATCCCTCTGCATCTCCCAAAAAGAACCAAATATGCCAAAAAGGTGCACAAGTACATGTTTGATTTTGTAATATTTCATTAATAATGTAAACAATAAGCCAAAAAAAAAAAAACTTACTCATTAAAATCACGTTGAACATGGAGAATGCTAGAAATTATTTGGTTCCCGCCATTATCAAATGCAGCTTCCAGTTCCTCAAAAAAGTTAAGCCTCTGCAGATAACATAAAAAAATGTATCATCACGGAAAAGAAGACAGCATAAAGTAATCTTTCTACTTTCATTATGCAGTCATGGTATTATTTTAAAAAAAATAACAAACACTAAGGTCCAAGAACAGTCAGCAATTTGGAAGTTAGATAAACTAACAACATACTTCAAGGGATCTGATCAAGTGACTCTCAAGAAACAAATATACACACAAGGAAGTCCCAGTAGTGAAAGAATAATTGCTTTGAAGAAAACCAGGTCGACTTAACAACTGCATCTACAGAAGAGGATTTTATTGAATGTTTGCAGGATATATACTTGCACATTATATCAGTATAACATGCATGCCCTTGAATATAGCAAGATTGCTCCATTTTAACTTGGGTGTCCTAGGTTCGAAATATGGAAACAATATCTCTTCAACATCGCAGTGGCAGGAGGCTGCATACACTTAACCCTCTTCACAGTGGCGCGAGGCTGCATACATTTAACCCTCTTCAACATCGCAGTAGGGGAGACTTATACACTGGGACGCCCTTTAAAAAGTATCCAATGCATAGACACACTAACACCAGCTAATTGTAGACAACTCCATGTAACATTTCCCAACATCAACAAGCTCATCACTTCTATAATCATTTTATGCTCAATAAAACTAAGATGATCTTACCATGAGAAAATATTTTTTTTCATGATATTAAACAATCAAGTACAATTAAGAGATCATCACCCCCCCCCCCCTACATTAGTAGTATGTAAGACATCGAGGTCCATCACCACCCATACATGCAATAAATCTAAGGTTTCAAAAGCAATTTGTTTGAATAATCATGTGTGCCTTGTTACTCATCATATTTTCAGGTCTTTCCACATTCCAATTGAAATGGCAAACTATGCATCCATTTTTCTTGATTCAATTTTATGTTATTATTTTTGGAACCTGAATAACTCCAATTAATCATACAACAATTATCCAGCATTGCTAGTTATAAAGGTGTATCAATTGCAATCTATGAGCATCACTGCATTATTTAGGTAGCACAGTATGGGCTTTAAGCTGATCCTAGTGAAAGCCTAATGTCGCTAAGATCCAACATGTATTTCATTTTTTATTGGATGCACCCACATTACCCAACAAGATGGAAAACATTTTGTAGGTGGGGCAGCAAAACCATTTTATTTCCACTATTTTTTTTTTATTCCTCTTGAAGAAGCCAGCCATTTCCATGTTTCAATTGTGCAATTTGCAATTCCTAAGTAATGTTATCTTTAAGAAGTATTGAAGCAAAACCTACACAGACTTGATCAACTGAAATTTAATTTTCTTAATATTATTCTCTTTTTCCCTTTATCTGGAGCACAAATTTTGACTATGCAAATATTGAACAATGTTAACAAGAAACTCCCACATGAAATCCCAATAGCCCATCCACAATTTTGACCCATAAAGGGGCCTACAACCTAGGCACAAAGCCCTTTACTCTAAACCACAATCATTTCAAAGCTAGCCCTGTTTCTATACTGGTTACCTGGACACCTGCGTCCAGCTCGAAGGATTAGTCTGGAAAACATATCGACAAGTTGGATGCATGTCCTAAACACTTATCGAATTCCTTAATTGCACCTTTCAAAGATTGGACAATGAAGTAGTTAAGAGAGAACACTTGAAGAAAACAAGGGGTGTATATTGTTCGATAATTCAACGGATGGCCTCCCCACTCTGTAAAACAGTTCCTGTTTATTTGTGCCTCTTAACTAGGTCATTTCTTGGGACCATTTTAGCTAGGCTATTATGCTTTCATGGTCACTGTTCAGGGTATGAGTTGTCATTGTAAACATCTCAAAGTCAGAAATGTCTCATAGAGCAAACACCCCAAGCTCCATCCTATATTTTTTAGCATTTATTCTGCCAATCATTTTCTACTTTGTTATCCAAGTACATGCAATTCCTGGACATAAGAACAATCTCCTATTCTCCTGGCTTTTGGTTTTGTCAATTGAATTAGAAGTAAGAGGATAATAATACTCAACTTAAACATGCAAAGTATAGTACAAAAATCTGTTTTCATGTCATAATATAGTGGAATATACTTCTTAGTTGGCTTTTAAATGATTTAAATCAACATAATTTCAGAAAAATTTCTGTATGCTTATCTTTTTAGAAAATCTATGTTGAACATTAGGCAGAAAAAAAAAGCATTACCATATCCATATCCATCATGTGCCAGCCAATGTTCCTCATCAATTCTGTCATTCTAGTTGATGTCAGATTTTGAGCATGATTTGTTGATCTAGAAGAAGAAATACGAGCTGGTGGTCGTCCACGAATACGTGCAGTCAGTCTGTTTCTCTAAGGAAGAACACAAAAGAAAAAAAAAACAATCATTCACACAGCAATTTCAAATAAATGAATATCAAATATCTAGACTAAAGTGTTTTGGGCAAACAATTATAGGACAAACTTGAAGGCCAGGAATAACAAAAGGTAGTGCTGCAGATTCCACCTGGAACAAGATGTAACAAAGAAAAATGACACTGATGCTAGAACTCAGGTTGCAGTTCTTTGTTATTCTAATAGTAGTCTGCTGTTGGAGTAATAAATATCTAGTTAGCATAAGATATTTTAATGATAGTAATGCACAACGCACAAATTACTAGAAAAGGCATAGATGAGGAATTTTTATTAACTTCAAATCAAGGTTTTAAATACCGGAGGACTGGGCCATCCCTTTTCTTGTGGAATGAGATATCCAATGCCCTAACAATCAGAAAGGTGGACGTCCATCCCATCCTGGTCTATTTCCTATTTCATCCCATCCTGGAACTTGGGATAGTGCCCCATCCTGATACTCAATATGGTCGGATGGGCCACCATCTCTTGACCCACAGTACCTAAAACCTTACTTGTAACTTTAGTTGTAATTGGCTTCTGAAGAAAAAAGCACAACTGGCCATATTCAGAGGAATTTTAAGGAAAAACAAAAACAAAAATCACAACATGTTTGCAGGCTTGCAGCAATAGCAAACAGAGAGATTCAGCACCATTTTAAGAAGAAACTAAACAACAGCAGGTTTTGAGAGGAAAAAAAAGGGAAGACAGCATATAAGAAAAGGAATCAATGAGGAAAAAAGTAAAGAAAAAGCCAGAGAAATATAGAAATTAAGAAAAGAATCAAAAAATAATGAAAAGGAGGAGATCTAAGTGATTGGGGGAGGGCGGGGGGATCAAGAATTAGTCACGAACTATTGTCAAATTTTCAGACTGTACGTAACATGCACTATATAAATTGCCTAAGGCTTATATTTTAATGCGAGAATTTAACTGCCATCAGGGCAACTGCACAATGTGTCCATGTGGTGCCTGGAACAGCACATGCTGTGCCGAAACCAACACCCCCGCCCCCTCGGCCCAAAAAAAAAAAACCCAAAAAAAGATAAAATAAACAATGGCTAAATACCACTAACTATATCAAACTATGACAAACCAGCATATGGCCTGATAGAGGCCAGCAATCTACATACCCAACACCCACTCATTATTGGTCTAGCATGGCATGTGCGGCCAGCATGGGCAACCACTCAAATCCTTGTTTTAATGTGAAATTAGAAATCAACTTATTTAGTTTAGTTTAGATACTATACATGGTGTTGGCAATCTATTCACAATCAAAAAGAAAAAGTTTTCAGTTAGGATGGATATCAACACTCAGACTTTCAGCATTAAAAACAAATAATTTAGTTATGTGAGATCAGACAATCTTTCTAAACCATAAGCTAGCTGTATGCATAGGGTATAATGAAAACTACTTACAGGATTATTTTGATTCCGTCTTGCTCTTGAAGCACGTTGAGCATTCTCCTCCTGTTGCAGTGACAGTGCTATGTTTGCGTTGATCTAACAAAATAGTAGCACAACAAGGCCATTCTAACAGAAATTAGAATCAAACGATCTAACTAAATAAACAAAAACATTAAAAAAAAATCTGAGCTTGAAAAGGCTCCTTTTCAGTAACAAAAAAAAAAGTTTTTTAAGGAAAAAAAAAAAAGAGTAGCAAGGACTAACCTCCTCTGTATTTTCAAAACCTAGTGACTCATTATAGAACTGCTCCTGGAGTTGACGGGCCAATAACTCATCTGATTCAACCTGCCTAGCCCTAAAATCAGAGTCATCAGAAACTCTCCGCTCTTGAGAATCACCACGTGTTGCTTCTGGGGAATGCAGATCATCAAGTTCTATAATTGGTCCTAATTGAACACCATGGTGCTGAGATTTGCGAGCTCTTGTCGATCTTGTATTTGAGGGATGCACAGATGATCCAAGAAATGATATGTCTGAGTCATCGAAAGTAGAACTAGAAGATTCACCAAGATGATAATGAGTCGAGCCATATTTCCTCTTTCCCGTAATAGGTTTTTGTCTTCTGCTTTCTAAATCTGGCTCTGGAGATGGCTGTGATGCACTCTGGTTAGATTCATGCAAAGCAATTATTTCAGGACTGTCAAGTACAACATTTAACGGGTTTCCATCTCTTGATATAATTTCAACACTCTGATCATATGGGTGACCAGAGGCCTCATCTTTCTTATAAATGTTGGTTGTCTGATTATTTGTCGTTCTCCAACCATGGTCATTTGGGTTAACACTATGCCCATTGGTATCTGCAATGACAGTCACACCATCCCCTGCTCTCGAACATAGCCTGCCACAGAGGCAGCATGCTATCAACAAACACAGGCAGAACGCTATGAAAATCAAGTGCTTCAAGCATGCATAAACACAGCTAGGTATCTTGAATTACCAGTAACATTTGTAAACAAACTTACAATGGTCAAAACAATATCAGTTTTACCACAACTAGCAATATAGTTACGAATGATCAGCATCATGCAGAACAAAAAAAAATGTAATCACCAACTGCCTAGAGTCAGTTTTATAGATCATGTACTTATGATAATGCACATGCCTTAATGGTTGAATGCTAGTTTACATGATTGTGCATTGACAACAACTAGGGATAGCAACTGATTGAATTTGGATCGAAGGTATATGCTCAATCCATAAATGTTTTGCAAGCTTGTATTTAAACCCATTACCAGAACAAATAGTCTCGCATGGTATCCAACCTTCAGTCATTTGCATCATGTCCAGAATAAATAGACGCAAGCATTTTTTGGGCATAACTAGGCAGGTCGTTACGATTCATGCCATCTGGCATGCCATGTTAGGCTAGCATTCGGACAAAAAAAGGGGTCAAAACTGCAATTTTGAGCAAGTCACTTGATATTGAATGGTACTGGCCCGACCTAAGCTAGCACCGCAATATGATTCAATCTCATTGGACAAAACCAAAAGGGATCCTTAAAACTTTTCTATTGTTATAACATGGTTCAGTTAATTTTACTTGAAATATGGCAGGGACATAAATATAATGTTTACTTTGCAACGTCTAGTTTGCTTTTTGCTTCATGTTTACACATCACACATTTTCTTCACCTTATCTACAGCTCTATATTGCACAACAAAAATATGGTTTATACATCATATTCTTTGAGAAAATAGACATAAATTATCACATTATCAATTAAAATTAAATTTAAAAATGCTGTTTGAGTTTTAATCATAATTAATATGGCTATAATAATATCCCAAATAACAACCTAAAATAATTTCACAGAAAACTACTTCAAAAATATATCACAAAAATGTTAAAATATATCATGGTGGCTTAATTTCCCAATTTTCCAATTCCAAAAGTAACACTTTCTTCCTAATGAGCAGTTTCAACCATTAGATTAAGCTATCATCATGGCCATTCAAATAAAAATCATTAAAGTGGTCTGATCCCCAGTTAATGCTCAACATATTCTATACCAAATGTTTTGAATAATCCATTGCAAGGTCTGCCATATCAACCCCTACCACCTCATAATGACCATATCATAATATAACAATAAGGTATTGATATGGTACCAAGGTTCGGTTCAATATACAAGCCTAAACAGTCCATGCCAAGTACCACCCCCTCTTGCCCAATTTTAGGAAGTGACATGACTGGGGAGTGAAGAAAAAGTGTTGGAACTTGAAAGCCTATCCTATACAAAAAGCGCACCATATTGTACCATATCATATTAATATGTTTTTTTGGTATCAGTTTTCCAAACCTTTGTCTATTGTAACTCCCACCTAATCTCACAATAATAATTCTTACATAATGCATCCAACTCTCTTAATCTTAGATATTAATCTTAAACCTTATAAAAATTGCTTAATTTCTCAATTCTTCAATTCCAAGAATAACCCTTTCTTCCTATATGTCGTTTTCAAACATTAGATAAGATAGCATCATCATAGTCATTAAAGTGGTTTGATCCTAGTTAATGCCAATCCTATTCTGTCTCAGAGTCTCTATTCAAAGTCCATCGTAACTCCCATCAAGCTTACAATAATAATTCTTATACAATGCATCCAACCCTCTTGTGCCACACTCATAAAAATCTGACTCCCTAACTGGTTTGGATTTTACAATGCTTCATCCTCTTCTCCACCACCCATCATATCACTACCCTTTGCAATTTCCCTACAACTCTCTTCATGCGAGATCCATTCCATGGGATCAACCATGATGCCTATTCTTCTCCACACCTTTTATCTACTGCTCCAAAATCTCTATATGCCCCTTTTAGATATGGTTGTAGTAGAAAAACAGTTGAGGATCAGAAAGGAAGAAAGAAAAGGATAGGAGAAGAAGATACAGTGGGGATTGAGAGATTTGTCTGAGAATATGAAATGGATAGTGTAAGTGCTAGCCATGGATAGAACCCTAGACAAATAGCAACAAAATAGCTATATTATTAAATTACATCATTGATCCCTTGCACCGATGGTTTTGTTAGGTGCTTTTCCAAACAAATTTTATTTGAGAGGATTGTTAATCTTTGATCCTTAAACTATATAAAAGTGATTTAATTTCCCAAACTTTCAATTCCAAAACTGATCCTAAATAGATCGCTCCATTAAATATTGAAAGTACTTCTAGGATAGTCCAAATTAAACCCTCCTCTTAAAAGGTTTAAAACAATAAGATACAGCACATTAAATAAAAGATAATTATGAGTTAATAATTTGTAGGTCTTTCAAGAATTTAGCCTTTTATTAAATTATCTCAAATCTGAGATCTTTAGCATCCATATTCATCATCATGCATTATAACTAGTATATTGTAAAGATACCACGCAAACTAAAAAATTATTTTCACACTAAATTGCTCATAGTTCAGTTTTCATGCGACATATTTTTAGAACAAAATGCAAATCTAATAAAGTATTTGCTATTTTGGCCTTCTAATAAATGAATGGATTATAATAATCCCAATAAATTAGCCTACAATAATATCAAGTGAAAAATTTACTTTTACATAAAGTTAAATCATATAATAACAACAGCATGCATTAGGTATCTTACAGTGAGCGGATCAACATGCATGCATCTTCAAGTTTATTAACAAACAACAATTTGGAACATTAATTGTGTTGTGGAAAGTTTTGTATTTTCTCTTGTTGGTTCCATCTCTTTTTGTGTCAGCTCTTTTTCACTTGTATACTGCTATTATCTGATTGTATACTGCATGAATGCAACACCATTAACACATTCTTAGGCTAATATTAAATGTGAAAGACATCATTATATCTCCATTCAAAAAGCAATTTCCTGTAAATTGTGCAATTTAAATTTCTGATACCTTTGATTTTCATGTACAACTCATGAATAACATAAAATAGCCATACTTTATCCAATATGTTTTGAAATGTTTTTTATATTGATTTTACTAAGAGGCTAAAGTACTTATACCAAGTTTAGGAGTTCTTATTTTAGCACAACTAGTTTGATATTAAGGCTTTATTATTATTGTTGTCGTTGCTGTTATATTTTATATTTTACCACACCTTCATGATTTACAAAATGTATTGTGCCAATTCTTTAGATGGGACAGTATGGTTAGCAATGGGTAAAGTCTCTAGAAGACCAAAAACATATGTGCAAATCATGCATACAAAATCACAAATAATGTGCACATTTACATATAAATTTGCATAAAATAAGCTTATTATATGAATGTCCATAAGTTCCTTTAATTAAAGGGGGCATTTGGTAACCCAAATAGGATCACTATGATATATGCTAGTGATCCTTATACCAAAGTTATCCGATCCCCAATGATCTAAAATCAACATGTTTGACAATGACATATGCTAGTGATTAAAAATCTCTAATGATCTAAGATCACCACATTTGACATACTATGGGAATCCAACATTACCGACTATGAAACACCAAAATTATCCATGATTACTTAACCTCTCTTTACCTTAAAAAATAATTATCCCTCATATATTTTGTAATTACCATGATCATTTATCATTATTCATATTATTTAGTATTATAATGTTTAGATTAATTATAATATAATAGTATAATAATAATATATATTATTATTATATAATCTTATAATATTATATTATATTATATTAACATGAAAGCAATAACAATCATTTTTATATAGATTAGAGGCATTTTGATCCCTAAATCTCAAGTCAAGATTGTTGACTGGGGATGATATTGAATACTTGACCTCTTGGATGGGTATAAGATCATAGAGTTAGATACTATCTAGAGGTGAAGTGATATGGAATCATCAAGGTGCAACCAAATATGGTGATCCCATCAACTCCATCCAGATCAGCCCATATCAAATGCCCTCGAACAACCATCGAAATACAAGATTCCATGCCAATTACCATCATATATGTCAAATTTGTGAAGCAAATCAGATAATATTACTGTTTGGACACCATCTTAATTAAATCCATAGTAAATTCAAAATGAATGTTCCAAAATTTATTTTGTCTTCTAGCATGCAGAACTACATCAAAGTCGTCTAGAGGAAGAGGTCATGCCGCTATTTGTCTGGTCTTATTGACAGCAATGGTATCACTTTTTCCTGAGAATTTGTATAAAAATGCACCTTCATAACCCAAAAAAAACAAGGAGAGAACTAAAAATGTTAGAGATGGAGAATGTTGAAATTTCTGAATATGCTGTCTCTAATGCTTGAAAACAGAATACAGATGCATGAAAACAAAAACATGTGTTTGTACGTGTTGAAAACAAAAACCATTCATATGCAGTGTGGTGGAGGTTGTCCAATGCTCAATGGTAACATGAAACAGATACACAATTCTTTGGAAACAGCAAAGATAAAACCATCTGATGCATTCAGAAAACAAAAGAAAAATATATAACCATGCAAACAATATCTGATTTATATAAAGCATGACAAAGGTAGAACTTCTGTGCTTCCAAATTCAAATCCTAGAAGATGCTAGTTAACAAGAGATACAGTTTATCAAGTGAAACAGTGCTAGAATGAGCTTCTATCCAAAGGAAAATAGTACATAGTTCCACAATGCATGATTCTAGATCCTACCGAACTGTTTTAACTTCAAGGATTTTAACATTGCGGGATAAATCCAAGCAATCCCTCCATCAATCCCTTAAATTTTTTCTTTAACAACGAGAACCTCTTCCCTGTGATCACTATTCACTGCCCACATCACATTGTCATTGATTCTCATGCCATCAAGTCTATAAGAAAATTAAAGTGTCTGACTATATAAATTATATATTAAATATCACAATTAATAGGGAATTTTGATGTACAAACATCTGTCAAAGCTTATATATAGGCATCTGATTTGACCACTGGTCAGATAATATCATTTCTCCCCATTAACTGTGCAATATAGCTTAGAAAATTGGTCTAACCAGGATAACTTAATGTTGATTGAATTTGCAGAAAGAAATAAATGGTAATAATTGAAATTTAACAAGTCAACAATAAAAAGAATTCATATCAATAATAAAACTATAAAACACATGTTCTTTAATAATAATTCAAACTTTATAACATCAATTGCTCAATAATTTTGAAATTTTCAGCATAAAAGAAAAGTCAATATCATCAGGCATGCTAACATGCAATGGCATATAAGAGACTCTGAAAAATCAGCATTAGCTTTGAATAACTGAAAACACCTTTTCCCCTATTAAAGCACTATGGAATACATAATTTTGATTTGTAATGGCCATCATGTGAATGGATTTTAATGGGGATCATTTAAAATAAAAGACAAAAAAGTTTTATATGCATCATTCAGCATCACACAATTTAGGATATACCTGCTTGATTGAAATTTAGTTTTACCATATTGCCCATCAATCAGCAAAGGATCATCCACTACAGCTTTGCCTTTCTTATTATCAATAGAGATGTCTCCAAAATTGGGATTAGCATTGGGTATTTCATGTGATTTCCCATTAGAGGGTTCTGCGAACACCATCTTCTCCTCCACATCCTCTTCAGCATTGCCAACAATACTATCCTCTGCATTGTTATTTGGAGAGATGCGCCCATTACGTATGAGCCTTCTCTGTACAGTTATGGGTTGTGAATCCATGCACAACCCTGTTTCTTTTCCATTACCTTGATCACCAGTTCCAGCAAATGAGAAGCATGCCCCTCCATCAACAGTAGTCATTCCATTTTTATGGTCAACCCCAATATGGGCGTTTCTTTTTGCTATATTACATGGAGAGATGCAACCATTCCGTACCAACCTTCGGTGCCCTGAATGCTTTCTAGGAGAATCAGACTGTGATGAACTTAACGGTGCTTGTTCAGATTTTGGTTGTGAATCGTTACATAGATTTACACTTTTTCCTTTATCCATAAACTTTGGTGCAGCAAGAGCTTCTGGCACAACAGTCTTGTCTTTGTTGCAGATACTAATAGCATTCTGGCTCCGTGGTCTCCCCACTGCTCTAGGAGGGAGAGATGATCCAATACCAAGTAATTCAGTACTTCCACTAGTTATACTACCCCCACCAACCTCACTTTCACTGCACATGTCTCTCGCAGACCTTTTCCAATCCCTACGTCTTGTGGGATGCAAAAGAGGAAAGGTGCTGCTTTGATTAGAATCAATTGTTTCCACTTTCTTCCCACTCTCATTGGAAACCTCATTTTGCCCATGCGATTTGCTGTGGGTCTGCGATGAAGTGTTCCTTTCCATAGTTTCAGATAGCAGTCGTGCCAGATGTGCTTGTTGAAATAGGAGATCAGTACTATCAGGTGCGGTACTGCTACCATGCACGTTGTTTTGATTGACGTGCCTCCGTTGGCGACTGTATGTGTTTCTCAAGTGCTCCATCTTTTGTTGGGATGGTGATGGACTGGCTTCTATTTGAACAACTTCTCTCCCCACATGAGAGCCAGAAGATCCATGAACTGGCCTCCTCAATCTATCAGGAGTATCAGGGACTACTTCTAGAACCAGATCAGGGTCCATATTATCCATACCAACACAACTAGTAACAAATCGCAGTCAATCAAAGCCTAATCTTACACCCCGCACCTCAAGAATCTCTATTTTCTGTTAGCAATTGATATTGAGGAACATCTAGAATAAATGGCACAACTGCAGAATATAATTTGGAAAAGAAACAACACAGATATCCTCAGCTTCCCAAACCTACAAAAAGATAGATATACATGAAAAGTCTTACAAACGTTAAAAGGAAATCCAATTTACTGATCAATAAATAATCAACTGTTTACACAGGTACCCTCAGCTTCCCAAACCTAAATCATTATAAATCAAGAAAAAAAATATTACAAAAGGTGAAAAAAATAGAATGATCAATAGATATGAGACACAGCGATAACTACATAACTATTTGCATGCTAGAAAAAGATTTAAACAAAACACCAAAAAAAAAAAATCCGATGACCATCGAGAACAGCAGGAAAACACAAGTCCAGTACATCAAAAAAATTTAAAAATGTTTCTAAAAAAGAAAATAAAGGAAAATTGACGAAAACCCCAATCTCGAAACAGAGACCCCTCCACCATCAACACGACGAAAAAATAAAAAAAAGGAATACAGATATCCTTCAAGATTACGAAGACCCTTGTATTTAGACAACAAAATTCCAGCCAAATAAAATCTGAAACCAGAGCTCACAAGATTGGTATACATCGCCCGAAAAAAGAAATAATAAAAAAAAGAACAACTCGGATACCGAATAAATAAAACTGCAAACACGATGTATTTCAACGATTTCAAGATAATTTATTCCTCCAATCAAAATTTATGAAAAAAAAAGGCGGTGCAGAACATTATGAGATGAAATTCAAAAGCATAAAACAAGAAAAAAGACGATCCATTTATAATCTCAATGGCAAAACAAAGAATCAATTTTCAAAAAAAAAAAAAAAACTCAAGAAGAGATGCGCCTATAAATCAAGAAAAGGAACCTCCTTTGCGGCTGTTTTCCCTCGATCAGATCGAAATCCAGGCTCCATAAGACAGATTCCTAGTCCTAGATGAAACTATTTTGAGCCAGCCGCCTCGCTCTCCCTTTCCCCTCTCGCTTCCTCCCTCCCTTCGCCACTAGACGTTCCAGGTTTGCACGTCAAGATTCGTGCGCGATGTGATGTTATGGTGTTTCTCTCCCCCTCGGGGCGGTGCGCTCTTATAAAGCGAGGGTTTCGACGAGAGGAGCCGTTACGATTGGCTTCGGACGGAGGTCTCTCCCACGTGTGGCCCGTGGTGCCATAGCGAACCGCGGCTGTTTCTATCTGTGGGCTCGGTGTTTGATCACGACCGTCCAAACTGACGACCTCTCCACGTCGCTAATTGATTTCGCGAGCGCACAGAATTTCCCGTTCGGTCCGGCGATGCCTAGCAGGCTTGGCAACAGCAAACAGCAAATTTCGCCAATTGTCGCCGCACATCTAATTTCTGCTCATTATAAGTAACGTGGCAAAGCCTCCATATTATTTTTAGCCTTACTGTTATATTTAATTAAAGACTAACTATAAAACAAAGAAACTAAGAAAAAAATATTAAAATATTTCTTCTTATTTCATCTTTTATTTTATCTATATCTTATTTCATCTTTCCTTCTTAAATATAATTTCATGCTATTTATTTATAGATAAATAATAAAAATGTTACAAATAATACTAATGGACATAATCTTCCTTGAAATACTAATGAATATCATCTTTATAACTTAACATAATTTTTCTTTAGAATACTAATGAACATCCATTTTATTAATATTATAATAATTACTTATTTATAAAATTATACCAGCAATCACGAACCACATTCTTGATAATTTTACAAGTATTGTTTAGGTTATTCATGCCATCTATCCTGAATTAATGGAATGCAATATTGATACATATGTTGAGCAAGAGATGACGTAAGCATTGAACAAATTAATATATTCCAAAAAATAAAAAATAATTTTAAAGTGTAATATTTGCATTTATTTTATTTAATTAATTGATAATATCTCTTCATGCCATAAACAACCATTAATATCATAGTTTGCACCAAAAATATAAGAATGAGAAAAAAAAGCATTGAAATCATTGCAGCGATGAATAAATAATCATTAATATCATAGTTTGCACAAAAATATAAGAATGAGAAAAGAAAAGTAATGAAGTCACTATAGCGATGAAATATTTTATTTTTAAATATTATGTTTTATTTTTAATATTAAAATATTATGATTCCTTTTCTTCTTATACGATGCATCGTATGCTTTACTATTTGAATAAGACCAAAGTTTATATGGCCTTCCTTTAAAAAATAATTAATCCAAATGCTATGCCTATACCATACAATAGAATATTTTATCTCAAATTATGGTTTTCCAAGAACTCTTTTATTTAAATTTCCCACAATTTTATTCATCTAAATTCACCAAAACACATCTAATTCCTAATCATTAGAAGTTGTGCATGGCAAAACCTATATATTATATTTATTAAACATTTATTTTAAAAAATATACAAGTTGCTATAATACATTGAATATTTTTTTTTTAAGATAAACATTATTAGAGTTGGTCATGTCATCTGCTCCACGGTTGAAAATAGCTGGAATACAATGTTAAATAAAATGAAGACCTTCATGAAAAGAGATTAACTTTTAAAGAAATTAATACTATTTATTTGAATGAAAACTATTATAGTTATAGGTCGAAGATTGATAATTGCAATAATTTTTTCTTCCTGGTATGGAGCATATTAGAATAATATAAATACTAGACTTGCTAATACTTTTATTTGTAAAAATTAGGTTAGCAATGTTGTCTGCTGTCTACTTTATTGCTAATGATAAATATATTAAGATTATTCATCTGAAATACTTCCACATCAATAATAGCCAAAATAAAATATAAATACATATAATAATGAGAGATGGTTTTAAGAATGGTGTAGAATAAGATAATATTTTTAAAAAAATAAAGTGGTAATGAATCTAAACTATGATGCATCTAGGTGTTCATATAGAATTTTTATATAATCATATTGTTAAAATAATCAATCACTAATATCTCTTCATAGACAACTACATGATGTATTATGTGTTACTACTATCTTTATAAGATATAGTTTTTATGACCATATTTTTTGTTATTGACTTAGATACTCCTATACAAGATTTTAAATGTTTTGAAATGGGGTTATCTTAATCTTTTTATATAATGAGAAGCGCTGCTATTTTACCTTATTTTAATACTTAATAGAAGATATCCAAGACATATCGATCGAGATACTAAGACAATAGTGAAATGGTTCTATCCTAATACTTGGGATAATGTTTTATCTCGATACCCCTTAAAATATCCTATTGAGACTTAAAATCATGATTTACCTATAATCATAATCTTTCAAGCAACTATAAAATTTATACTTAGCATTTTACTTATAATTCAAATTTTCAAATATCTCTAATTAAAAAAAAAGATAATAATACCAAAATATATAGTACCTATGATAGTTAAATAAAGGGGTTCAAAATCACAATATTTTTCCCCTAATAAAGCACTTGCAAAGCATGTGCAAAATGCTATCTAATAATTGACAAATGTAAGATTTAATTTTTTTTAAATACGAACATTATGAGTAATAATAATCTATTATCTATTGTTTAATAACAAATACTATTGGGATTATTAATCTCATTTGCTCTCATATCAATAATAAGCAAAACATGACCTTTTATAGATTTGTCCCTGAATCTGCTGCCAAACTCTATTATATCACACTCAAAAGAATAAATAAAATAAAATAAATGTATACAAATGTACATATATTGTTAGTACTAAACTTTATTCCTTGTTTATCTTGACAAACAACCTATAAGATTTTGTATCCCTTTTTCTACATTCTTGTTATTGCTAATAGATTTGTCTTATGATTATATTTGCACACTAGTGCCGGAAGTAAAGGTTAAGTTCCGTATATTTAGGGATGACATTTTTTTTTATTTCTCTCAATCCTCACAAGGACCTATCTTAGGGTAAGGATGGAAGAATTTTTCTTCCATAAATATATGGAAAAGATACTATCCTCATAAATGGGGATGAAGAGATAGTAAAAGCACTCTCCACCCTATAAGGTCCCTGATTTCTGTTCCATAATTCTTTATATATTATATTACTTAAATATTATTATATTATTTTAATATCATAAATATAGGTCCATATATATCCTTAAAATACCTTAAAATATACGTGTTCACCATATTATATTTATTAAGAATGTATGTATTTATTTGTTATAAAATAGTTCATAACCATAAACTTATATTATTATACTCTTGAGATTATGATTTAATATATTCTTTATAAATTATTTCATAAAATGTATAATTATGATAAATCTATTAAATCTATTTTATCCAATTTATCACCATGGCTAAAATAAAAAAAATATTTCTCAAATGCCTTTAATTATCATGATATTCAATTAGAAGAAAACTTTTGATCTTTTCGATACAACACAATATAAGGACAAAAAAAAAATGTTTAGAAACAAATATTAAAAGTTAGAAATAGCACTAAGCATCAAAAGTAGGGGATATATGAAAAGTACATGAATAACTAGCACAAACATGCTGGCTTAATAAGTTATTTCTACTTTAAAAAAAGTTTTGATGATAGAAGTATTTTTTTAAGTATCAAACCAAAGATTTTATTAAGATTATATAAAAAACACCTCCTATTCTTATATATAAATTAAGCCAAATAAAATTTTACTTTTGTGCAACTACAATAATTAATTGAAGTTTCATTGAGAGATGGATGATATGGGTGTAGAGTTGGGTACATGGGCCGGCATAGCTCAGCACAAACTGGGCCATGCCGGTATGGCCTATTAAACCATGTTATTTCAGGCTCGAAAATTTCGATCCGTCGGTCTGGCACGACACGGCCTATGATGGATCCGTGCTGACATGACATGGCTCATATGGGCCGACGGCACGGCACACATGAGCAATTGAAAGAGGTCGAAAAGGGTGCCGACTCCGCCTTTTGGAAAGAGCAAGAAGAAGAAAGGTAGGTATCCTGAATTTTTTTTGATCGGTCCAGCTAGTGGTGTGGCCCAGTGGACCTGGGCCGTGCCATCCCAAGCACGGGGACGGCACGGCCCAGTGGGCAACACTATGTGGATGTTTAAGAAGATATAATTATCAAGTACCTGGAACGGCACGGCCAGTGCCTAACACTATGTGGGTGTTTAAGAAGATATAATTATCAAAATACCCCTAAATTTTTTGCTTTTACTTCTTCTTCCCTTATCCCTATTAGGTCCCCCTTTTCCTTCTTCACACCCAAATACCACGCATTCCTCCTTTGCTCCTCTTCCCTGATGCAGGGGACTATGTTGTTGGTGATGAGATGACACCTCCACTGCTGGAGAAGACTCGCCAAATATTTGCCCCCACCACCTTTGACCCATGCTCCCCGCAAAGCCCCATCACTACTAATATATTTATTGCTATTTCTATATATTTCAAGTGAGCCATCCTTTACAAAATAGAAAATTATCCACTGTTCATACTGAAATTACGAACCATGGATGTATGCAAGGATGCCCTTGGTGAGTTCAGATGAGCTCTGAATGCAAAAGTGTTTATAGATTGGGCTCGCGATAAGCTTGTACCTAGTTAAGTGTTTCTCTTAATTTCTTTTCTTTTCTTTTTTTTTTTATTGCGACCAGGAGGGGGCCATCTCTTTTTACCCCAAACCCACTTGATATTGGAAGACTGACTTCAGCCATAATCAAACTCTCCACATCTTGCCCAAATAGCAAGAGGCGATACCATCTGATCATCCATTGGGTGGCTCAATGCGTGCTTGGTGGTATTGGACCAGACTTATCTCTCTAACACAAAAGGCTGTTGCCCTCGCAGCTCCTTCACACTAAACCATAACCCAGCCACAGATAAATATATATATATATATAAACTAAAGCGAATAACAAAATTAAAACCTAATAAAATAATAATTCTTATGTTAATACTGATAAAAACTTTGAACAATCGCAATCAAATAAGTACTTAAATTCTATGCTTCGTTTACTTTCCGACACCTCTCAATATCTCATGCCACGTCCTTGCCTAATTAACTTGAGCTGGATCATAGCTTAGTCTATAAACACCACGTTTGAATTACAAAACAGAGAGAAATTATAATAAAACCACACTATACTTTGTCTACATTCCAAACGATTTTCTTTATGGCTGGCTGCTGGCGTTATCGAGCATGCATGGTGAATGGGTCATATCATCAGGTCGGTCTTATTGTTTCAGAGCAATGAAATATATAATGTCTGGCCCCAGGAAAAATCAAAGGGAATCTATCTCTCAAGAAGCTCAGAAGAACATGTTCTCAGACCCCGTTCTCCACCAATTTAAGGCGTACTTCCGACACCAACACTGGGAATCAGCCATCCACTTGTGCTTTTTTCTCTCACCTTCAGGTTTTGCCATCGGCTCACCCGTGTCATGGAAGTCATGAGTACCAGTACTCGCAACAAAGCCGAAGGCCACCCATAGTTGGGGGGGGGTGGTTGAAGGCTTGAACGAAAACAAAAGCCCATCCATCCCCTCACCACCCCACATCCCCACCCTCCTAAGTGAGAGACACCTGCAGTCTCCAATTCAAAAGCAGCCATCATTTGACACCTGCTCACGTTTGAGACATGAGTCTGCTCTTGCAAACCTCTAGTCATTCTCTGAAGCTGGTCGTGACACTGCAACAATAAGATGTTAGAATAAATATATTTTGAATAGAAAACTTTTTGTCCTTTGAGTAGAAACCTTTAGTCCCGCATTGGTTAAAACAAAAAGGGACTAGAAGCTTAAAAGTACACAAAGCCTTAAGTCTTTGATTTTGAAGAAGAACCAAAGCTAGTAGGTTCTAGTGGTTCTTGGGCTTGAATATATAAATAAATTATTATTATTAAATAAATCAAAGATTAGGCCTTGGGCCTTGGGGCCTTGATTCACGAATATAACTATCAAGTAGTTATATATAACTATTTTTTTTTCGAAAAGCCACAAAAATTTGAATTCAAATGTCAAAGGACATGTCCTTTTGAAGAGGCAAACTATTTTCTATAAATTGAATACTTAATCTGAGTTTTTTGCATTGAAGTTTCGTTTTTCTATCCTTGAGAGCACATATACTAAAGAGGGGAACAAATCCAGTTTGCCAGAGTCTAAATTCTAGTGCTAAGAATTTGGATTATTGACAGTCGAATCCTGGGAAGACAGACACTCACAGATCTTCTAAGCACAAGGAAGGAGTGGAAAATTTCTGTCTTAGGACATTGCAATCAAGCAAGCTTCTGTCCAAAAACGGTTCTATTTCTCGTTCATCTATTTTGTTTAAACTTATCATGAATTATTGAATATAGATTTCTAACATAAGAGAGAGAGAGAGAGAGAGAGGTGGCCAAAGCATTGATACTCCTGGCAACTTCAGGGGAGAGCAGGTTCACCTCCCTTGTGTGCTCTTGTTATGCGCCACTGAAGCATCAGAGCAGCAAGAGCATTGAGGGAAGAGAGGGCACAAAGGGCAGTGAGGCTGCAAAGGGGAAGACAGCTGGTCATGCCAATGGCGGAAGTCCATCTCGTAAACCATGCATGCAATCCCATCCTGTCCCCCTAAGGAGCAATCTCAAGAAAGTAAACAGAGTGGAAGTGCCGCAGCAGAAGCAGCAGGAGGAGGAGGTGCTGGTGAGGGATGGGAGGAGAAAAGTGAGCTGGCCTGATGCCCATGGCAGGGACCTTGCCCACGTTCAGGAGTTCCACTCGAGGTTCATAGTTATATTTGGCAGCATTTCATGGTTTTTAATTTGCAGTCAACTCCTCAACTGAAACAAGTTATTAAAGGTTTGATCTTTTCTGATGTCCTGTTATGGATCTTTACAGTGTGCTGGAAGAGGGGGAGTTTGAAAGAGTGGGAGGGTGTTGCATTTGTGTCATTCAATGAAAAAGGTGTTCAGAATAGGTAACATTATATGCAACCCTAACTGTTCATTTTGTAGTGAGATTTGGAGATGATGAGCACAATGTAACAACAAAAGCAAAGTCTTGATCTTAAACTAGCTCAGGCCAGCTATATGAATCATTTTTCTCCATTCTACTCCATTTAAAGTCATACTTTCTGGAGGAGTACAATTACAGACACATAAGATTGACTTGAACACCACATCCCATCAAGATCAACTACTTGCCAATTCAGAGCAGGATATCATGGAATGCCAAATTCAGCAGATCTGATGGTAGTGTGGATCTTGTTATTGATGTGAAAAGATACAATACAAGCTTCTTGTCAGACAACAAACATAAAAAAAATTGACAAGGGACCAATTTGGGCATGTGCTCTGTGGATGTGTTTAGTTATTTATTTATTTATTTTTGCAGTTTGTATTTGATTCTGAACAAAATTCTCATCCAGTTGTCATGAGATTTGGGCACAACCCTTCCTCATTAGGAGAGTTTCCTCTACCACTGGACCAACCAAAAGTAGATGCCATCATGCTAAGGTTATGTTCTTTTTGTCAGGCAAAAGTGATTACAAAATACCACATTTTGTAAGTAAATGGAAAGTCAGTAACAGAGCACTTTTTAATAGTTTAAGACTGAACATTATTTAGCAATCAACAAATCAGTATGTATTATTATTTCATGACATCCTCAACCAGACCATGCTGACCCAATGAGAGAAGTCCATTATTAAGATTTACAAATTTGTATTATGGAACATACTGATTTGTAAATTTTAGAAAATCTATTTAGAAAATCAGTAAGTATGGCTTTGGCTTCAAGATTTTCTAAACCTTTTCTTCTCATAAATTCCAGACATGTTAGCTTAGGCTTTCTCATCTCCCTTCTAAACCATTCGACTTACTTGAACACTTTCTATTACTGTGTCCTTCTTAAATCTTTGGTGGACGTGTGCTCCATCTCAATCTGATCTCCATGACTTGATTCCCATTCAATGTCAAACTTAAATATTCTCTATCCTCTACCTCATTTGTCTTTTCAACATATCATTCATAATGCAATAAAAAGCCATGGACAGATGGAATAAAACAAGCACACAAGAGATCACCTCTCTTATAAGCAACATTCCCCATCATCTGAATTTCTGTTCAGCTCCATGTCCCATCAAAACTAGAGTTAAAACACCAATAACATTGCCACTAATGGAGCTTTCTAAGTCTTCAATCCTTTTGTACAATTTCTGCACTTCATGCAACCTATTACTAGGGCCCTCATGTCATGCATTCTATTATCATTCATCATGCCTTTTTTTTTTTTGAGTTAGGATGATGAATTTACTATGTTGCACCTGCATAGGAAAATATACTACCCAGTCATTAAACATTACAAATTACATTTGACATATTTTTATTATCAAATATATATTTGATAGCTAAAAACATAGAAACAAATCAAACATTATGCAACTTCTCAATATGTATTATGGTTTATGAATCTTACTAGTAGTAAGCTCACTGTACAACCATAAACTTGCATCACATTTATAATATATAGGGAAAATTTCTTTATATTTGAAAAAAAAGGGATCAAATATCAATTTCAATGTCATGTATCTATGCATAAAATGGGAATAGTAACATTGTAACTAGCATACACCGTGATGCTGAATAGAGACTTTCACATGGACAAATTATTTACTGAGGTTAAGGCATGAACAACAGCAGAAGCAGATGGACGCATTGCGTTTGATGTATGATAGAGTTGCTTGTGGATGCTCGCCAATGATGTATTTGCTGATAGGCCCCATTTTAGTGGAAAATGAAATTACTGATACCATCAGTGCGTGTAAATGAGTGACAGAACAATGGCTATAGTGAGATGAGATTGCTTGAGAATAATTTACTGTAATCGTGACTCAAGAATTAGTGATTCGCCCCATAATAAGTTGGGAGAAGAAACACTATTGCTAGTAGCAATTGCTGTGGAAAGGAGCCATCAGAGTTGATGGAAGCCAAGCTTGTAACAATGACAAAGAAGTTAGTCATTGATGCTAAAATTTTTCATCACAAGCTTGGCACAAGATGATTTCATGTTCGTGGTCACAACCCGTGTAAGTTTTCCACTGTCAAATAATACTAATGCTAGAAAAATTATCATCAATAATGACTAGGGATGTTGTGATAGATCCTACACAAACATCGAGACAGTGATAGATGTGAATGGGTAATCTGATTAAGCATCAAGTTGTTGATATTATCAAAGATATCCACAGGATGCCTAAAACCCCACAAAAAGATCTAATATTCTCCAATGCTCTTCAGCAAAATGGGCAGCAAGGATGCACAAGCACTGTCTTATATGAAAATGTGAGATTTGCCACATAACATGTTAAACATTTGATAGTTAAAATGAAGTACAAGAAAATTTCAGACTCAAATAATAGCAGATTATCACCAAAATAGTTTAACTGTTGAATGGTTAACATATGGATGGACATGAACTTCCCTAAAGAGAATTGATGGATCTCAAAAGGATTCTAGAGGACTAATATTCTAACAGAATTAGCAGCACAGTTTAAAAGTTCCTTTCTTAAATGCTGCCTTGCCTCATATCTCGAGGTAAAGCAACTAAAAACACCTTGTGGTTATGTATGAAGCTATATAAGGTGAGATATTTACATCATCATAGGGAAAAATCATGCAACATGCATGACTTGTCATTTGTACCTTTTATGCAATGCATAACCAGCCTTTGATTATGTTTGCAATTAATAAAAGAAATGATTTTGCCTTCGTAGTCACAGATTTCATGGAAAAGTAGGGCCAAAAACAATAAAAACTAGCTTAATTGATGCTAAATCATCTGCCATGTTTACCAGAGTGAACTAAAACAAGCATTACTTAACCCTCATTAGATTTGCTCCAATCTAGAATAGACATTTAGAACCATGCGAGCTACCAATAAACAAAATCTGTTGACTCAAATTTCAGCTTCAAATTCCATCATCTTGTGGTCAACAGAGACCTAGAATTAGAGATTTGTTGTTTCCAGAAATCTTACATCTCTTAAGCAGATAAGTTAAGGCTTCTTACGTAGGGGACCTTGGTATTTGTTTCTTTTGTGATCCAAGAAGATTTGAAATATTATGAATACAATTTCTTGGGGTTTTTCTTCCACTTTCCTCTTTCCTAGCCCTTATGCTTATATGCAAGATTAGCCTGTATCAAGCAGTAACATGAAAGCTATTTAGATCTGCTTCTAAAGCATGAGTGGGGATGTTAATTGGAACGATGGGAATTGAAAGTACAATAAGTTTTACAGGGAGATGTTAAACTGACAACTCTAATGACAAACCATAAAACAGGGTTTGTACGTACATTATATTGGGGTGAAAGTCCATGCCCATGGCAGGTGACCTAGATCGTATTTTGTGTGGATAATTGTATGGCTGCTTGTTAGTTTAGAGTCAATCTATTTTATATTGTTCATGGTTTAAAATGACATTTGGAATCTGAAGAGAAACAAGAAGAGCAGCTTCGAAGATCATACATGACACTCTAATTTAATAGCTAACACAACACTCTTACGCATGCACTAGAATGCCAAAAATATGGAAGGATCTTTTATTGAACATTTTATCCTTTATACTGTTTACTACACTGACAATTTGACACTAAACCAACTTTCAGGGACTGTTTGATGCTAAACCAGCGCATACTACTTAATCATGCAAATTTGTATTTTGCTTCTTAAAATTTGTTACTTTAACCCAGCACATTATTTTTATCCTTAACCATGTTTCTTCCACTTAATTTTTTGTTTCTTTATTGCTTCTTGCACACCTCTTATATAATGGGAATCCATAAGACTGACACCTTAACACCTCAATGTTAATCCCTTCATTTATTTTGAGTTCAACATGTTTAATCTCTACCTGCTTTAACATCAACCATCTGATAAAATTACGAAGAAAATACCTAAATACTAATAAAATCTCCCATGCTTTGATAAGACTAAAGTTAGGATAAGAGTGAAGGGTTACTTATCGCATGTAAACCAAGCTCAAACAACTAGAACAAAAGGGAACCAGTTGATATTGATGGAAGGAGATGTTTTGGAACATCTCCAATACCTCAAGAAAATAAACTATGGATTAAGAAGCTTAAAGACAGCATGAGTTATTGGGTGGTGTGGCAGATGGTGGCTACCTAATTGATTAGATTGAGGCTAGAGTTATACTCTATGTCCTTAAGATAATTTCGTCCCGTAATGGTGCTTACGGTCAGTATGACGATTATCTCCAGGATACAACAGTCTTCTTTTGATGAAAGCAACACTACAATTCACCAAAAAATCGAACCAAGAATGCTACTCTCTTTTTAATGCACTATTGCTATACTACCCTTAGAAAAGTATGCAAATGCCTAAGAGAGAACTCAATTCGGAATGAAAAATGGAATGAATGAAATGAGAGGGTCTAGGGTCCTATTTATAAGTTTTTAAGTGCCCCTTGGAAGCAATCCTTGCGCTTACAAAGCGCCCATTGCGCCCTTCGCACACGCGCGTGCGCGAGGGTGATGCTACTCATCACCCTCAAGCTCTCCATTTATGGTGAGCCTAAGGAACTTAAGCTTCAAAGAAGTGGTTTCCATATAAATGAACCTTCCTTTCTTGATTTTTTCGATGTGGGACTAAATGTCCCCGCAATTTCTCATTCACACCCTAAAGGGAGGTGATGGGCTTTCAAGGCTCATTAGGGTATTCAAGGCCTATTTTGGCCCATTACCCAACATGAGTAACCAAAACCTATGTTTGTTTTGAAATGAGTTGTTATTGTTTGTACCCAAACCCAAACTCATTCTCTCCCAAACCAGATCAGAGATGGAATTGAGACTTTAGGAAAAGCTCCATGCCCACAATATAAAGCTTGAAATGAAAATGGATTTTGGATAGACAAAAATATTGCTTTCCTTTCATTCTTTAATCAAAATCATGGTCCTCTGATAAAATGCTTACTCCAGATGGGAAGCCCTTGCTAGTATCATTTTGGCCCTTTAACAAATTTTAGACTTCAGTGGACCTCACATTTGAAAATCAACCTCTGACATGATGAGAAACCACCATGAACCATATAGCAAAGCAAAGATTGTTGCAGAGGCCTGAGATAATCCAATTGTTAAATTAATGTTTCATATGTCATCAAATAAGGTTAAAAAAGCAGACCATGGGTGTACAAGAGCTCTTATGCCATCTTATATAGAAAATGATAGCTGGGAAGTAAAGATTTGGACACTACAGTAGTATGAATAACAAACAAAAGAATACGAGAGGTAACATGGGAATGGAGCTATGCATTATAACAGCCTATGTTTTACAAACAAGAACAAAGAGTATAGTTCATAAATAAATAAATTTGCCTCCAATACATCTACAGGAAGGGAGCCATTCTATACATTACCGAATGAGATGTATGTGAAATTCAAGTCTTGTCATGGAGACTGTGCCATACTCGATATAATTGGAGACCAACATCCTAGGAACTCCTTAAGCTGTTATCTAGCATTAATAGAAAATAACAAAGTTTTGAAGCAAGCTCTTTTTTTATATTTTCTGAATAATATTTTCACTTGTTATTTCTACTGAATCAAAATATATATTTTCTAAAATTCTACATCAGGTTGGTTTATAGATCAGGTCAAAGCCATCTTGCCTTATAAATTTGAACAGTATGCAACAACAGCCTTTGATGAAAATTTCAGTTATTTGATATTTGGAGTGGGTGAATAAATTAGACCATTAATTTTTCTTCTCCTAATTGAACTATAAAAAAAATTCACCTGTGGATGGGAGTGTTTAAGTGACTGCTCTTCAAACAACTGAAAAATCACAAATGAAATTTCAGACTTTTCTCATAAAAATTTCAGACTTTAACATGTTGATGTTCGAGTTTAAACAATATGAAGGCATTATTGGTTGATTATCTTTTAAGCAAAATTAACAAGCACATAAAGTTTCTTGTTTCCCCTATATAATTCTCCTATATAATAATGTAAGATTTCCATATTGATTGGAGAGCAACACCTAATAACCTTAGTTAATCTTGACATTCCTAGAAGGCTATGTGCCGCCCTTGGTGTTTTCAGACATGGTGAGGAAATCATGATGGAAGATATCTTACAACATACTAATAATATAGATTTTTTGCATTATAAAACTGCAATGGATAGATAGCATGAACATCAAGCAAGTACAAGAATTGCTAAATACTTGCAAATCATTTGAGATGGAATAAATAGGCCCTTCTTATGGTAGCCACCTTTGGTTACATGCTTATGAATTTGTCTGTTCTTTTTAATTTTAATTTTTAGATGGGCCATCCAGTGCAACACATGCATGTAAACTGTGGGAAAGAGAGACATCATTCCCAGGCCAATAAAATTCTGAAGATAACAAGCTGGTCATGGATAGGAGAAAAAGGTAAGGCCTGCTTGGTAGTTGTGCTTCAAGCTTGCCAGCCTAGCCTAGAGGGTGACTGCCAGCTTACTTTGTATGTAACTTTTAACAGATGCTGGCACAATTCATGGGAGGATTGACTTCAAGTAGGCAATGGCTTGCAACAGCTATACATTCCCATGGGCCCTTCCTGACCAGAAACTGATCCTGGTTTGATGAGAGAGACGTGCTGTTGTACAGATGTTTTGCAAATGTGTAAATAACCCTGAAGGGTCCAACTAATCATGTACTACTAGCATTTGAATCCTGATCAGTTGGGAGGCCCCTCTAAGATTTCGTTGGTGGTTGAGGAAGACTTGGATAACATCTTTGTAAATTGCTACAATCCAAGGGATCGTTAAATTGTATATATCTTGATTGCTGACTTGATTTCCAATGCCCACCATGAATGAAGATAGCTCATGCGTTCTAGAGAAAACTGAAAAATAGTTTTTAGTGGGTCTAGGCCAAAGCTGATGTGGAACCATGAATCGATGAAAACAACTTGAAGTATTGGAAAGAAGCGTTAAGAACTAGATTGACAAAATTCTAGATGACACAATTGCATGTTTTATACCATTTAACCTAAATTAAATTTGGCATGCCCTTCAGTCACTCATGTGAAGTAAAATAGAACAGTGCTGGATAGGATTCAAAAATCAATTTTAAGAGCATATGCACAAAATCCACCAGCAAAGACTGGTAGACATCCAATGTAGGATTCTCAATAGTTCTCATTATTGTGCAGGATCATTGGGTTTTCTTGCAGATGGCTTGAAATTTTGGATGTAAAAGATTTGTAAAGGGTTAAGGAATGCAGAGCTGATGAAGCTTGGGTGTTTCGCAAGGTAAAAGGAGAAAATAGATGGACTGAAACTTATAACATAATTGTTTTCGTTGGGATGTATCACAAGAATTTGTGGCAACTCCAAAAACAAGATTGGAAAGCGTCTGCTGATTTGATTGCCAAATGTAGTGAACTTTCTGTCAATCTGCAAATAATTCCACAAATGGACACCGCAGAGGTGGCGTTCCGAAGCGAAAGTAAATCCAACAAAAAATGGCTAAGCGGAGCGTTAACTCCATGGACGATGGCACGGCTTTAGTCTAGGGAGCAAGTGAAGAGGTGAGGAAGCTATCCAGTCTGCGTACTTTGGGTTCAGCTCGCATCAAATTCAAACAGTTGTAATTCTGAAAAGGGTTTTGTTGTTTGTTGGCCAAACTTTAGCTGTTAGCTTGGAATGGCTTGGGACACCAAGACGGATCCTTCCCTTTGTCCAAATGTAAAATTAGATTAAGGTTTAGAGTCTAAAAATTAGATAAGCAGCGGAAACAACTCAAAGCCGCATAACATCTTCTGGCTACACCCTGCTGGATGGCTCGCCAACCCCATCCTGAACTTGTATTATACCCTTCTGTAAGGAAAGCAAAAGTCCCCATGGTGGTCTTTGCTGCCCAATCCACCGTCCCAAGATGTTCTACTTTTAATAATTTAAGCCACCAAGCGAAAATATCTTAATAACTAACAGCTGAAATCACTGCAATAAAATAACTGTGATTGAAATGCCTTGCCAATGCATTCTGTACATCTGATGAATGCTACATGGGCATGCTTCACCATTAAAATAATTTTTAGCACCATGGCAAAAGACCAATCCTAGAGTGCAAGCATCCAGATCATGCTCGCTACCAACCCACAACCCTTAATTATCCATACCAAGCACATATAACGTGTGTGCGCGTGTCATTACAGAAGACATGTCAATTGCTAACATAATAAATCTACACAGAATGAACTATTCCGACCATCCAATCTAATCTCAAAACCTGTTGCCCTGAAGCTCCAGAATTTCCCAATCCAGTGACTGCAACAGCCTCGAACTATCAACAAAAGCATTTAGCAGAGCAAGGCAGCATTGTCAGATCACATTTCCATAAAAAGGTGAAAGCAAGATACAGAATCACCCACTAGTGACTCATGGGAAAGAATACTTCAGGTATGGCTGGAAAGCATATTATTACCAGAAAGTCTTTTTTCATGGCTGCTCATCATCAGGTCTAGATCTCATGAACCTCCGACGCCTCCTTGGTACTGGAATGTCATCATCCAGGTTCCCATCATCATCATCATCTTGCAGACCCAGTAAGTTCTCCCCCCAAAGATTACGTGAGCGCCGATGAGTCTGCCAAGTCCTAGATGAGCCCCTTGGCTCATCAAGGGACCTAATAGGGCTGCCAATCATATGGAACAGAAAGAAAGTTGTCCACCATGGCCCATTCCCTTCACTTGAGCCATTGCTTTCCCTGTCACGGGACAGCCCCTCTCCATTATCTATAACATAATCACCTAGCACAATTGCACCAGGCATTGCTGATCTGATAGCACTGAGGATGTCACCGTACTCCCGCTGGTGTTCCAGGCGGCGCCAGGCACGCTGTCGTGATGGATCCACATCAGCAGGCCTTGTCAGAGGGTGAACCCTACGGGCATGTCTGCGCAGCTCCCTGTAGTTGCCAGAAAATGAGCATGATTCCCGAGAACAGGCCCTTGGCTTCTGGTCCAGATACTGTCTTGCTTCTTTCACAATCATCCAACCCACAACTGTTCCTCGGCAAAGGGGACACTTCAAGCGGTTCCCTTCTGATTCATTGCCGCCAACAGATTCCTGCAATCTGTTCCTTTCTTCCCCCTGAGCTTCTGTCAATCCCTCAGTTTCTTGGCTATTATTATTTTCTTCCAGTGCTTCAAATAAGCCTAAAGAGTTCCCTTCACTATTTTCTTCAAAGCCATTATCTTCATTGGTTGCCACCAAGTTGCTTCCAGTTCTTGGGACCCCAAAAATAGGTTCAGAATTGGGATTATGAGGTTCACTCTGCCCAAGACTTGCAGTGTCAGAATTCTCGATGATGGATGAACTTGGCAGAGAAGAGCTGCCCCTATTGTTCACTTTCAATTTTTTGAACCGGTCCAGGCAATTTGAATGCCGGTAACTAGTATCACAGATGTAAGATCTGCAGCCTTTCTCGTGAGAACTGCAGATTAGGAGGACAGCATTATGAGGATGGTCCATGCAAATTGGGCATGAAATCTCATCCCACTCCTTGTGCAAAGCAACAATATCTGAAATAGTAGAGCTGCTTCCTTTCATATCTGTCATCTTGAAAGCACTGTGATCAAGTTATTCACAATGTTATTAAAACTCCAAGTGTCTATAAAAGATGTAAATCTAGAGATTCCAAGTTTATTTAGAATTTTTCAATTTATGCCAGAACTAAATATTGTATTAAATAACTACATGCTGACATAGAATTCCTAGTTTATTATTTTTATCAGTTTCATATCTAAGACAGGTTGTCTCCCACAGCTGCACTTTTACAAGAGTTAAATGCCTTACAAGACTTATTAGTTGTCAAATTTTTGGCATGAGAATGCATTAACCAAAAGATAAAGAGCCCCCGCGCATGCACGAGAGAGAGAGAGAGAGAGAGAGAGAGAGAGAGAGAGAGAGAGAGAGAGAGAGACTGTGAAGCAGGGTAACTTCAATTGAGGTGAGAATTGACAGCAAATACATTCTCCTATATTTTTTTATATGAAACCAGCCTTTAACACCAATTGTACTCAAAAATTGACTCCTAAAGAAAATGAAACTCTTTTGTGGAAAAGATATTATAGAATCTAGACCATCTCACGATAGGCCATTCAAACTATATTTCTTTCAGTTATTCCTGCATACGTAGAAAAAAAATACATTAAAATACCTCCAAATCTAAACTTGTTCTAGCTTAATCAAATATCTTAGCATACATCCTAGAGTTTCAAGTGCTTCATGTTTACTTGCCCATTAGGTAATGTACTGTTCTAAAAAGGTAGCCTATGCAGCCACGTAGGCAGCCCCTCAACTGCCAGGAATAAGGCCCATGTCGCCCCACAATTTGTCTAGGCTGCACAGCACATGCCTAGGCACTTGCATAATCGCATTGGCCCAAGCATATCGCATATAAGACCAAGGTGGTGTGCCGTCCGGGAAAAGATATGTTGGATGGATAATGTAGGTGGTGCAGGACCAAATTTAGATTTGATTTTGGTGAGGCAAGTTAGGCAAGATTAACAAGCCCCTTCGTCCTTAAACCCTTAACCTCCAAGCTTAAAAAGAAGATGGCAGCAAGAACTAAGAAAAGAGTGTCCAAGCAACATTAGTGGCTGGCAATGGAAGGCTGATGTTAAGACTCTCAGCAGGTGCCACTAACAGTGAGGCATGATTTTTTTTTTAAAAAAAAATCTTATTTCATCCATTCTTTTTCCCCACCCTCCTGCTCCTCCCATCTTCCTGCTCTGTTCAGTCCCGCTCCCCTCTGCCTTCCTCTTCCTCCTCCCTCTCTTCCATCTTCTTTGCTTCTTTCTCCCTAATTCACTTTACCTTATTTCCTTCTAATCCTTCTCTGCTCCCTCCACCTTCTCCTTACCTTTGCCTCTACCACTATTTCCTCCTTATTTCTAGTTTCTAATAATTTATTTATAATTCCCTATTTATTTTTATCTATTTTTACGTTTTTAATTTTCAAAATGTTTTGATAAGAAGTTAAGAACCACTTGGTTGCCCTCATGCTGCGTGTCTTGTGGCACCCTAGCCATTTGCATATTGTGGTTGCCCTCATTGATACAAGTAACAAACATCATAATGTTCATGCTAAGGTCCTACTTTCCTTTCGGTGATTCCAAATTATAGCCTACGAATGGGTTATGCTTACAAGAATGAAACAAAAGAAATATAAGAAGGACAATGGAGGAAGAAATATACAAGGAACACCTAAAAGCAAGTCGGACACAGTTGACTGTTTTCGAAAAATTCATGATTTCATCTTTTGAACGTATATTTTAAATACAAACCACAATTTAAGAATGGGAGAAGGATGCCTACATTCTCCCTGACTCAACCCTAGGGATGTCATGGCTTTCATTGACATTACCCTTTATTATGTAGCCAACCATAGGTCACAACTTGAAGAGCAGAAATACTGAAAGATGTTAGGGCCGAATTCATAAAATGAGAACTACCATTCATCCATGTGCATATTCTATCTAGTTAGGTGCATATAGTTTTTGAACTTACACTTTATAATGTCAACCTCTGAACTCTACTGCCAAAGTGTTTTCTGTGAGAGTTGCAAAGATTACACTTCAAGCCATATCATGATGTGTCTTTGACATATTGAAAGATGATGGGGACAAACATATAAGATGAGAATTACCATCAATCCATCTATATATTCTATCTCATTAGGTGCCTATATTTTTGAACTTCTTACACTTCACAATGTCCAACATCTAAACTCTACTAACAAAGTTTTTCTGTGAGAATTGCAATGATTCCACTTGAAGTCACATTGGTTTTTCCATGGTTCTCATAGAATGGGATGCCCTGCATACTGACAATTAATATTAGTTGATGTCCCATCCTACTACCCTCAGCCCATTTCCCAACTCGTTGCATCCTGACACTCGAGACAGTGGGATGCCCCACCATCCCACTGGTATTTAAAATCCTGTGTCCTGATTTGGTCCCAGGTCAGGATGGTGTCAGCTTAGGTTGCAGTGAACTGGAATGATTTCCAACAACAAGAATGAAGAGGGGAAAAAAGAATCCAGGATGCCAGGCTTTCCCAAGTGCCGAGATGCAAGCATCTTGGTGTGTCTCAAACAGCACCAGCCAAGACAATTGAGAGATCCTGGACCTGGTCCATAACAGAACCAGTCACCCAGGCGTGTCCTGGGTACCATTCTCTCTTCAAAACAACTTGGTACAGGTGAGATGTATCAATACCATTGAGATATGAATTTCCAATATAGCCCGTACTTTTTGACAATGTACAGGTGCTTCATCATCTATCACAACAACCCAACACGATAATGGATGATGGAGATTCTTGATCATTGATGTTGGCAGAAATTTTAATAAGCAAAACAACATCATGGCAAGGTGACATGAAGAAGACCAAAGAAAAAAGTAACTGAATTGCAAAAAGCAAACAAATCAGAAGTCATCATATGCAAAGACAGTCACATGAAATTTGTATTTCTAGTCCAAGCAGCCTCTAGGTAACAAGAGAGTCCCTGTTCCAAGTTGCCCCTACAGGAAGAGAAGGGACCGGATGGGAATATTACATACAATTCTTATTTCCCATCTTAATACATTCAAGGATCCTCTTATATTTTTCCATGCAAAATCCACGCATCAATAGGGAAGTACTTTACCATGCATAAAGAACTTCTAACAGAGCCTTGCTTAAATGAAGCAAGAAAAACACAAGTACTGTAACACAACCCTCAAGTGAATCAAGGCTGAACACAAAAAAAGAGATAAATACTTAAATTCCGAGCAAAGAAAACATTGATTAGGTTACATATTTGTTTAAGAGTAAAATCTTTACAAAACCTGGGAAAGGCAAAAGCCATTTGTTATTCCTTATTCTTGAGATGCATATTTGCTTGTAGACAGTCAAACAGACACCATAGACATTGATTACAAAAAACAACTTAGTGTATCACAAAGATAAGCACCAGACACAAGGCAACTATAAATTCTACATACACAAAGACTTAACAGAGAACACCAAGATTACACCAATATATAAATCAGGTCATCAATATTGGATTAACAATAATAAATCTAACTTCAAAAAGCAAGACGTGGGGAATTGATTGCAAATAGAAGCCAATCAATGACATGACAGTGAAAATCAACTAATTTTTCTCTGAATCGACAATTCCATCATTTATAAGAAAGGAAATGGGTGGGAAAAAGAAGCATCGCAATGTAAATCCAAAACTCTGGAGGTTACAGTAGGAATAACTTGGTCTGGAACACTCCAACAAACACTTATACACTTCCTAACAAGGCGTGATTCCTCCCTAACTTTTTCTACAAAAGGGGAAAAAAAAACACATGACACCTATTACTCTAGGAGTAACAAATAAAAGAGCAAAAGATTACATTGAGGTTTCAGCCATCGCATGCATTCCCAAATGAATTGACATGTAGCCTATATCTTTATCTCTCAAGTCTATAAAAGCTCCTTTTCACCTACTCTGCATTCCTTATCACTTTCCATACACTTAGGTCACCACTTTAAGGCCAAAAAAAAAAGAATAGTTTCTCAAATATAATTTGTGGTATATCTAAAGGAAAAACTCACCAGCAAACAACTTCTAATAATCTGATTTCAGCCCTACATCTATGATTAGCCCTCAAAAACTACAAAATTTCAAGTTCAAGACCCAGACTGAAGAAAGAAACGGAAATTATGAGGGTGAAAAGAAATAAAGAAAAAATATTCTTAAATTTAAGTGGATTGCCTCAATTTACTTCCACTACATGAATCTCATCCAGTGATCATCATGGTGAATCCAAGCTTATGCTCCATGACTGGATACATGGAATGTCAAAATGGCATTTGTGATCAAATAATCAAATTCTGGCATTGTTCTAACCCTGGCCATCAATGGAGATGCTCTTATGCTAGCCATCAAATGTCAGAACATGAAAAAACGCCATTGATGAAAATTGCAGTAGTGCTCACATGCAGACATAGTCAATTTACCCTTAAATCAATAATATATTGAAATATAATCAAAAAATAAATATTCTACTGATTTTGACAAGGAAGGTGTTAATCAATGTTAGATCGGAAACTTCCTTCTTTCTTCCTCAAGTCATCACGAGCTTAATCTTTTAAGGATGCACCTGCAGTTGCATAATCCTCAATTGTTAGGCCTCCTATTTTTAGACCCTTGGTAGATTTCAACCTAGAATTTTCCACTAAGCTTGCACAGACTTTTTCTACTCAATGTTGTTAGCATCTTGTGAAAATCAGCAAACAATGCTTTCAGGATTAGGATCAAGTCATAAGCCGTAAAGAGGGCTATATCTGATTGGATCGTGGATGGATCATAGATCACAAGATTCTTTCCAATTTCTTTGAAAAATAAAAAGAAACATGAAATTATAAAAACTTGTCAACTATAAAATAAAGGAACAAAAAATAGAAAGTCATACAAATAAAAAATCTGGTTTCCACCATAAGCCCATTTGTGGCATATCTAGTTAAATAAACATTATCTTTAGTTAAGCTATATATTCCTTTTACATAACAAAGAGCAAAAATTAACAAAACTTTGTGAAAACACAAAAATGCTCCTTGCTTTTAACTGCAGAAAGTACCCCCAAAAAATATTTTTCTCTATTTTCTTGAGTTCAATAGCCTGACAAGCTTGTTAATTTTATAAGTTTGAGTTTGAAAGTGATAGCTAATATTGAAATCCATATAGACAAATAAGTTAAAGAAAATGGGCTTCCACATGGTTTGGTATGTGAATTTCATGATCCAATTGGAACTTATGATCCAAGGGATAGTATCTAAATACAGAGATGATGATCATACAATGTGACCTGGAGAGAAATCTAAGCTGCATTTTGGTTTCTAAGAACACTTTATGTTTTCATTTTCTAATTTTCTTTTCTTAAAAACAAATTTCATTTTCTACTTTCTGATTTCTAGAAAATGTGTTTCATAGATGAGAACAAAAAAATTATTTCCTATTTTTTATTTTCAATATAAATGGCACCTCTTAAAAGGATAGATGGCAGGGGAAAAAAATTAAAGGGGATACCATGCACTCCCATATTTTAAAGTTCTCTAATCCTTATTTTCTATTCTCTTCTTTGTTTTGATGAAAACAGTGAAAACATTTTAAAACTATTTTCAGTTTTCTGCTATTTTAGAGTTTGCATTTTCCAAAAAAACTATTTTCATTTTCCATCACCAAACATGTTTCACAAATTTTTTTTTTGTTTTCTATTAAAATAAAAATGGAAAATAGGATTGTTCTCAAAATCTAAACATGCCCCTAATTTTGCAACTTAAGGACATGGAATCTAAAAATAACAATGTAAAAATTGGAGTATAGAATCATATTATGCAAAACCAAGCGGCAACCATAGGAATAAGACAGCAAAGGAACATCCATTGATGATTGTAAAAAAGCTTCTACATGATGANAATTTCCTATATAAAAGAACATGCATCTGGAAGGATATTCTAATGCCCCAATTTTTTAGCATATGATGGAGCATGGCATTAAATTTGTATCTTGGCAATTATTCTTCAATTTTACTGTCAATATTGGTCCTAAATTGAAAAAGAAGGTTAAAATCCTACAAAAGATACTACCTTGCTAAGTAGATGAGCTTATAAAGTTAGCTAGGTGATGTATGAGAAGACACTCAAACCATCAAATCATCAAGTATATCAGTAAACAAATAATAGGAAGAGGCAGCAAGTTTAAAAGCTATTAATTGTTCTTTTGGTATTTTCTTCAAACATTAGAAGACTCACCAGGAAAGAATCTGATCTTTAGCCCTGCACTTGTAACTTCTGAATTAATAGAATAATTAATATTGATCTCCTCTGGCACGAAAATTTAGACACAAGCAGAATCCTCAAAACAACGAGAAACTCTTCCAAAGCATGCAATAAACAATCCAATGTCCTACAAATCTTGACGAAAGTACAGGCTTGGACTCAACCACTACAATTAAAGTAATGCTCCACAATTCACCAAGTCCCAAGCCCTGCACTTAAATTGTGGAACAAGGACAATGGTCATCTATAGCACATCCCAAGATATAACTAATTAAAAAAAAAAGAAATACAACTAATAATTAGTTCTACGTCCAATAAAAGTCGATACTAAAAACTTATTGCATCTCAAAGTAAGTCTTTTGAGATTGCAACTGCGAAAACGTTTGACTTGGTTTTAAGGTTAAGATGCACAAAACATTTCTTCAGTAAATGAACATACTAAATAATTAGGCAGATCATAGAAAATTTCAAGCTTTACTCCAGAACCTCTGGAATCAGCATAAGCAAAGTCCCAATCCATAATTTAGATGGAACCTTGGATCATAATAGGATCTATTGCTTCTGTTATGCAGTCAAAAAAAAATCACAAAATCAAGTCTACTGAAGGTCAAAATAAAAAAAATTGCATAAAATCATACAAAAAACCAAGATCAACTCCCAAGAAAGACAAATGAAAGTTTCCCCGATCCATGAATCTAAAATCTCAAACCCTAACCATATCCCATGCATCACCCCCTGTCCAAGACATCTGCAACCCGTCCGCGTCAAAATTCGAACTTGTTCTAAACCTAACCCTAACCCTAACAAGATACCGATCGGAATCCATCAACAAACGATGCCAGCCAGGATCCATCCCGCAAGCAAAGAAACGGTACAGATCGGAGGCCGGCAAACCGATCCCAAAGAAAACCCCAGAAAAGAAACCCATCCCAAGATCAAATTCCAGGATTCTTAAGAAAATCACGAAAAAAGGCTCGGTTTTTAAGGAAAAATTCAGAGGAAAAAAACAGAAAAATTGCAAGAGAAACAAAAAAAAGGTCCGGATATTACATTAACTCAAGGAGATGGCGGTGAGAGGAAATCTGCAATCTAACGTGAAAAATCCGAACAAATCTTCTCTCTTTTGTTTTTCTGAATTTTTTCCCTTTTTTTTTTTTTTCCAAGAGAGAACAGACAGGCGTGGAGTTTTGGTTTTGTTGTTGTTGGTACTTCGTCGGGTCTTAAATATTATATGGTTGCGGAGAGGAATGGGGACCTCGGGCGAGGGGCTGTTAATAAAAGAAGGGAGGGAGAAAAGAAAATAGCAAATGCGAGTGGAATACGTTGTATAAACTTGGATTTTGTTCCCTTTTGTAGGTATGATAATCTATCACTGCGGTTGTTTGCCAGCCTCTTTCTTTGGTGCGGTAAAAGCAAATGTGGAGTTGCCTTGCAGGTTCGCATGCGTTTTCAAACATCGAGAGCAGGTGGAATGACAAGGGTCATCAAGCAAGTCAACCCAACTCAACTCAACTCATCTCATCTAAACCTTTTTTTTTTTTCGTAAAATCGACTGTTTCTTTTATTTTACTCTATTTAAAATCAAATTTATATTTAAATTAATCATAAAAAAAGTCTATTGACCAAATTAGTTTGATATGATATTTATAAATTTTATTACAATTTAAATCCCATAATTTAAGATAAATTATAAGGAAACTGCTATATACACCACAAAAATTACTTTCTACACCCCAAGATTTAAAATTTTTCAAATTACTCTCTAAAATTTCTCTCTACACCCCCTCAAATTAAAAAAATACCAAAATTACCCTCAAACCCACACCCTATTTCTCTCCACACCCGTTCTCCCTTTCCCTTCCCCTTCCTCCCCGATGGCGAGCGGAGGCTATTTGCGTAAAATAATTTGCAAGTGCACAAAATTATAACAAGTAGTAAAGTATTTTTAAAAAATAGATGTCAAACCCACGGAGATTAATTATATTATTGAATACCAAAATTAACTAATTAATTACTGTTGCCGCCAAAATCTGTCCTCGACTCGGGCGCGATCGATCTCCTGATCGGGCTTCCTCCTGGACGGACCTGCAAAGAAGTCCTCACGCGAGAGGCGTTGGGGGTGGCCCTCCACGGAAGACCCTTCGATGCTCAAGTCAGTGAGATCAACGATCAACAAAAATAAGGAGAAGGCTCTCTCTGGGAAGTCCCTCAGGGTGGCATATCGGGAGCTCATGCAGAGCGCCAATGGCGGAAAGGAGAAGGGGAGCAGTGAAAGAGAGAGAGAGTGATGCTGAGACTGAGCCAGGAGTTGTGTACGGAGCTTGCGCGTACCTGAGAGAATCTGGGAGTGTCTTATTTATAAGCAATCACCTGAATCTTGAGCGCCTTCTGGAAGGTTCGAAGGTTGTTGGAATACGGAGATGATTCGAATCAAACTATTGTGAGGCCGGTGAGATCCATATCTTATCCGTTGAAGGATCGACGGCTGGGAGAGCTCTCTGATGGCCCGAGATCCGATGACTGCGTAGGTCCTAGGCCGTTATTGCAGATCCTAGGCCACGCCTCGATATGATTCATCGTTTGGAATTCTGTTACACTAGACTTGGGCTCTCCCGCACCAAGTTCCGTGGGGGCGCGAAAGGCTTGGTTCAGACGATCGATGGACGACCTGGCCTTGATGTCCAAAATGCACAGATAGTTCGCGCTGCTGGGGCGTAAGCATGGCTCATGAGGGCGGCTAAGATATGACAAAAGGAATAAGCTGGATGTGAAAATAGTTTCATTCTGCAGAGGTGCATGTCGAGCTATGGATTGCTCGGGGAAGCCGAGCCATGGGTTGCTCGGGGAAGTCGAGCCATGGATTGCTCGGGGAAGCCGAGCTACGGATTGCTCAGGGAAACCGAGCGATGGGTTGCTCGGGGAAGCCGAGCCATGGATCACTCGGGGGAGCCGAGCTATGGATCGCTCGGGGAAGCTGAGCTATGGGTTGCTCGGGGGGCCGATCTATGGATTGCTCGGGGGCGCCGAGCTACAGATTGCTCAGGGAGGCCGAGCTACGGGTTGCTCGATCCGCGAATCATACTAGTTAGCTCGTTTTTGCGGGTGCAGTGTAGCAAGTGGGGGCCAGGGCTGATCTTAGCCCCTTCGCACGGTTATCAACGCAATTTTTACCCCTCAACACATGCCCCCCACTCTCTAGTTCGAAGCGTAGGTTCGGGCATAGGAGTATAGACTTAGGTGGCACGATCCGAACGGGGGAATGTGGATTTGACAGCCCATGCAATGATGCCCTAATTAATGCTGCATGGTCATCTTGCCTTCTTGAGGTGGATCCATCGTTTCTTAGGAGCGAAGGCAATGATTGAGGAAGCGCCACGTAGGAAATCTCGATCTTTACGGCGCATGCAGCGGCGGTTCCGGACGTTTTGGCTGAGACGCCTTATCTCTTCCTGAGGCGGTTTCTTTTGGAGAAAATGGAGTTGAAGCTACGCCCTCCCCGTTCGTAGAGCTCTTTCATTTTTTCCTCAAAAGATTTCATTCTTCTATTTCCTTTGCAACCTCGTTCAGCGCCTCTTTTGATCAAAAGCATGGTGAGTCCCAGTGATCAGGTTTCGGAGGTGACCCTGGCGGATCTGGAGCAGATACGCCACCTATACAAGATTCCTCAAGATATTACCCTGTTGCTCCCGACGGCTGACGACAGGGTGACATTCGAATTAGGGGACGGAGCATTCCGTTATGAGAAAGTTTGAGGGCAGGCCTCAGGTTTCCTCTTCATCCGCTAGTGCGGGAGGTGATGAGGTTCTACAACATATGCTTCACCATGGTGGCTCCCAATAGCTGGCTCAACCTTATTGGATTCATTCGCTGTGCAGCCGCATTGGGGTAACCGCGACTCTCCCGATGTTCAGGGTGTGTTATAATTTGGTTTCTGGGAGGGCTTCCGAGTGGCCCTACATTGGTCCTCGGAGGTCTTTCAAGATGATTTCAGACAATCTGTCGTCGATAAAAGAGTGGAAATTGCGATTCTTTATAGTCGAAGGGAATATTGGCTCGGATTTCCCCTGGGTGTGGGGGCGATATGTAAAGGATCCAGAGGCGCATCCGGAGTTATCCGAGCAGGAGAAGAGGGATTTGATCGTATTACGCAATAGTCGAGTGCTTCCAGCCAGCGCCCTTCTATCAGAAAATGCTCTCTTCGCGGCTGGATTGAGTCTCGTGGATCCTCGCGGTAAGCATTATTTTGTAGCCAATAGGTTAATGTGATTTTAACTTCGATTTTGTGTGAGCTAACGGGCGAGTCGCATTGCTCCTGCAGCCGAAAGGTCGACGTTCGTAAATCAGGTGAGAGAGGAATTGGGCAAGCGTCGCAGGAGGTCCGACTCCAGTAGTAAGTATAGGGCTGAGAAAAGGCCTCGCCCTTCCGGTCCCCGCCCTAGGAGGATCAGGAGAGATGGTGATGACCGCCGTTCCTCATCGCCATAGGATGGAAGTATCGCGGTTCCGGCGGCGCATGGTCCTTTGGTGGCGGAGGAAGGTCTGTCAGCGGGGAGAGATCAGGACACCGCGGGGGTTTCGGAGGAGGCTGCCGAAATTTTCTCCCCACCTATTGGCATTTTGTCAGATGATGGCGAGGGAGCAACGTCAGTTCCCTCGAAGACCCCTGTGGCCGAGGTTGTCCGGTCCCCCTCATTGGAGGCCGGTGGTCCAGAGAAGTTGCAGGCGGAGGCGGGAGTGGTCTCCGCTTCAATCGAGATGGGAGAAACGGTCGTAGTTGCCGAAGTTCAGCCCAGGTTGCCCGCGGGAGAGTTGGCGGAGGATGAAGGGGCAACAGAACTAATTGAACCAGCGACCGAACCTCGCGGGGCGTCTTCCAGCGAAAGGCTTTCTGCTGAGGCACCGGAGGCCTCGAGAGAAACTGAAGTCCAAGAGGAGTCTGTCGAGGGCAGAGAAATGTCCGAAGAAGCAGAAGAAGAAGAAGAAGGAGAAGGAGGGGAGCCACTGAGCGAAGGGGACGTCCGAGCTGGGGCCCCTTGCTGGAGCTGAGATGCCTGGGGCCTCTCAAATGAGGGCTTTGGTGGAGGAGGTTGGCCGGACGAGGGCCTCAGGGGCCGCGGGTTCTCAAGTTGGCTCCCTGAGTGTAGATTTTTACTCACGCGATCCGAAGGTGAGTGCCATGTTCTTCGCTTTGATGCGGTCTGTGTTCCAAGAGGGAGAGAGTTCTTCGGCGGAAGGGAACGATCCGGAGGATCTTGTCGAGGTGGCCTTTAGGCACACTGGAGTGCCGAATGAAGCTTTCCTTCTCGCCGAGATTGATGACCTTGCCCTCACGAGGATTGCTTCGGATTATGCATCTCGGGTAAGTCATCACACCGATGCAACATTTTCGGTCAGTTAGTTCGACTGTGTTCTCATATGTGTGATCCTTTTCGCAGAATGCCTTGATCATGAGGGCGTTGAAATGACGTTTGCATCTAGCTGTCAGAGCTTGGGCTCGGGCCCGCAAAGAAGTCGATCACCTCAAGGAGAGGATGGATTCAACAGCCAGTCTTTCTCGAGCCTTGGCGGTCTCCCAAAGGGAGCTCGAGGAGACTCGTAAGGTCCTTACAGCAGAGAGAGAAAGAGCCTCTCAACTCACAATGCAGGTCAATGAACTTCAAGGCTTTCGTGAGCAATCCAACAAGGCTAGTTTGGAATTATCCCAGACTAGGGCGGAGCACGAGGATAAGGTCAAGGCCATGCAGCGGTTTTTCGATAAGAGATGGGACCAGCTGAAAGCCAGCCACATCGAAGATAAAAGCAACTGGAATAAGAGGCTCGAGGAGGAGGAGCTCAAGTGCCAGCGGCGGCAGGACCAGCTCACCCTTTGGACAAAGAACTTGCCGAAATGAAGGATCAGCTAAAAAGGTCGGACGAGCGAGCTGCTCGGCTCTCCGACGAGCTCGACTACGCTCACCAGGAGATTGGGGACAGACAGTCCTGGGTTGATGAACTCAAAGAGAGTCTTCATCAAAATCAATCAGCTAAATCGATGGCTCTCAATAGGGTTCAAGTGCTGGGCAATGAACTAGCTCGGCGGGACGAGCAGGTAGGGTGTTTCCTATCTCGTCTGTTTAGGCCTTTCGACCTTTGTCTTACTTGGCTTTTTGTCTGCAGGTAAACAAGATGAGTCTGGAGTTCCAGGAGCGGTTGAAGGCCTTCGGAGAGGAGGCGGCTTCGAGGCACCGAAGAATTTCCGAGTTGGAGAAACAACTGGCCGAGGCAAACACGTGGGCCTCTTCAGCGGTGGAGGAGTATAAGAGCTCCACCTAGTTTGCCGAGGAACGCAGGGCGGCTTGTGCCAATGCATTCCGATTCGGTGAAGAGGAGGCGCGAGCTAAGATCACCCAAACTTATCCCGACCTGGACTTGTCCTGTTTGGAAGCCGAATATTATGAGACCCGCACCCCGGGGGCCGAGGAGGACGAGTATGAGGAGATCTCAGATGTCGATCTCAAAGCTGTTCTGGGCGTCGATGCTGCCGTCGAGGTATCTCGGCGGGACACCATCGAAAAGGGGGAGCCAAGCGATGCCCCTGCTGATGCTGCTGCAGGAGGCACAGGGTCTGATCCCAAGCCTTGATCCCTTGAGGGCCTCCACATGTATTTTCTATTTCTTTTCTTTTGTAGTTTGACCAGAAATTAGTAAACAGATCAGTTGTTTTCGTTTGTTTGCCTTTCTTGGATGATTTCTCGTCTTAAGTTTTATCCCAACCGCGAGCAACCTATGGCTTATTTGCACCGTTTGGTTGGTTTTTGGCTCGAATTTTGAGAGAACATCTTGGTCGAGGACAAGGCATAGGGATAGCCCCGACGAAGGAGCCGAGAGACAACACAACTCGATAAAAGAGGAGGCTGAGAGACGATTCAGTTTGGCTTAGGCTAAGTGATGCAATGGTTCGGCTAGGGCCGAGGGATGAAATAGCTCGGCTAGGGCCGAGGGACGAAATAGCTCGGCTGGGGCGAGAGTTCGGAGATTTTTTACTCGGCCCAGCCGAGGTTCGAAGATTTGTTGCTTGGCCCAGCCGAGGTTCGAAAATTCATTTGCTCGGCCCAGCCGAGGTTCGGAGATTTATTTGCTCGGCCCAGCCGAGGTTCAAGGTTCATTTGCTCGGCCCAGCCGAGGTTCAGAGATTTCCTGCTTAAACAGATAACTCGGTCGTGCCGAGGATTGGTAAGCAGCATCTGTTTTCCTCACGATTTTTGGTGATATAATTTGTGGTGATTATGCCATGAATTATGAAATAATATGCCAACAAAAATTTAAGAAGACGAGCCTGTAGAGGGCGTACCCTACCGATGATACTTGCGGAGGTTGTCCGAATTCCACGTCCGAGGGATGGATCTTTCGCTTAGATCTTGCAGCTTGTAGGTACTGGGTTTGACGACCTCTGCTACTTGGTAGGGGCCTTCCCAGTTTGGAGCTAGCTTTCTTGCTCCAGCGGTTTGGAGACAGATGTTTTCTAGAGAACAAGGTCGTCAGGCAAGAAAGCTTTCCCTTTGACCCTGGAGGTGTGGTAATGGGCCACTCTTTGCTGGTAGGCAGCTATTCTGATCTGAGCTTTTTCTCTGATCTCCTCTACCAGGTCGAGGTTGGCGCGGAGCTGCTCGTCACTGGCTTCCTTCGAGTAGCTTTCCACCCGCAGGGAAGGGAGTTCTATCTCCACGAGGATGACGGCCTCTGTGCCGAAGGCCATTCGAAATGGGGTCTCGCCCGTGGGCACTCTCGGGGTGGTGCGGTAAGCCCATAGGACATGGTGCAACTCGTCTGCCCATCTGCCTTGGGCTCTGGAGAGCCGATCTTTGATCCCTTGAAGCAAGGTTCGGTTGGTTACCTCGGCTGCTCTGTTAGCCTGTGGATGCCTGACCGAGGCAAGGCGGTGATGGATCCCATGCTCCTCGCAGAACTGACGGAACTTCGGATTGTCGAACTGTTTGCCGTTGTCAGTAATGATGGTGTGTGGGAGGCCGAAGTGGCAGATGATGGATCTCCACACGAAGTCCTTAGCTCGAGCCTCAGTTATTTGAGCAACTGCTTCCGCCTCGACCCATTTGGTGAAGTAATCGATGGCGATGAATAAAAACTTCCGCTGCCCCGTGGCGAGTGGAAACGGGCCGAGAATGTCCATTCCCCACTTGGCAAAGGGCCAAGCGGAGGAAATGGGGACCAGGCTGGCAGAGGGGAGCCTCTGAATACTGGAGTGTCTTTGGCATGGGTTACAAGCTCGGACGAGGTCATCAGCATCCTTTTGCATGGTTGGCCAATAGTAACCTTGACGCAGCACCTTGTGGCATAAAGACCGGCTTCCTAGATGGTTGCCGCAAATCCCTTCGTGTACCTCCTGAAGGGCATAATCGGCTTCAGATGGGCGAAGGCATCTGAGCAGCGGCATAGAGAAGGACCACTTATAGAGCTGGTCATCAATCAGCACATAGCGGGTGGCTTGCAGCTTCAGCTTTCTGGCTTCCCTTCGATCGGCCGAGAGCGACCCTTCTTTAAGATACTTCTGGATGGGGTCGAACCATGATGGTTCGGCCTCAACTTGCATTACTCGGTCAGCTTCCACGATATTGGATCTCTCCAAAATCTCCAGATGAAATTTTTGCTCGGCGTCCATTGATTCCGTAGTCGCCAGCCGAGATAATAGGTCGGCACGGACATTTTTGGATCTAGAAATCTGAATGATCTCAAATTCAGGGAAATAGGAGAGTAGGCTTCGAAACTCTTGGAGATATCGGACCATGTTCGGTTCCCGGGCCTCAAACTCCCCCCATACGTGACCAGCCACCAGTTGAGAGTCGGTGAAGGCATTCATCCTCTTCACCTTAAGGTCGCGGGCGATTCAGAGCCCGGCGAGCAGAGCTTCATACTCGGCCTCGTTATTGGAGGCCGGGAAGGAGAAGCGGACGCCATATTCAAATGTCGCCCCCTCCGAGCTGGTGAGGACTAAGCCCGCACTGGAGCAATGGGCGTTGGACGACCCATCGACATGGAGGAGCCACCGAGCATCAGATTTTGGGTGCTCGGGGAAGTTGGGAGTGGAGCCATCCTCCGGGATGGTACATTCGAGGAGGAAGCCAGCTAGCACCTGAGCTTTGATGGCCGGACGAGGCTGGAATTGAATGTCGTGCTTGCTCAGCTCGATGGCCCATTTAGTCATCCTCCCCGATGTCTTCGGGCGATGGACCACTGCCTTGATGGGTTGGTCAGTCAGACCGTCACTGAATGTGCTTGGAAGTATGGCCGCAACTTTCGGACTGAGGTTATCAAGGCTAACACCATCTTCTCAATCTGGGTATACCTTGTTTCCACGTCTCGAAGCAGTTTGCTGACATAATAAATTGGCTTCTGGGCCTTATTTTCTTCTCTGACCAACACCGAGCCAACGGCACCTTCCGAGACAGCCAGATACAGGAACAATGTTTCCCCAGGATTTGGACTGCTAAGGAGAGGGGGAGAGCCGAGGTACTTCTTGAGATCTTCGAATGATTTTTGACACTCGGAAGACCATTGGAAATTCTTAGTCGACCAAAGAGTTTTGAAGAAAGGGAGGCATCTTTCGGCAGACCGAGCCACGAAGCGGTTAAGGGCTGCTATTCTCCTAGTTAGGCGATGGACTTCTTTAATAGATGCCAAGGGTGCCATCTGCTGAAGAGCCTGGATCTTCTAGGGGTTAGCTTCGATACCCCGTTGGAAAACCATGAAATCGAGGAACTTCCCAAAGTTAACGCCGAAGGCGCACTTAGTTGGGTTGAGCTTCATCCGATATTTGCGGAGTGTCACGAAGCTTTCTGAGAGATCCTCGATGTGTTGTGACGCTTCTTTGCTCTTGACCAGCATGTCATCGACATATACCTCTATGTTCCGACCGATTTGCTCTTTAAAAACTTTGTTGACCAGCCTTTGGTAGGTGGCACCTGCATTTTTAAGACCGAAGGGCATAACACGGTAACAGTAAGTACCTCGGTCGGTTATGAAGGCGTCTTCTCTTCATCTTCGGGGGCCATCCGGATCTGGTTGTAGCCCGAGTAGGCATCCATGAATGTCAGCATCTGGTGACCCGAGGTGGCATCTACAAGTTGATCAATTGGGGAAGAGGAAAACTGTCCTTCGGGCACACTTTGTTAAGGTCGGTGAAGTCGATGCAGATCCGCCACTTGCCGTTCGACTTCTTTACCATGACAATATTTGACAGCCAACTTGGGTAATTCACCTCCCGAATGAAATTCGCTTTGATAAGCTTATCAACCTCCTCTTCAATAGCTTTCTGCCGCTCTGGGGCGAAGCTCCTTTTCTTCTGTTTGACGGGTCGGTACATCTCGTCCACATTGAGGCGATGGACGAGAACATCAGGGCTGATTCCTGGCATGTCAGAGGCAGACCAGGCGAAGACATTGGTGTTGCTTGGAGAAAGTCGATCAGCTCCTGTCGGGATTCACCTTTCAGCAGCGACCCAATCTTTATGGTTTGGTCGGGACAAGCTTCGTCCAGTGGTACTTCTTCAGTTCCTCGGTTGGTTCTCCTCGTTGCTCGGCGAAGTCCTCCCGAGCATCCAACCCATCAACCTCAGGCATTCTAGACTGAAGGCTGGTGACAAAACACTGCCGAGCCATAGTTTGGCTTCCATGGATAACACCAACTCCCCGCCCGGTGGGGAATTTCATAGATAGGTATGGGATGAAGACGACGGCTTTGAGGGACATCAGGCCGGGTCTCCCAAATATCGCATTGTAGGGCGACCGAAGCTTGGTTACCAGGAAGTCCGTGTGAACAGTGGCCACAAGGGGCCAGGTTCCTGCCCGAACCGTTAAGGTTACGACCCCTTCTGGGATGATAACATCGCCGGTGAACCCCATTAGGGTGGAGTCCACGGCTCGGAGGTTTTCTATGAACAATTTCATCTTGGCGAACACATCAAGGTACATAACGTTTACGGAGCTTCCACTATCAACAAGGATCCAACTTACATCATAGTTATTTAAATTGAGAGATACAACTAATGCGTCGTCATATGGGAATTGTATCCCTTAGAGATCATCGTCGGAGAAGGAGAGCTCACCCATTCGTGCTTTCTTTGGCGCCGAGCCTTCACCATCATTCTTGGAGCTCGACGAACTATCGGCCTCTTCAATCACGTTGATATGGCCGATCACGGGTGGATTTGGAGAAGGAGGAGGCTGCTGAAGCTCAGGCTGGCGATCACCCCCTTGTCCTAGCTTGGGCGCCCTCCTGAACTGGTTCAGTCGGCCCCATTGGATTAGCCTCTCAATTTCGTTCTTCAACTGCCAGCACTCCTCGGTATCGTGCCATGCTCCCGGTGATAGTGGTAGTACTTGGTGGGGTCCCTCCGGGTTGGGTTCCCTCGGAGAGGAGCTGGTCGGGGAGCTGGCACTCTATCTCCATGAGGATTTGCGCCCTAGAAACAGTGAGTGGGGTACCGGTCAAATCGCCTGGGCGGGCTCCGGAAGCGATTTCTTGGCAGCGGTGGGGGAGCTCTTTGGTGACGAGGCAGGCTTGGCTGACGGATAGGTCGATGCCTATCCAAACCCTTGGGTTCTTTCTTCTTTGCCAGCTCGGCGCGAGCAGCCCTCCGTGATTCTTTGACCCTGGCGTATTTGTCTGCCAGGGCCATCATATCGGAGAGGTTTGGGGAGTAACTGACCTCCATCGCTAGGTAGAAGTCGCTCTCCTTCAAAACTCCTCCTGCTAGGGCGGACATAGCCACCTCATGATTAAGGTGGTCCACCTCCAGCATGGCCTTGTTGAAACGGCCAAGGTAGTTTCTCAAGGACTCCCCCTCTCTCTGCTTAACTTCAGAGAGGGAGTCAGATCTTCATCGGAGACGGCGGCTACTAACGAACTGGCCAATAAAAAGACTCAGCTCGTCAAATGAATCAACGGAACCTGGTTTCAAGGCGTTGAACCAGGTTCGGGCAGATCCTCTGAGGGTGGAAGGGAAAGCACGGCAGAGGACCGCGTCTGATGCTCCGTGGAACATCATTATTGACCGGAAACTACTGAGGTGATCATCCGGATCAGAGGAGCCGTGGTAGGGCTCGATGGCGGGTAGCTTAATATGGGAGGGAATCACTTCCTCCATGATCCCCTTGGAGAAAGGGACACCCTGCTCCGCCTTAGGCTGAGGGGGAGCCTGCTTGGCGGCGTCCAGCTCTTGATGCATCTCTTGGAGTTGTCAGCGGATCTCCTCTTCAGGCATAGGAGGAGGGGCCGGACGTGGAGATGGCATCGAATCATGGCGAGAGAGCTCCGGAGAAAGGGATCGGGCCCGCCGAAGTTTGGGGAGATCGTTGTCGCAGCCCCCTCGCGGGACTGGTCTGGCCTCCTTGGGTTGGTGTGGGGGTCCATAGCTCCATGCGGACCAGAAGAAGAGGTGGCTAGAGAAAGAGGAGCTGTGGCCTCCTTGGGAGGCATGGAGTAGGGGCAGCCGTGACTGGATGGGGGGTTGTGAAGCGCTCTAAACCAGATGGGTCAGGGCTTGGACCTGCTGGACCAGTGTGGCGAACTGGTCCTGGGTCATTGGGACAGCTTGTGGCGATGGAGTCTCAGCTAGTGGTGGCAGCAGCGCCGCGATACTCATCGGATCGGGTCTTTGGGAGACGACATGATCCTGGGCTTCAGAAGTTGCTTTCTCCGATTGGCCATTGGAGATGTTCTCTTCCAGATCGAGATCCTTGTCTCCTTTCTTCAAGTTTTAATGGGACTTGAGACCCTTCCTCTAGCGCCAATCTGTTGCTGCCGGAATCTATCCTCTGACTCGGGTGCGATCGGTCTCCTGATCGGGCGTCCTCCTAGGAAGACCTGCAAAGAAGTCCTCACGTGAGAGGCGTTGGGGGTGGCCCTCCGCGGAAGACCCTCCGACGCTCAAGTCAGTGGGGATCAGCGATCAATAGAAATGAGGAGAAGGCTCTCTCTGTGGAATCCCTCCAGGGGTGGCCTATCGGGAGCTCGTGCAGAGCGCCAATGGAGGAAAGGAGAAGGGGGAGCCGTGAAAGAGAGAGAGAGTGATGCTGATACTGAGCCAGGAGTTGTGTACGGGAGCTTGCGCGTACTTGAGAGAATCTGAGAGTGTCTTATTTAAGCAATCACCTGAATCTTGAGCATCTTCTGGAAGGTTCGAAGGTTGTTGGGATATGGAGATGATTCGAATCAAGCTGTTGTGAGGCCGGTGAGATCCGTATCTTGTCCGTTGAAGGATCGACGGCTGGGAGAGCTCTCTGATGGCCCGAGATCCGATGACTGCGTAGGTCCTAGGCCGTTATTGCAGATCCTAGGCCATGCCTCGATATGATTCATCGTTTAGAATTCTGTTACACTAGACTTGGGCTCTCCGCGCCAGGTTCCACAGGGGCGCAGAAAGGCTTGGTTCAGACGGTCGAGGGATGACCGGCCTTGATGTCCGAAATGCACATATAGTTCATGCTGCTGGGGCGTAAGCACGGCTCGAGCAGCAGAGGCACGAGGGCGGCTGAGATATGACACAAGGAATAAGCCGGACGTGAAAACAGTTTCGTTCCGCGAAGGTGCATGTCGAGCTATGGATTGCTCGGGAAAGCCGAGCCATGGGTTGCTCGTGAAAGCCGAGCTACGAATTGCTCGGGGAAGCCGAGCTACGGATGGCTCGGGGAAGCCGAGCCATGGATCGCTCGGGGGAGCCGAGCCATGGATCGCTCGGGGGAGCCGAGCCATGGATCGATCGCTCGGGGAAGCCGAGCCATGGATCGCTCGGGGAAGCCGATTATGGGTTGCTCGGAGGAACCGAGCTATGGATTGCCCGGAGAAACCGAGCTATGGGTTGTCCGGGGAAACCGAGCTATAGATTGCTCGGGGAGGCCGAGCTACGGGTTGCTCGATCCGTCGAATCATACTAGTTAGCTCGTTCTTTGCGGGCGCAGTGTAGCAAGTGGGGGCCAGTGCTGATCTTAGCCCCTTCGCATGGTTATCAACGCAATGATGATTTTACCCCTCAATAATTACTATTTAAAAAATCAAATATAATAGAATGTTCTACTGTAAAATTATTTAATCTAAAAATTAACAAAGTATAAAATTTAAATGTGTAAAAATATGATAAGAATAGATTTAGAGCGATTGATTTCACCTAACAAATCACACATAATTTATTCTTCTTAATTATTAAATTTCAATAATCCCATGTTGATGATTAAAAATTTCTTAATTATTCAATATCTTCTCTCGAACGATATCAAAAATATCTTCAACTAACAACTCTATATCTCTATATAAATTTAATTAATTAGAGACTCATTACGCACTTTAAATTTTCTAAAAATTATATTAATCACGGTAAAGTATCTCTATTTTCGCTCAACTAACATTATTTAATTCTAGATCTAAATAATAAATCACCTCTCGGTCTCATTGTAGTTCAATTGATCAAACAATAAATTGTAAGAATTAATTATAAGAAATAACAAATCATCTCTCGATCTCATTGTAATTCAATTAATCAAACAATAAATTGTAAACATTAATCATAAGAATTAAACATTCAATCATGAAAATATTAAAAATAAAATAACTAATAAAATAAATTATGCATTCATTGATGGATTACATCAATGCTCTAGATAAAAAAATTAGTTTATAATAACATTGAAAATAAAACTAATAAAACTTATGTTTTTTATTGAAAGTAATTGATGAATACGTAGCTCTCGCCTCTGTTGAATAATCGCTATCCATTTCATGTTGAATACGCATGAAAATCACCGCCTCATTCTTTGCCATTGGATGATTGTTGAACGGATGAGATGGAAGGATAAGGATAGAATTTCAGATTAGTAATCGCCCAAAGGAAGCTCCCTTAATGAAATACGGCAAGGAGACCAACTGGGCGATGGTCCCGTGTTGAATCCACTTGAAAGAGATCTTCATGAAATCACCTCGTGGATTCCCTTGCCACCTCATCAACGCGTCTTCACACGTGAAGGAGTCCTCATCGCATGGACGCTAGAAAGCTCTTCCTAATCGCATGGAGTGGCTTCCACGTACGAGTCTTCACCGCATGCAACATTCCACGGAAGTTCGCTGCCAGGTATAGTCCCTCACGCCCGTGAAGTCCCTATCTCTTCTGCTGCGATAAACCGGTTAGGATCGCACGAACCTCCATTTTTTCACTGGAATCTTCACGTTAAGCCATGTTCCTCTCCCTGGGATCGCAAGAATCTCCTTTAACATTTGGACTTTCTTCATGTAATCTTTCATTAGTGTCTTGTCAAACTATCCAGCAGAAGCTTCTGTTCTAAGTGGAAGGTGTTTCAGCCCTAGAGGGTTTTTGACTCTTTGGAGCAAGCAACAATATACTGGCTTCTTTCCAGACCTTTCATGATTTCAGTATCTTTTCATTAATCCACTGTGCAACCCTCGATGAATTATATGTATGCAAGATTAAGACCAAGTGAAACGTGGTTGTAATATATGAACACTAACTATCATACTTATGTTTCGAATGGATCAGCAGGATGTAACGACGATGCTTTTTTTTTTTTTTTTTCTTTTAGCTTGGACGCTTGAGTTTGATAGGCGAGTAGGTTTACATCCTCGGAAAAGTACTTTTCTAAAAAATAAATAAATAAATTTAATCTAAAATAAATTAAAAACTGATTAATGTCGTTACGAAAGTATATGAATTAAATGGTCAGATTTATGCTTATCAAATATCCTCAAACTTACACTTTGCTAGTCCTCGAGCAAAGAAAATAAAACAAGAATCACAAAACAAAAGATTAATTGTTCAAATAGAGCCTCAAAGATTTAATATATGCAATGATTTAAAGAAATTATCTTATGCAACTCAAGTACAAAAGTTAATACAAAAGTTGATCTTACCCTCATATTCAATTCTTCCACTCGTGAGCATGCATCATTCTTACTTCATTACTCACTTTCCGGATAGTTTTATGTAAACATGTAAATGCAATAGATCTTTAAGAAGTGTATGTATCTACTCCATAGGCTTGCTCTTTAATTAACTCTCCACTAATGTAGATAAAAGATAACATCAAGGATCAATAGGTCTTTATAAGCTTGTAATGTAAGGCTAGGGTGAGGGCTACAAAGAAAGGGTAAGATGTATCAAAGTAGAAACTTAAATCAATACACTCATGGCATAAAGAGCATAGTAGTTTCACTCATAGTGACTTATTCATAGCTTTCATCAAGCACCATTTTTTTTTTTTTTATAACAAGAGCAGGGCCACAAACACCACATCTTCGATCTCGGCTTCCATGAGCGCATATAAAAACATGTAAATCATTCAGTGGTTCAGCTACCCCAGGCCAGGAGCCATTCTATGTCTTTCATAATGACTTCTTCAACAAAAGTATCAACATCAAAGTGTGCCAATTTTCTATATTTAATTATATCAAAAAAATAAAACATCTCTATTTGATGAATCAGTACCATCTTCCCCTTTTTTATTTTAATTTTTTTTTAGATCTATCTGCTTTTTGCACCCTATCTGAATTTGAGATTATCACATTCTTTCTAATCCTTGCATTTCCTTATATTTGTATTTTCTCAATTCCAATAGGATGTATATATTGGCTTTGTTGCATCATAAAAGCTGAAACTCAATGGATGTGCAGTAAGGAAAGATTTGCTTCAAAGAAGGATTTAATGATAACAATATCATCCTAGTAATTGTTGAAAAGATATGTCTTGATAAAGAACTCTTTTGCAGAGGCAGAAATTATCTCAAATCCAAAGTCATTTGCAGTAGGAAACCTCCATTTGACCTTAGAAGATTTAGAAGTACCTCATTCTTGAATATATAGACTCCCATAGAAGCAATATCTGGTTTCTTTTCTGACTCTGTTCGTGACAACTCCAATACAGTAGTGTCCACTTCCATTGCTTTCAAATCTGCTTCTTTTTTTTTCTTTTTTTTTTCTGAATGATATGACCTTTCCTTTTTATACCTCCAAACTTATTTCTTGCTGTGCATGGGATGTGATAAAAATTTTTCATACTCCTATCTCTCACAAATTTATTATAAGCTCTTATAACCATGAGGTAAGTATCAACTAAGTTCCATTGAAAGGTAAAGATATATGTATATAAGTTCAATAGCGTAGGAATCATATGGGTTAAATAAGAAAAAATTTAAAAGGCCAAAATGTAAATTTTAAAGGCTCAAATGGGTGACTAGATATATAATGAAAAAAAGGTTAGGCTTTTAGGCTCAACCAATCCAAAGATGGCCTATATCCTTTTCTTAGTGAAACTTTACCTAGGATTTTGCCTCAAGTAATTCTCAAGCAAGTTCTAGAGTAGTTGAGACCATAAACATTTACAAAGTTTTCATAAAATATCTCTAGACATGCAAATAATTAATGATCGTGATACACATCTAATGAATAAAGAGAAAATCATACTAAGTAAAAATAATTTAAGTATTAACTAATCAACTCAATCACTTAGAATTCTTCCTAAAAAATCATAACTTGTTTCAACCATTATCATCATTGGCTCTATAAAACAAATAAACAAACCAAAAATTTATTATTTATTTATTTATTATTTTTTAATATTTTTAAACAACTTAAATAAATAACCTAAATATAATTAAAACAGAGAATACATAACCTATGATATGCAAACTAACACAAATTAATCAAAGTAATCAAACAAACAACTAGACCTATTATACAACCCAACAAAACAAACATAAATTAAACTCTCCTTCCCCAAACTTAAATCTTGCATTGTCCTCAATGGAAGAGAAAGAAAAGAGAATTAAAAATAATAAAAAATAAAAAAGTAAAGTAATACTCCCATAGTATCAATGAATGTCATCTTGAAGCGCACCACTAGGTGAGACTCCTTCAATATTTGGGATTGTCAAGATCGATGGAGACTTTTTGCTTATAAAAATCTCTATCGATGTATGGTTTAAAGCACTGCCCATTCACTTTAAATATTTTCTTGGTCTTATGTTGTACTTCAACTGCTTTATATGGATAGACTTTAGTTACCACAAACGTTCCTGACCATCGAGAGCGCAGCTTTTCTAAAAAGAGTTGAAGCCTTGAGTTAAATAATAAAACTTTTTACCCAACTTCGAATTTCCTACTTAAAATATGCTTATCATGCCATCTTTTGATTTTATCTTTGTAAATTTGAGCATTCTCATAAGCATCATTGCGAAATTCATCATCTCGTTAATTTGCAATAATCTCTTCTCGCCAGATGCTTGTAGATTAAAGTTAAGTATCCTTGTCGCCCAATACGCCCTGTGTTCTAGCTCTACTAGCAAATGACATGCTTTTTCATAAACAAGCCGATATGGTGATATCCCAATCGGTGTTTTGAATGCTGTTCCATAGGCCCATAAAGCATCATCTAACTTTCTTGCCCAGTCTGTACGAGAGATATTCACTGTCTTTTCCAATATATGCTTCAACTCTCGATTAGATACCTTGACTTGTCCACTTGTTTGAGGATGATATGGTGTCGCCACATGAGGTGTAACTCCATACTTAGTCAGTAGTGCCTCAAATTGACGATTGCAAAAATATTTTCCACCATCACTGATTATTGCCCTTGGAGTGCCAAATTGGAAGAAGATGTTCTTTCGTAGAAAATTTACCATAACTCTCGCATCATTAGTCGGTAAGGCTACTGCTTCCACCCATTTGGAGACATAATCTACAACCACCAAAATAAATTTGTTAGAATATAATGATGAAAAAGGACCCATGAAATCTATACCCCAAACATCAAATAATTCAATAACTAAAATATTGTTTAAGGGCATCTCATGTTTTCTAGAAATATTTCCAACTCTTTGACAATGATCACATAAATTAACAAATGTAAATGCATCTTTAAAAATAAATGGCCAATAAAACTCGGATTATAGAATTTTTGCTGTTGTTTTTGCACCACCAAAGTGACCATCGACTTTCAAAGAGTGACAATGTCCGAGTCTGTTCTCCATCTCTTCCTCATGCACACATCTTCTGATTACCTGGTCCGTATAGTGCTTGTATAAAAAAGGTTCTTCCTAAAAATAATATTTTGAGTTGGAGAAGAACTTTTTCTTTTATTGATATGTTATATTGGGAGGTAGAATTCGCGACACCAAGTAGTTGACTATGTCAGCGTACCATGGAACAAATTGTATAGCCATCAAATGCTCATCCAGGAATACTTTATTTATTTGTAATTCATCTATACCTAGAAGCTCCATCCGAGATAGGTGATTTGCAATCAAATTTTCAATACCTTTTTATCCCTAATTTTCAAATCAAATTCTTGCAGAAGCAAAATCCATCAAAGCAATCTTGGTTTAGCATCCTTCTTTGTAAGCAAGTACTTCAGAGCAGAATAATCGGTGTAGACAATCACCTTCGAACCTATCAAGTAAGAACAAAATTTGTCAAAAATAAAAACAACTGCTAATAATTCTTTTTCAGTAGTGGCATAATTCAGTTGAATTTATGTTAAGATTCTACTTGCATAATAAATAACATAAAAATTTTTATCTTTTCTTTGCCCTAAAATAGCCCTTATAGCGTATTCACTGGCATCACACGTTAATTCAAATGGTAAATTCCAATCTGATAACATAATTATAGGTGCTAAAATTAATTTCTTTTTCAGTGTTTCAAAAGCGTGCAAGCATTCATCAGAAAATTCAAATCGAGTGTCTTTAATCAACAAATTGCAAAGAGGTTTAGTAATTTGAGAAAAATCCTTAATAAACCATCGATAGAATTTGACATGTCCCAAGAAACTTCTTATGCCCTTTACATTGGTTGGTGGTGTAAGTTTTTCAATCACTTATATTTTTGCTCTGTCAACTTCAATTCTCTTAGAGAAAATTCGGTGGCCTAGCACTATCCCCTCCTCTACCATGAAGTGGCATTTTTTTTCAGTTCAAAACTAATTTTTTCTTCTTGCATCTCTGCAAAACTGAAGATAAGTTAGACAAACAATTATCAAAAGAATATCCAAAGACAGAGAAGTTATCCATGAAGACTTCTAAAACATTTTCCACTATATCCGAGAATATGGACATCATGCATCTTTGAAATGTGGCTGATGCATTACATAGGCCAAAAGGCATCCTTCTATATGCAAATGTTCCATATGGACAAGTAAAAGTGGTCTTCTCTTGATCTTCAGGTGCGATAGCTATTTGATTATAACCAGAGTACCCATCCAAAAAATAGTAGTAAGCATGTCCTGCAAGCCTCTCTAGCATTTGATTAATAAAAGGTAAGAAAAAATGATCTTTTCGAGTTGCATCATTAAGTTTTCTATAATCTATACATACTCGACATTCCGTGATCATCCTTATCGGTATAAGTTCATTATTATCATTCTTGATCACAGTTATTCCATCTTTCTTTGGTACAACTTGTATTGGACTTACCCATGCGTTGTCCGAGATAGGATAAATAATTCAGCATCTAATAGCTTTAGCACTTCTTTATGCACCACTTCTTGCATTGATGGATTCAATCTTCTCTGGGGTTGAACAATTGACTTATAATTATCCTCCATTAAAATCTTGTGTGTGCAAATTGAAGGAATAATTCCTTTGATGTCAGAGATGGTCCAATCCAAAGCCATCTTATGTTCCCTTAAGATTCTAAGCAGCTTTTTCTCCTCTAAATTATTTAAAGAATTGTTAATAATAACTAAAAAAGTAGAGTCTTGGCCTAAGAAAGTGTACCTTAAATTTGATGGAAGCTGTTTTAGCTTAAGTTTAAGTGGTTTCTCTGGTGGAGATATTGGCTGATATGATTTTAAGTCTTTCACTTTTAGTTGCATTGAAGGAGGAAAGAGTGGTGTAGCCTCCAAATATCTTTCACACTCTTTAACTTCTTCATCATCAAATTCAATAGATGTAGAGCGAGTAAGACATACCTCAAGTGGTAGCTTTAGAAAATCATCTACACAAGTCTCGTCAGCCATGATCACATCTCGGTCACTTATTTAAAAACAAGAATGTGTCGCAGAAAGAAGTTTTATAGGCTTAAGTACATCAAAAGTGACCTCATCCTCTTCGACCCTTAAAACAAATTTTCCTTGCTGGACATCAATTAAGGTTCTCCCTGTCACAAGGAAAGGTTGATCCAATATTAAAGGGATCTCCTCGTCCTCTTTTATATCAAGAATAATGAAGTCAGCCGGAAAGATGAACTTGTCAACTTTCATTAATACGTCCTCAATGACTCTTCTCAGATATTTTATAGATCTGTCTGCCAATTGTAAAGAGATGGTGGTTAGATTTACTTCTCCTAGACCTAATTTCTTAAAAATAGAGAGAGGCATTAGATTAATACTTATCCCTAAGTCACATAAAGCTCTATCAAAATAAGAGTTTCCTATAGTGCAAGGGATAGTGAAACTCCCTGGATCTTTTAGCTTAGGTGGCAGCTTCTTTTGTAAGATTGTACTACTCTTCTTTGTCAGCATTATTGTTTCATACTCCTCCAATTTTTGCTTCTTTAATATAATGTCTTTTAAAAATTTAGTATATTATGCATTTGTTCTAAAGCTTTAATGAGAGAATATTAATATGCAGTTGCTTAAATATACTTAGAAATTTAGAAAACTATTCATCCATATTATTATTTTTTAATCTTTGCAAAAAGAAATTGGTGGGTCATATATTGAAGGAGAATAAATCTCAAAAGTAACTTTCCTGAATTTTTTTGATTTTGAAGCTCTTTCATTCTCCTTAGTCTTCTCAGCTTGCTCCACTTCTTTCATCTCTGATTCAGCTTCCTTCATCTTGGACTTCTTATTATCCATATTTTTACCTTGTTTGGCATTTGTTACTTGTTGCTCCCCATATGTTCGTCCACTTCTCAGTGATATTGCCTTTGCATGCTCTTTGGGGTTAGTGACAGTATTGCTTGGTAAAGTTCTAGCAGTCCTCTCTGTAAGCAAGTTTGAGAGCTATCCAATTTATACCTCAAGATTACAAATTGAAGCAGAGTTGTTTTGGATCGCCACATCTATTTTCTACATGTATTACATGAACATGTCCTCAAGTGTTGGCTTCTTCTCTTGCTATGAAATTGCTGAGGTGGTTTAGCTTATCCTTGATTATTGATCCATGAGAAGTTGGGGTGATTCCTCCATCCAGGATTGTACGTGTTCGAGTATGGATTATTTTAATGTTAAAAATTTAACACGTATTTTGCTTGTCCATAACTCGATTGGGCAAAAGAATTTTTTACGTGGCAATCGACACTTGAATGATTTCCTATACAATGATCACAAACATCATTAGTTTGAATAGCATTAACATTTATCTTACCTAATTGTTGAGACAAATTTACCATTTGTGCCACCAATGAATTTATAGAATCAAGTTCTAAAACTTCAGCTATCTTTCTTGGTATTGCTCTTTCTACATGCCATTGATAGTTGTTAGATGTTAATTCTTTCATAAGTTCATATGCTGCCTCATGAGTTTTACTCATTAAAGCTCCATCAGCTGCTGCATCAACCATAGACCTATTTGTAGCTCCTAGATCATTGTAGAATATTTGTACTTGAAACCATACTGGAAGGTCATGATGAGAACATATTCGCAATAGATCTTTGTACCTCTCCCATGCTTCATATAATGATTCACCCTCAAATTGGATGAATATAGTGATGTCATTCCTTAGCTTTGCTATTTTTGTAGGAGAAAAATATTTTGCTAAGAACTTTTGTGCTAACTCTTCCAAGGTAGTGATTACGCCAAGCGGCAAAGAATTCAACCAAGCCTTGGCTTTATCCTTAAGTGAGAAGGGAAAAAGCCTTAGTCGAATCGCATCATCTGTCACTCCATTATGTTTAAAAGTATCACAAATTTTTAAGAAATTTGCAATATGGACATTAGGATCCTTTTGTGCTAACCCTCCGAACTGGACAGTCTACTGTATCATTTAAATGATGGCTGGCTTGATCTCAAAATTATTGGCTTGTATGGTTGGCTTCCTTATGCTTGATGTAGCTTCGTTGACCGAGGGCATAGCATAGTCTTGTAACGCCTTGTGTTCCTAATCATCCATATTAGGTAGAGATATATTGGCTTCTTTCTTCTTCTTTTATCTTTCTTTTTCTTTTTCTTGAGCTGTCGTAAGGTTCTTCCAATTTAGAAATCAAATGGTGTATGCTCTAATAGTTTAAATCGGGGCATGCACTTCTAAGTTCTGGACTTTCACCTTTTGTTGTAAACCCCCCTCCTTCCTTCACTTCACGCACAATTAGAAATCTGTTGCGGAAGTGTTGCGAAAGTGTGGAACATGGCTGGGTGGTTTACAGACGGGTGAAGAGAGACGTCTCTCTTCATACACTTGAGAGGGAATTCCACCAAAGAGAAAAAGGGAACAAAAAATATTTTAATAATAATAATATGCAAAGTAGTAAATATCTAGCTAGTATCAATATCAATAACAAATAATTAATCTTCAACAATGGCGCCAAAAACTTGTTCGCTTAAAATAATATGTAAGTGCACAGAATCGTAACAAGTAGTAAAGTATTTTAGAAAACAGATATCAAACCCATAGAGATTAATTATGTTATTGAATACCAAAATCAACTAAATTAATTACTATTAGAAAATTAAATATAAACAAAACGTTTTACTGAAAAATTATTTAATCTAAAAATTAATAAAGCATAAAAATTTAAACATGTAAAAATATGATAAGAATAGATCTAAAACGATTGATTTTACTTAACAAATCCACACAATTTATTTTTCTTAATTATTAAATTTTAATAATCTCATGTTAATGATTAAAAATTTCTTAATTATCCAATATCTTTTCAAACGATATCAAAAATATCTCAACTAACAACTCATATCTTTGTGTGAATTTAATTAATTAGAGACTCATTAAGTACTTTGAATTTTCTAAAAATCAGGTAAAGTATCTCTACTTTTACTCAACTAACGGTATTTAATTCTAGATCTAAAAAAACAAATGAAGAGTCCTCATCGCTGCCTCTTCATCGCATGGACGCTGGAAAGCTTTTCCTAATCGCGTGGAGTGGCTTCCACGTACGAGTCTTCACCGCATGCAACATTCCGCTGCCAGGTATAGTCCCTCACGTCCGTGAAGTCCCTATCTCTTATGCTGCGATAAATCGTTTGGGATCACACGAACCTCCGTTTTCTCTTTGGAATCTTCACGTTAAGCCATGTTCCTCTCCGTGGGATTGCACGAATCTCCTTTAACATTTGGACTTTCCTCGGGTAATCTTTCATCAGTGTCTTGTCAAACTATCCAGCAGAAGCTTCTGTTTGAGTGAAAGGTGTTTCCAGCCCTGGAGGTTTTTGACTCTTTGGAGCAAGCAACAATATACTGGCTTCTTTCCAGACCTTTCATGATTTTAGTATCTTTTCATTAATCCACTGTGCAACCCTCGATGAATTATATGTTTGCAAGATTAAGACCAAGTGAAATGCGGTTGTAATATATGAACACTAACTATCATACTTATGTTTCGAATGGATCATCAGGATGTAACGGCGATGCTTTCTTTTTTTTTCTTTTTTTTTTTAGCTTGGACGCTTGAGTTGATAGGCGAGTAGGTTTACATCTCGAGAAAGTACTTTTCTAAAAATAAATAATTAAATTTAATTAAAATAAATTAAAAATAACTAATGTTGTTATGAAAGTATATGAATTAAATGATGAATGTATGCTTATCAAGATAAACAAAAAAAATTGAGACCATCAAGGCGGTCGATGGGGAAGATTGAAGACATGAATCGGATGGTGAGAGATATATTTGTTTTGTCTTTTTATAACCTTTTGTTTTCTCATGCCATCTTTTGGAGCTATATCTCGCCCGTCAACTACTTCACCAATGCGCTGGTTTTCCAACGGACTCCCTTTTCAAGCGTTGGTAATCACCATGCATTGCAGTGCATGGCTGCGCTTCTGCCGTCGGTTCCGTCCGATGGTGGACTACCTTTGATTAGTTATTGTAGGCTTTTTTTTTTAGAATTAATCATTAATTTATTAGCGTTTTCTTTTATGTGGCTGAGATGAATATGATTAATTTATCATTTATTTATTCTAAATAATAATTATGATATATGACTTTATCAATATTTAAATTTAAGTGATAATGATGGTTTAATAAAGCTAATTTCTATTGGTTTATCTTTGGGAAGTTGTTATCTGATAACTTCTCTTTGAGATTGATCATCTCTCTCTCTTATATATAGTATGTTTCAGAAGAGAAATTAGGAAAGAGGGAGAAACTCAATATCTCTTAACACATACGCAGCCTCTCATTCCTCGTCAACGAAGAACGAATATTAATGGATCAAGGAGGCATTATGTTTTCATGTAAAAATCATTTATTCTAAGATCTTGGCTATTATGTTTATTAAAAAGATCCTTTAATGGATCTTATATGTGGTATCAAGCCTTGATTAAAGAATTTATATTTTTTATTATGAATAAGTTATTAAAATAATATAGTGGTAAGATGATCGTTCTACGATTCGAAGGTTCAAATTATCATCGTTGCCCCTCTATTTTTTTATCCTAGGTTTCGTGCACGAAGGACACAGCCTCTTAGCAAGTGGGATGGTCCTAGGCAGTAAGAAACGTGGTGTTCTTGCGGTTCACGAAAATGGTGAAGAAAATTACGATTTATCATGGGAAAAAAAGGGCTTAACGGAAGTTACGATTCCATTGTAAAAAAAAAAAAAAAAAAAAAAAGGGCATGGAAGTTCAAAAAAAAAAAAAAAAAAACGAAAGGTCACCATTGGAGAGATCTTCAGCGAGAGCCTTTTTCTCTTATTTGTTGATTGCCGATTCCGTGACTTAAGCATCGGAGGGTCACTCTCAATACCTCTCATGAGGATGTTTTGCAGGCCCGATCCTGAATCAGAGGACAGATTTCAGCAGCAATATTTACTTTTCAAGCATTATCTTACTACACGGAAAGTTCAATTTAATTAGCAAGATTATATTTATACATCAATGTTCCTTGAATTTATATGCATATTAAGAGCACTAAAGAAATTAAAAAATACTATCTGATCTCCATTAATCACTCATTGTTTGCAGGTATATTTAAGAGATTAAATAATCTCATGGGCTTTTAAAGACAATAAATGGGAGAACAGCCAGCGAGAGAAACGAACGGACTTCCGTGGAGCGTGCGATAAGGAGCAAGCGGTTATTTGTTGGGACTCAACGCATCAGCAGAAGAGTTGAAACACACACGTGGTGAAGCGGTGAAGACTCCACGCGATGCATAGGAGCTTGGGCGGTGATTGCATGAAGACGCCTTCGCGTGCGATGGCAACAGACTTCAACATGGTTTCTCCAATGGACGGAAAGACAGCGGGATTTCACGCGTTTTCAACACGTAAAGCTTGGTAACGCCGTATCTCAATCGGATTGAATAGGAGGTTTCTTTGGCAACGCCGACGAGAGACGACTCTTTGGACGAAATCTTATCCTTATCCATCAAATCAGCCATCGAACTATAAAAAGAAAGCAGCGGATCTTGAGATAAATATAGCCTTTGAGACTTTTCAATAGAAGAGGATATGAAGAACAATAAAAACATAAGTTTCATTAATTTTTTTTTTCTTTTATTATGAATTAATTTTTTTTATAGGGCATTGATGTAATCTATCAATGAACACATAATTTATTTATTAGTTATTTTATTTTTAATATTATTATGATTGAGTGTTTAATTTTATGATTAATATTTATAATTTATTATTTGATTAATTACCGAGAGGTGATTTGTTTTTTTTATGATTAACTCTTAAATTTATTGTTTGATCAATTGAATTACATGAAACCGAGAGGTGATTTATTATTTAGATTTAGAATTAAACATCATTAGTTGAATGAAAGTAGAGATACTTTACCATGATTAATATGATTTTTAGAAAATTTAAAGTATGTAATGAGCCTCCAATTAATTAAATTCACATAGAGATATGGAGTTGTTAGTTGGAGATATTTTTTATATCGTTCGAAGAAAATATTGAATAATTAAGAAATTTTTAATCATCAACATAAAATTATTAAAATTTAATAATTAAGAAGAATAAATTATTTGAAATTTGTTAGGTAAAATCAATCGCTCTAAATTCATTCTTATCATATTTTTACATTTAGATTTTTACGTTATGTTAATTTTTAGATTAATTAGTTTTATTTAATTTAGATAATATAACGTTTCATTTATATTTAATTTTTTAAATAGTAATTAATTTAGTAAATTTTGGTATCAATAACATAATTAATTTAGTAAATTTTGGTATCAATAACATAATTAATTTTTGTAAGTTCGATATCCGTTCTATAGAAGCATTTTACTATTTGTTACGATTACATGCACTTATTGTAGATTATTTTAGGTGAACAGTTGAAGTCATTGGGTCGATTGTTTCAAGTAGAAGACGTGTGGACCTTAGATTGTACCATGGCAATGTGCAGCCGGGTTTTTTTTTATATATAGTTAGTGATGTGCACTCCCAAGTTATGGTGAGGTCTACAGAGGTGCAAGCAAAATTATGATCAATTGGTAAACTTCTTACTATAAATTAAAGAGTTGTTTCTATGCTACTAAGATTTTTAATAATTTGTCAAAATTTTTATTTTATTGATGAAAAATTCCTTAAGTGGGAAGAGGCCTGTAATGCCGTGGTACTTTATGATTAAATTGACATGTGGCTAGTTTTGTTTATGAGAAGGATAACCTTTTAACTTAAGATGATTGTTATTAAGCAGATGATTGATTGCAGAACCTGTACGAATTTTTAGCTTAAAGGAGACCGCAACACATTATCGCTAATAGTCATATGAGCTTTTGCTCATCTAATAAAGCATTATTTGTTTTGTGTTTGAAAAGAATGAAATGCGGAATAATTCAGAAAATAATTGAGTCACTGAAAAAATAGTGAATAATTTTGTTATGGGGGACATTATTAGTATTGTAAAGGGAACATTGCTAAGGAAAAACCCTTATGTGATTACACACACATACACACACACACACAAATATATATATATATATATATATATATATAGATATATATATATATATATAGAATAGATAGATATATATACATATACATACATACATACATATACATATATATACATACATACATACATACATATATACATACATATATACATACATACATATACATACATATATATACATATATATATATATATATATATATATATATATATATATATATATATATATATATATACATATACATACATACATACATATATATATCTATTCATAATTGATACTATCGTAGATTCATTTTTAAAAGATTCATAATTAAATGTAATATATAGAAATGCGTATGTTAAGATAGATATGCAGTAAAACTTACATTTAGAATAAGTCTCTCTTACAGTACATGTTGAGGGGTAAAATTGCTTTGTGTCAATAATCGTGCACATGACTAGGGCTAGCCCTGATTCTACCCGCTGTGCGACACTTGTCCGAGATAAGTCAGCCTCGGTAAGTTAGGGCGCCTTAGCCCCTCGCTGAACCAAAGACTCCCAAGGCGCGAATCACATCTCTCGGCCCCCAGCCGAGCTACACCATCTCTCGGCCCCAGCCGAGCTACACCATCTCTCGGTCCAGCCGAGCTATATCATCTCTCGGCCCCAGCCGAGCTATGTTGTCTCTCGGCCCCAGCCGAGCTACACCATCTGTTGGCCCCAGCCGAGCTATACCATCTTTTGGTTCCAGCCGAGCTATACCATCTTTTGGTTCCAGCCGAGCTATACCATCTCTCGGCCCCAGCCGAGCTATGTCGTCTTTCGGCCCCAGCCGAGCTATGTCGTCTTTCGGTCCCTCTAGCTGAGCTATATCATCTTTTGGCCCCTCTAGCCGATCTCTTCCATCGCTCGACCTAGCCCGAGCGATATCTACGCTTCTACGAAATTCAACGGAGTGACCTAGGACCCGTGAGAGTGGCCTAGGGCCCTGGAGTCTATGTCCTCACCAAATCTCGAGACATCAACAAGCTCTCCTAGCCATCGATCCCCTAACCAACAAGATACGAATCCTACCGACCTCATAACAAACTGGATTCAGATCCTAACGACTTTCGGACCCACGATACCCCTAGGGAATTAGGTGATCCTTTATAAATAGAGTCGTTTGCTGACTCCTCAGGTATGCGCACTTGCTCACCGAAACCCTCTCTCCTTCTGCCTTAGCTTCCGCCATTAGCGCTCTGCTCAGAGCCCTGGAGGGACTCTTCAGCGAGAGCCTTCTCTCCATTTTTGTTGATTGCTGATCTTCACTGACTTGAGCATCGAAGGGTCTTCCGTAGAGGGCCACCCCCAACGCCTCTCACATAAGGACTATTTTGCAGGTCCACCCAAGCGAAGAGACCACGCTACAGCCCGACCGTGCCAGAGTCGGAGGATAGATTTCGGCAGCAACAAATTAGCACTAGAGGAAGGCCCTCAAGTCCCATAAACTTGTGATCCAGGAGATAAGGATCTCGATCTGAAAGAGAACTCCTCCCATGGCCAACCGAAGAAAGGCTACCTCCGAAGCCTGAGATCAGGTCGCCTCCCAAAGGCCTAATCCAGCGAGCAGCGTTGCACCGCCACCACCACTAGTTGAGACTCCATCGCTGCTGGCGGCCCTGGTGACCCAGGACCAGTTCGCCTCGCTGGTCTAGCAAGTCCAGGCTCTAGCCCACCTGATTCAGGAGCGCTCCGAAGCTCTCCGTCCGGCTGCACCTGCCCCTCACCCCCCTGAGGAGGATGCAGCCCCCGCTCATCCAGCGACCTCTTCTTCCAGCCCACTTGAGGTTCCGGACCCCCCTCGCCGTCCCAGAGAAGCTGAGCTATCTCCCCAAGGAGTCCGCGACAGAGATCTCCCTAGATCTTGGCGGGCCTGATCCCTCTCCCCGGTGTTCTCTCGCTATGATTCAACACCGTCTCAGTATCCTCCTCGTCCTGCCCCTTTTGCTTTTCCTGATAGGGATATCCGCCGCCAGCTCCAGGAAATGCGTCAAGAGCTAGACGCAGCCAAGCAAGCCCATCCGCTTCAGAATAAGGCGGAGCAAGGCATCCCCTTCTCTAAAAAGATCATGGAGGAAGTGATTTCCTCCCACGTCAAGGTACCTTCCATCGAGCCTTATCATGGCTCCTTCAACCTCGACGATCATCTCAGCAGCTTCTGATCGATCATGATGTTCCACAGGGCATCAGATGTGATCCTCTGCCGCGCTTTCCCTTCCACTCTTAGGGGATCTACTCGAACCTGGTTCAATGCTTTGAAACCAGGTTCCGTTAATTCCTTCGACGAGCTGAGCCGCCTCTTCATCAGCCAGTTCGTCAGCAGCCGCCATCACAGATGGAGGTCCGACTCCCTCTCTGAGGTTAAGCAGAGAGAGGGGGAGTCTTTGAAGAAGTATCTCGGCCATTTCAACATGGCCATGCTAGAGGTTGACCACCTTAATCATTAGGTGGTCATGTCCGCCCTGACGGGCGGAGTATTGAAGTAAAGTAATTTTTACCTGGCACTGGAGGTCAGCTACCCTCCAAACCTCTCCGACATGATGGCTCTGGCAGACAAATATGCAAGAGTCAAAGAATCACGGAGAGCTGCCCGAGCTGAGCTTACGAAGAAGAAGGAGCCCAAGGGCTCAGATAAGTGCCGACCTGCCCGTCAACCAAGCCCGCCTCGATGCCAAAGGATTCCTCAACCGCCGCCAAGGAACCGTGCCCGGAGCCCGCCTAGGAGGTTCAATCGATTTACTCCGCTTACTGCCCCAAGAACGGAGATCCTTATGGAAATCGAGCGCCAGCTCCCTCGACCTCCTCCTCTTCAAGGAAATGCGGTCCGGAGAGACCCCGCCAAGTATTTCAGCTACCACCGCGACCATGGACACGACACTGAAGAGTGCTGGAAACTGAAGAATGAGATCGAAAGGCTCATCCGGTGGGGTAGACTGGATTAGTTCAGGGGAGCCCCCGAGCCAAGAAACGGGGGCGACCGCCGGCCTGAGCCCCAGCAGCAACCTCTTCCTCCCCCAAATCCTTCGGTCGCTGGCCACATTAATGTGATTGAGGCAGTCGGTGATCATTCAGGCGGGAGGGACGATGAAGAAGGTTTGGCGCCGAAGAAAGCGCGAACTGACGATCTCTTTTTCTCCAGCGATGACTTCCATGGAATATAGTTCCTGTACGATGATGCGCTAGTTGTATCTCTTAATTTGAACAACTATTATGTAAGCCGAATTCTCATTGATAGTGGAAGCTCCGTCAACGTTTTGTACCTCGATGTGTTTGTGAAGATGAAACTTCTCATGGAGAATCTCCGAGCGGTGGACTCCACCCTAACGGGGTTCACCGGCAATGTAATTACCCCGAAGGGGGTCGTGACCTTGACGATCCGAGCAGGAACCTGGCCTTCCGTTGCCACTGTGTAGGCAGATTTTCTGGTGACCAAGCTTCGGTAACCTTACAACGCGATCTTGGGAAGACCCGACTTGATGTCCCTCAGAGCCTCCATCTCCATCCCGCATCTTGTTATGAAGTTCCCGACCGAGCGAGGGGTTGGTGTAGTTCGAGGAAGCCAAACTATAGCTCGGCAGTGCTTCGTCACCAGCCTGCAGTCCAGATTGCCCGAGGTTGATGGACTGGACGCTCGGGAGGATTTCGCCGAGCAACGAGGAGAACCAGCCAAAGAGCTGGAGGAGGTACCGCTGGACGAAGCTCGGCCCGACCAAACCATAAGGATCGGGTCGCTACTGAAAGGGAAGCCCCGGATGGAGCTGATCGACTTTCTCCGAAGAAACGTTGATGTCTTCGCTTGGTCAACTTCTGACATGCCTGGGATCAGCCCGAACGTCCTCGTCCACCGTCTCAATGCAGACGAGATGTCCCGACCCGTGAAGCAAAAGAAAAGAAGCTTCGCCCCTGACCGGCAGAGAGCAATTGAAGAAGAGGTGGACAAGCTCATCAAGGCAAACTTCATTCGGGAGGTGAATTATCCAAGCTGGTTGTCCAATGTCGTTATGGTGAAAAAGTCGAACGGTAAATGGCGAATCTGCATCGACTTCACCGACCTTAACAAAGCATGCCCGAAGGATAGCTTCCCTCTCCCCCGGATCGATCAGCTCGTGGATGCCACCTCCGGTCATCAGATGCTGACCTTCATGGACGCCTATTCAGGTTACAACCAGATTCGGATGGCACCCGAGGATGAAGAAAAGACTGCTTTTATAACCGATCGAGGTATCTACTGTTATCGTGTCATGCCCTTTGGTCTGAAAAATGCAGGCGCCACTTACCAAAGGCTGGTAAACAAAGTCTTCAAGGAGCAGATCGGCCGGAATATGGAGGTGTATGTCGATGACATGCTGGTTAAAAGCAAGGAAGCGTCCCAGCATATTGGGGATCTTTCTGAAAGCTTCGTGACACTCTGAAGGTATCGGATGAAGCTCAATCCAACGAAGTGCGCCTTCGGTATCACCTCGGAAAAACTTCTGGGCTTTATGGTTTCTCAGCGAGGCATCGAAGCCAACCAGCAGAAGATTCAAGCGCTTCAGCAAATGACGCTCCCAACATCTATCAAAGAAGTCCAGCGCCTGACGGGAAGGATTGCGGCCCTCAACCGCTTTGTGGCTCGGTCGGCCGAGAGGAGCCTTCCTTTCTTCAAAGCTCTTCAATTTGCCAAGAATTTTCAATGGACTCCCGAGTGCCAAAAGTCATTCGAGGACCTCAAGCGATATCTTGGCTCACCACCCCTCCTCAGCAGCCCCAATCCGGGAGAAATGTTATTTTTGTACCTGGCAGTCTCTGAAGGCGCAATTGGCTCAGTTTTGGTCAGAGAAGAGAAGAAGACCCAGAGGCCGATCTACTATGTTAGCAAACTTCTCCGGGATGCCGAGACAAGGTACACCCGAATCGACAAGCTGGTATCGAGAAGCTGGTCTTGGCCCTGTTAATATTGATTCGAAGATTACGACCATATTTCCAAGCATATTCTGTGACAGTCCTTACCGATCAGCCCATCAAGGCGGTGGTCCATCGCCCAGAGACATCAAGAAGAATGGCTAAATGGGCCATTGAGTTAAGAGAGCATGATATCTGTTATCAACCTCGCTCGGCCATCAAAGCCTAGATCCTAGCTGATTTCCTCCTTGAGTGCACCATCCCGGAAGATGGCTCCACTCCAGACTCCCCTGAGCATCCAAGATCTGACGCCTTGTGGCTCCTCCACGTTGACGGATACTCCAATGCCAATGGCTCTGGTGCTGGTTTGATCCTCACCAGCCCCGAGGGGACGACCTTTGAGTACGGCGTTCGATTCTCCTTCCCAGCCTCCAACAACGAAGCCGAGTATGAAGCCCTGCTCGCTGGACTCCGAATCGCCCGTGATCTGAAAGTGAAGAGGCTGAATGCCTTTACTGACTCTCAGTTGGTGGTCGGTCACATGCGGGGCAAATTCGAGGCTCGGGAGCCAAACATGATTTGGTACCTCCGGCAGGTGCGGGACTTGCTTTCTCACTTCTCTGAATTTGAAGTTATCCAGATCCCCAGATCTGAAAATGCTTGTGCCGATCTGTTATCTTGACTTGCGACAGCGGAATCGATGAGTTCCGAGCAAAAGTTTCCCCTGGAAGTCCTAGAAAAACCTAGCATCGTGGAGGCAGACTGAGTGATGCAGATTGAGGTCGAGCCATCCTGGTTCGACCCAATATTAAAGTATCTTAAAGAAGAGGCTCCCAGACAAGCCAGCGGAGTTTCATCCGGGCTGTCTACTATTTCCACCACTAAAGGACAGGGGACCTCAGCAGTCCTCTCTGTATCCTCCTCTGCTTTCAGTGCCTCCACCGCGACTGCCTCAACCTCAGGCGAGTGCTCCTCGGAAACGAGCCATCTTCTCGGGCTTACGTTTCTCCCCTCCGCTGCTCTCCCTCGGGCGCTTGCTAAACCCTTTCTTGATACGGCCCGATAGTTCAGACTTCTTGGCTACGGAAACAGAAAGCAAGCGGTCAGACCGAGACATATTTGCTCGAGCAAAATCAATGGAAAAGAAAAAACTTACTATGCTGGTCAAGGGGGCTAAGCCCGGCGGCGAAAAGAGCCTCCTCCGATAGTAAATCATTAGCCGAAAACGTCCTACCATCACGAAGGACCACCAAGTCATCCTTCTCCTGCTCGGATAGAATCGGATGTCCTTCCACATCTCGAACAAAGTTTCCCCATCCCTGGGGAAAATCGGAGCCGATGTTTCCCTCAGCAATAAAAAACCTGACCTTCCACTCCTTTATCGACGATGGCTTATCTGTTATCGTCTTGAATGACCTCCGGGGTCCAATGTAAGGCCACTCTGATTTCCTCCCATGCATCAGATAATAACAGGAGCGAAAGAGAGGAAGAGTTGTCGTCATCTGAATCCGGCTGCACATTGAGATAAACCCAATAACGCTGCACCAACTGTTGGGAGCCACCATTGTCGGGCAAATATTGTAGAATCTCATGATTTCCTTCACCAAGGGGTGAAGGGGAAATCGAAGGCCCGCCTTCAGACTGTCTTCATAAAGAAAGACCCATGCTCCAAATCTTGCGAAACCCTATGCTCGGGCTCCGGCAATCTCAAAAGGACATCCGGGGGAATGCCATACTTTTGGCGTATTCTTCCCAAATCCTCGGCGGCAATCTTCGAAACCATATCGTCGGGGCTCATTATCCTACTGGCCGAGAGAAGCACCGAGCAAATTACAGAGGAAGCAGAGAGCAAGATTCTCCAAAGAAGAACGAAAGAGCGCTACGAACAGGGACGGTGCCGTTTTGACTTTGCTTTCCCTCAAAGAAACCGCCTTAAGAGAAAGATAGGGCATCCCAACCGAGACACCCGGAACCGCTATTGCGGACGCCGTAAAAATCGAGATTTGCTACGTGGCAATTCCCCGACCGCCGCCTCAAAGGAGCCTTATGTGACGTGCCCTGTAAAGGCACATCTCACAAAGGCACGGTGGCCGTGCAGCATTAAATAGGGCATCATTGCGTAGGCTGTCAAACCCGGATCCATCCGTTCAAGTCATGCCACCTGGAATTATACTCCCTACGCCCAAACTTACGTTTCGAACTAGGAAGTGGGGGGCATGTGTTGAGGGGTAAAATCACTTTGTGTCAATAATCATGTACATGGCTAGGGCTAGCCCTGATTCCTACCTGTTATGCGACACTCGCCCGAGATAAGTCAGCCTCGGTAAGTTAGGGTGCCTTAGCCCCTCGCCGAACCAAGGACTCCCAAGGCGCAAATCACATCTCTCGGCCACCAGCCGAGCTACACCATATCTCGGCCCCAGCCGAGCTATACTATCTCTCGGTTCTAGCTGAGCTATGTCGTCTCTCGGCCCCAGCCGAGCTATGTCGTCTCTTGGCCCCAGCCGAGCTGCACCATCTCTCGGCCCCAGCCGAGCTATATCATCTCTTGGCCCCAGCCTAGCTATGTCGTCTTTCGGCCCCTCTAGCCGAGCTATGTCATCTTTCGGACCCTCTAGCCGATCTCTCCCATCGCTCGGCCTAGCCCGAGCGATATCTACGCCTCTACGGAATTCGGCGCGGAAGAACCCGAATTCGTGAGATTCCAAACAGAAATCATATCTGGGAGTGACCTAAGACCTGCGAGAGTGGCTTAGGGCTCTATAGCCTATGTCCTCACCAAATCTCGAGACATCAACAAGCTCTCCTAGCCGTCGATCCCCTAACCAACAAGATACGAATCCTACCGACCTCATAACAAACTGGATTCAGATCCTAACGACTTTCGGACCCACGACGCCCCCAGGGAATCAGGTGATCCTCTATAAATAGAGTCGTTTGCCGACTCCTCAGGTATGCACACTTACTCACTGGAACCCTCTCTCCTTCTGCCTTAGCTTCCGCCATTAGCGCTCTGCTCAGAGCCCTGGAGGGACTCTTCAGCGAGAGCCTTCTCCCCATTTTTATTGATTACTGATCTCCACTGACTTGAGCGACGTAGGGTCTTCCGCAGAGGGCCACTCCAACGCCTCTCATGTGATGACTGTTTTATAGGTCCAATCAAGCGGAGAGCCCACGCTGCAGCCCAATCGCATCCGAGTCGAAGGACAGATTTCGTCAGCAACAGCACAATACCTTAATACTCCTCAAGAGTGCAAAGAATGCAGGCTCCAGAGTCGCCAAAACCGAACGAGTGAGTTGATTCTGGAAGTGCAACGCGATGAATGCCCTTCTTTGTTACTGCCACAGGGTTTTCCTCTTTCCTTCTCGGCAAGCAAGCCATCATGCAGGAATAAATGTGCAATAAACTATCAAGAAACTGGGTTTGGGAAGTATTCATGCCCAATGCCCAAGATATAATAGGATGCGAAGTGGACGAGCAACATTTGATCGTCCAGAGGTGACCAATTTTGAATGTTGATGAGTATATCAACTTTGAAATATATGACTCAACTCATTTTCAATCAACTACTTGTTGCTATTAATTTTATCATCCTCATTGAGTTTTTTTTGTTTTTGTTTTTGTGGACTTAAATATATTTTTTTTGTAGCAGATGAGTTATTCCAGTTTTTCATTTGATTGGGTCTCCTGCAGCGCCGCAATCTTGCTAGCTCATAATCCTCCATAGGTTTTGTAGCTCTTAAATTAGGACTTTATTCTTTGAGGTAGTGTTTGGATGTTAAAAAGTTGTTTCGAAAATAGGAATACGAATTTTTCAAGAATAGCTTATTTCTCTTGTTATTCTAAATTTTTGTTTGGATGAAAATCTGGTATTCCATGTTATTTCAGTGCAATTAATGCAGTGTTATTCCAAATGATGTTTGAATGACATGAGAATAAGCATGTATTCCAGTAGAAATAGATGAAGAATTTTTTAAAAATTTCAAACATACCCCTTCCAATAAAAATGATTTATCAATTTTTTTTTTTTAAAATGACTTGAATAAATTATTATTTATTAATAAATAAGGTAATAAATTAATTATTATTAATAAAATAATATAAGAACATACTTAATAAATTATTTTATTAATAAAGGAAAAAATAACATACTTAATTTACTATTTTCTATAATAAATTTATTTAATTTTAAATTATATTATAAATAAATTTATTTAATTTATTTAAATGACATTATAAATAAATTTAATTAATTAATTAAATTAATTTCATCGATGCCCCTGAAATAGCTGTAGTGGAAATAGGAGCTATTCCATAGGATACAATGAAATAAGAAATCGGGTATAAGCCCGTTGACTGAAATACAAATTTTAGTAAAACCCATACTCCTTTTTCATTATGTTTATAGAAATAAAATGAAATAAGGACATATTTCAGATCTTATTCCTGCATCCAAACACTGCCAGACTTGCGGAGGTCGAAAATTTAGCCGTACGGTGCAGTGTGATGGCTTTGTAGGTAACCAAGAATGGTGGCACGTATTGAAGGTGTATGATGGGCGCGTCTTACCGATGGACGGGGTTTAACTCGCATGCAAGAACAGGAGCACAATGGCTTTGATCTTCAATTTAATTTCTCATAATTTAAGGAACATTGGATGTCTGATCCATGGATCAATTACAATTAACAGACAGCTAATATATTGTTAGAATAATATATCAGCTATTCTATCATTTTTTACTGTATATCGACTGCTTTATCAATTTTAATAACAAAATAATTTTTTTAAATGATAATTAACTGAAAGTTTAAAATTAAAATAAATTTTAAATAAAATTTGAAGACCATATGTATATTTTAACCTTAAAAAAAATTAAAACCTAACTACAAAATTTGCCCAACCATCTCAGTGCAAGATCATTAAGTCTAAAGGACTTGCATGGCTCAAGAGCTGTTTTTTTTTTTTTTACAATCGAACGATCACACTAGTCTAACGTAAGTCAAGCCCGACATATCAGAGTACAAAATCTGAGATAAAACCATAGGATAAACATTGCCCAATCTCCAGGACCAAAACCCTGAGTGATGGGCAACCCGAGTAGCTATCCAATCAGCCGCTGAGTTAGCTTCCCGGTAAGTATGCCGAACTTGGACTCTAAAAGCCTGATGGAGCAAAGACCTGATGTCACGTAACAAAGGATTAGTGGGCAAGGGATCACCCAAGTCCTGCCGAAACCAGCGCACCACAGTAGTAGAATCCCCCTCAATAATAAGATGATGAATGCCCAGACAGCGAATAGCATAAGATATGCCAGCCCACGCCGCATATAACTCTGCAAGCGGCACTGACAAGTCAAGAGAACCAAAGCCACCAGCCGCAACCATCGACCCATCTGAGTCACGGATCACAAAAGCCGATCTAACCAGACGACTTTGAACACTGCCATCAAAGTTGATTTTGACATACCCTAGAGGAGGGGATTCCCAGGAGACAAAGACCGTACGCCAGTGCGCAGCCAGGGCAGAGGAATCCCAGATACTAGGTCTATCAGCATCAAAGCCTGACTGGTGGAGCATGTACTAGCAGAGAGGGATAGTCAAACCTAGTGAGCAATATAAGCTGCCGAAGATCTCAACCGACGTGTGCCTCTTCGCCCGTCCTGCCGAATCATCCTCAGAAAAGAAGAACGACAAGGGTCGCTCCTATCACTCCATAAATGATAACCTGCTAACTGCCAGACCAATCTGACTCTGTCGCAGCTAAAAATAGCATGGTCCAGCAGTCTCCTTCGCCAGCCCGCATAAAGGGCACATAGGCTGGACCATCATACCCCTACTCGAGAGAGAGCAAGTTGGGAGGCAATCCCAAGCCAACTTTCAAATGAACAGCCGCACTCTATGGTGAATGGGAAGCTTCCAAATCTAAGAGACGTCCCGCATATGCCTAGACTGTGGCCTATTGATAAGAATATCCAAATACCTCATCATCTGCAATGGTTGGCACACTCTCCCGTCCTTCTCATTCAGTATAAATTTCAACTAAATTGAATCACTTCTTAGTTCATCAAATCAACACAACTTTTGATTTTAGAGATATGCAATGCTAGGGCCAGATTTGACTGGTGTTCAAATTTGGAAGTATGAGAATGTGTTGTTTCTCTCGCATACATTATTTAGCTAGTGTTGTTATATGAAACGCCCTTCGTTTTAGGTTGAGACGTGATGGTATGCATGTTTGGGCTCTCTCAAATGGTATCCATCTATATATCAACAGCAAGTTAACAACAAAGTAAAAATTAAAATATATTATGTCCCTAATAAATCTCTAATATTCTATAATCACAGCACTAATAATAATACTTTACAACTCTACACTAATGTAACATAGCTAAAATGATCCTAAATCACGACATAGGTTCCTTTCACTTAATTAAATACTTTTCATCACTGCCTCTACGAATTTAATACCTTGAATCTGAAAAGAGAAAAGATAGAATTATAACTTCCACCTCTACTGATAACTTAAATAAATAATTTAATTAAAAATAATTATAAGAATAAATCCATACTTTTATAAATTTTCAATTCACATTTAAATCATTATTATGATATATTTGGACATCCGATTCGACTATATCCATAACTATAGTCTAAGAATTAGTCCTCACAAAATATTTGACTTCCATTGCTTATAGATTTTAATCAATGTATGTCTTCCATAGGTCACTAAGAATGAACTAATATTTGACCTTCACTAGTAGAGCATCGAATAATGTATATCTCTCATAGATATTAACTAATATTAACCCCCACCAATAAAGGTTCTAAGTAATGTATCCTCCATTAGCCATAAAACATAATTAGAATTGACATTTGATAGCATAATAATTTACAATTCTACTTTTCTTTTCAAATTCATAAAAGCTATAATTTGCATATCAATATCATAATTATTCTATATATATAAATTCTAGTAGAGGTGAGCTCCTAACTAATTTTGAATATTCATTACAAGATCTATCATTTGCATTTATACTTAAAGCATAACATTATTATTATTATTATATATTAACCTTCTAAATTTTAGACATCATCAAATATGCCCCCTTATCGTTCCCACATATGCAATCAGGTAATAAATTCATTGATGTGACCTTTGTGCGATCTCCTTCCCGCTAAATGCATTGAGCTAGTGTTACTTTGGGAGGATGTCTTCAACATTTGATGTCGGAGTACCGCATGCATTATACCGGCGTTTGTGCCTGCAAACAGTTGGTTCTCGCATAAGTGTCAATTCTCCTGCTATTATTATTGTGTGACCTGGTGTTCGTGTGTGCACGCATGCAGCAAGCAAACATTAGTTTGTGTGCATGGCCACCAAGCGTTCAGGAGCGCAGGTAGCCTTCTCGCATACCGGATGCATTCAACTGGGGTTAGATGTTATGGACGCACACCTCCCTCCCAAATATGCTTTTCAATTAATGCCAGTATGCGGGCATGCATTCAATAGGTACGCGTACAAAGCGCCGAACGCAAGCCATGTCTACTTGAAAAGAACAAGAAAAACATCCTCCACCAAAGAAGACGAAATGATTGTTTCGCCTCTCGTGTATTCAAGAAGATAACTATAATATTATAGAGTGCTTTTAATATGTGCCCATGTCACTAAGCACCAAAAAGCATAGCGTTGCAATGCCAATAATTGCAGAGAAAAAGGGTAAGCAAGAAAACAAGTCCTCCCCTGAAACACAATAAGCTGCATGCAACAATCAGACTGGACAGAGGGACCCAACATGCTACTGAAATTCGCACCATCTTGCAACTTGAAAGCAGGCAGCCATCCCTAACCAAGGTATATACAACACATGCAAAGATATGCATATACTTCCATGTTTATGTATTGATTTCTCTGATTTGGCTTCTAACAACAGATATTGGAGAGGAGAAGGCTACGTTTTAACATAATTATACACCTCAATAAGGAACCCTGAAAACCATACATTCCAGAACTTGGTGTGACTACACCAAAAATTTAATTCTGTTCCTTGAACAAACAAATCACCCTTCAATCGCTAAACTGAGTTCAGGGGCTTCACGCCTGCTACTGATGGTGGAACATCTAGACAAGAGACTGTATATGATAACAGTTCTCAGTGTTACAACTCAGTATATGGAAAGTAAACTGAATGAGATGAAGCTGAGAAACACTACCAATTATTGGTTACACCAATAATAATAGATGGTACAAAAGCCTTTCAGGCGTACAAAGATCTAATGCACAGTCCAAGGCATAGCTGAGATTAAAAAAAAATCTGATTCGAAGCTGTAGGTAACATGCCTAAAATGCTTGTCAAGACCACAGTGTGATTTATGGACAAAGTCTACATTCATTAAAGCAACTTGTAAATTTTGTCGATGAACCTTTAATAATTAAATTCCACTATATGCAACACTGAATTTACACAAAAAGAAAAGAAAAAAATAGAAGAATACATACATATGAACAAGGTACAATCTCACCTAGACTTCCCATCTCTGTTGAGGTTCTCCCAGCTGATCTCCTGTGAACATTCTCTACAGACGGTGCTGCAGCCGGATTTAGTGCCTTGACTTCTCAGTGTGAGCAAATGAGCCAGGTTGGTGCATTTCCTTTGGTTAACTGGACGGTTTCTTGAACTGCCCTTGGTTTGTTGAGAAACACTGTTCTCTGGAAGAATATTATCTGCAACTACTAATTTTTTGACAGGATCATCTGCAGCAAGCCTTTTCTCAGACTCATCAAAAACTGTCTTGTGTACCTCTTCCCACTCCAATGATCTTTGATAAGTCTGCCAGGCTATGTCTTGCTCCTCTTTGGATAGTCTCTCCGCTTCATTCTCTTGCAAAAGGGTCTCATGCTCATGGTAGTTTGCAATCCAGCTGTAGAGAACCCAGCAAAATTAAAATTCTAGTCCTTAATGTACCTTCTAATTTTACAATATCAAAAAATATGTAACGAATGGGCTTTTTCTAGTTCAGATTAAAACAAATAATACAAAATATTAAAAAAAGAGCTAGTAATGTAATTTCAATAGTTCTAACTGGCAAGAATATGCATGCATCAAAAGTAGTAAAGCTGAGAATAATGGGATATAGAGCCAGTTCAGAAAATACAATCATTTGAAAATGTGAAAAATATCTACCGAGGATAATGCCTGCTAACGACGCTTTCCATGATCTTGTCAGAACAGCTGGCTCCATGAGAAAGAGGCAGCGATTTCTGCCCCCATGAACATCCAATTTCGCGAGTTTTATCCTGACCAAATAATACTCGATTTTCTTGCTTCTGCTCAAGCATGTCAGAATTTTCATCATCCCCAAAGTCAAAAAGGTGCAATATCTCTTCCTTAGACATGGTTCTATGTATTGTTGTCTATCCACCACCCTTGCAGCGAGTCCTTCCTTTGTCACCTGTTCATACCACCCTAGCACTGTTATAGTTGCCACAACTTACAATGATAACATTGCTTACTGATTATAACCACATGATTATTAGGTTTACAGATTGATGACCAGCATATGATAATAATAATGAAACATCAGTCATTCTGCATGTATTTGCATTCAACTTTACCTGTCGTTTGTATATCTTTTCTTCCATGGTTCCATGTGCCATCAAACGGTAGGCATACACAGGTTTGTTTTGACCATATCTGTAAGAAGGTGATACAAACATAAAAATGATGAAATCTAGAAATATAAGGTTGTCTTCAAAAACAGGAAATAAATTGTGGATTGTATTCATGCCTCCAAACCCGATATATGGCCTGAAGATCATAGGTTGGATTCCATGAACCATCAACAACAATAACACGGTTAGCAGCATGAAGGTTGATGCCCAGGGATCCAGCTCGTGTTGATATCAGTGTGCATTTCACCCTTGTATTTGTGGGTTCATTAAATCTCTCCACAAGCTTCTGCCTTTCGGAACACTGTGTACTTCCATCTAGCCTGTTCAAGGTGTCAACAAGTAAGACATTCTTGTGTTTCTGTAGAGATGGTAACGCAGTAAAAAAGATTCATTATCTATTTTAAATGGTGCCTGATCATCAACTTCACTCAGAAAACAAGTCACAGCAATATCATAGCATAAAAAGTTAAAAACGCAACATCTAAGATAATAAACTGATAGAAACAGGATTTGCCCCAAATTCTGTAGCTTTTTCTTCTCCTGCAAAAATCCATTTGTGTAGACCGCACATAAGCAACAAGTGATCATTATAATTAGCAATATCAAAAACCACCACCTAAGTAGCTGCTTAAACTGCTATGCAGTCATTAACATATAATGATAAAGCAAACATTAGGTTTGTTTGGCCATTAAAATTTTCTTAAATTTTCAAATTCATGGTTAATCTGCTCAATTTTTATATCATTTACTACCAATTGACTTGAAAACTTATAGCATCTATGGCATGGTAACTTTTAGGGAAAATTACATTGGACCCCCTTGACTTTTCCAGTGTTTCACTTACAACCCCCCTTTAAATGTTTTGAATTAAATCCTTTATGTTACATTTCGTTGCATTGTGATCCATATGTTCATGGGTGTTATGGGATTGCATCATGCGGCCATTAAGTGATCATTTAAAATCATATTTAGGACTATAATATATCTTTTTTAGGTTTTTCTTTGGTTCGCCTTCACCATTCCAAGGCAAGGATAATAGAATCCAACACCCCCTCCCCATTCCCCTGTTCTCTTCACCTTCGCCAGTCTTAACAGCTCCAATAAGAAGGATATCATAGGAGAGTACAGAATGATATCTGTTGAGCCCCAGCCAAGCAATGGCACCCTAACACCTTTGCTGTCATAGGCTCTTCTGTGATCCAGTCCTCCACAGCCCTCATTCTGGGGAAGTTGGCAAACAGGATAATGGACATGGTGAGGCGGCGAAGCTTGGAGACATGGAGATGGAACTCATCAAGGCAAGAGAGGACAGGGTTGGAGGTGAGAGCTCAAAATGTGGAGTTTTATGTATTAGCTGTTATGGAAGATGTCCAGAGGGAGCTGGCTGAGGAAGAGGAAACAATTGAAGAACTTGCATCCATCATAGAATTCCACACTCCTTTCTGTAATTTAATAAACAGAATGCCAAGCTTCCTCCACTCTCCTACATCTTGCATACCCTGTCAACTGCATCGTCCATGACTCACATTCTCTCTAGGAATCAAGTTGAAAATCTTCAATGCATCCAATACCTCATGGTTCCTGACAAAGACAGATGATGCAATTCCACATTACCATATCCTCATGTGGCATTTCCTCAAACTGTTGCCACGTTCTATGGATGGCATTGTTCCACCAAAACAGGATGCATCCAATACCTCATGGTTCCTAACAAAGACAGACACATTACCATATCCTCATGTGGCATTTCCTCAAACGGTTGCCACGTTCTATGGATGGCATTGTTCCACCACCAAAACAGGTCATGCTTCAGCACCGCTGAGTTTGACTGTGAACTATAACCCAAGGTGCTGGGTATTCAAAATGGTTACCCATTTCTTCTCATCTCTTAGGAAGAAGATAAAGACATAACCTTTGTAAAAAGATAAGGAAGCAATCTTTGCATCAAAGTTGGAAGAATTTAGTAGCATGGACAATAGATTTCTGCAATCAAAACAGACCTGGCTCAAAATATACATAAAGAGCAAATCTTGACAGGATTTTTACTACGGAAGATTGGACTTGATCAAGCGGCATGCTTAGCAGGTTGAATCAGTTACCTTGGGAATAGGGCAACTGGATTACTGGGCAACATTGACGGCCGTAGTTTGGATCTTAGAAACTTTTTTTAAGTCAGCAATTGTGATCAATGATGCAGGAACTAATGGTGAAATGTTTTGAAAACGAATATGATGAAGAAAAGATTGTAGGGCATTTGGGTGGTAGTTGAATGAACCACCAAAGAGTGAAGAGGGAAGAGAAGTGGTCTAACATAAGAACCATGTCTTGCCTTCATTTAGGAAGCTTGAACATTGGTCAAAACGATCTGGCTTGTTAGAAGACCTCAATCCATTGACTTAACACACATTTCATTTAGGAGACCATTTGGATTGGGAGCAACCCATAGGAGACAAAAGAAAGGATGTGACCTCGGCTGCTTATGCCACAGGGTATGGAGCAAGAACATGATGCAGATTTGCTGCCACTTACCAACTTCGTCAATGAAGGAGAAAGGAAAAGGAAGAGAGAAGGGAATGGAGAGTTGAGCTCCTTTCTCGAAAGGAGCAAGGAATTTGGTCATTTGTGAATGCCTGTCAACAACATTGTAGGAGAGATGGACAGAATGATCCAATCACAACAACATGCAACATCAAGTAGGGTTATATAAGTGAAGCATGGATAAAGTCAAGGCAGCCAAAAAGTAATTTTCCCAGTTTTCAATGATTAATCTAGTTATAAACTTGTGCAAAAATCAACTAAGCCCAAAAAGTATCGGGTCTTGTTTGGATGCCAAGATTGGAAAATAGGGGTGGTTTCCTCATTCCTAGGAATCATCAAGAATGATCTTGTTTCCTATGTTAGAATCAGTCCAAGCAATCTCCAAGGAATGAAATGACCAAGCTAGCATATAATATAATTTATTGTTACTAATAAACTAAAATTAATATTAATATAATGACAGCATTTATAATACTATTAACAAGGTTTTAAATCTTGGGGAATGAGGCCATCCAAATTTTCTATGAAGCGAGACATGTTGCAGTCCTGCCCCATCCCAACATTTGGGAAAGGAGATGTCCCAAGATGCACCAATTGTGATGCTAGGACAATGGCAAGATAATCCCATCCTGACACTTAGGACGACAACCATCTTAGCATTCCATAAGATATCCCACCAAGATTTGAAACTATGATTATCAATATTAATAATATTAATACTATACAATATTAATAATGATATTATAAAAATGATTGTCAAAATAATATAACATACAAACATATAATGTAACATATATTGTATATAGCATGATAAAACTTACAATATGAATAATATGATAATATAACATAAAATATAATTTGACTATATAATCATTATAATCTTATATTACAATATTGTAAACAACACTAATATTGATGTATGATTACAAAAATAATGCAAATACCAAAAAGTGTGTGTGAACTCTACACTTGAATGGACTGTCCAATTAGGTTCGATCAAGTCTATATTAAACCAACAAATTCCCACATTAATGATTAGAGTTGTTAAATGTGATATTTACCTTTAAATTGTTCACACTAAAAATCATATGATTTGAAGACCCTAAATCATGCATCAAGTGCTTCAAAAATTGAACAATTTAGATAATAAGAAATAATACATTTTTTTAACCTCTTGATGCATGGGTTGGGGGCCTCCAAATCAAAGATTTTGTAGTGCGTAAGCACTTTAGAAATACAAATATGACAGCTCGGATCATCGATGTAGAACCCTCATCCAAATTTAGACTTGGCCAAATCTAAGTAACGAACCTTTTAAGTGTAACTTAGTCAAACTCATATAATAATATACAAAATATAAAAAATAAAAATATATTACACTCATAAGCAGTTATTCAAATCTCGGCAAGACGAGGTATAAGACGATCGAGACATCCCATCCCAAAAGGATTCCAAGACCGATCTCAGCTATCTCATCTTGTCTTGTCCCAGCCATAATATATTATAATGCAAATTTTAAATAGATCTAATTTATTATAAAGATATAACTTTCAAATTCAAATATGTTTAAAAATTGAATAAAACACTAAAACTTCACAAATAATTTTTTTAAGAAAAAACCATACCAAACAAGTATTTGGACATCCGACCGGGTTGGGAACCAAGACGGGACAAGACATAGGACATCTCATTCCATGAAAAAACTGGGATACCTCTATCCCATAAGATTTAAAACCTTGCTCATGAGGATCTCCACTCTGATCTAATAAGGTCTAAATTATATGATCTTAGCTAATGAATGCGATCTACCACCCTTAAAATATTTACACCAAAAATCATGTGATTGCATCAAAAGGTCAACAAACATAATATACCATGATTATCATAATTTATCAAAAAAATATAGTTGAACAATTATATAGTCATATAATATAAAACATAAGATATTAATGATCATAATAATACTATATTATTTAATAGATTATCAATTACGATGTATTTTGAATGCATAAGTAAATAAAAATCCAAAAACATTGCATTGTAAGTCAAGCATGTATCTAGGAATAGGTAAAATTATACCCAAACCAACTCTAGTTACAATTTAAACCTTTTTATGTACCCAATACCTATTGGAATTAGCATTTCCATGTCTACTTAGGTTATTAAACATGGGAATGGATTAGATGCAACACTAATACTAATTTCCACCTCCCAATTCCAATGAAACAAACTAGCCTTAAGGAATAAAAAGAAATCACTATATTCTAATTCTTTTGTAGCTCATGGCTACATATTAAAAAACATGGACAAAATAGTTACAAGTTAGAAAAATAATGAAAATTATGCAAATGTAAATGAGTTTGGCAAAAATTAATCCTTGGAGACAACACATAATGATCCATGACTCCAATATAAGAAAAGGCCTTACTGGAAATAGAACATATGGACATATAAAAAATCCATGATAGTAAACTAAATGACAATCACCATATAACTAAAACAAAACTAGTTGGAGAGTTGCCTAAAACAGAAACTCTTAAGACATTTTAAAATAAATCTTCCTTAATAATCAACATGGATAAAGTAGATGATAAACCACACAAACCTACCAGCAGCAGAATTAGACATAACCTATAATTTGCTATAGGAATGAGCACATCAAATCAGCTCTAGAAAAGCTGCCTAATTGATAAAATAAGACAAATAAGCATTGTAGCGACTCGGAATCTCGCCCAGGAAGGCTAGCCAAGGCGCCATTGGGGTTCCTTAGCCATATATATGTACCCATGATCTACACAATGCATAACCCATGTGGAACTAAACAAAAGCCAAACACTAGTTTTCACACACTCCCCATTTAAGCGCTATCGTCCTAATCAGTATAAGATTTCAAATCCAAATCCAGTCAAATTTAATCATGAAAACCATATTCATCTGCAGCATCCCCTAGTTCACATGAGTCAAGGACAAAGTCCACTCTATTACCACTTGTAACAGCCCAAAACCTTACCTAAAAAGGCTAGTCAAGATGTTATTTAGATTCTTTGACCTTATATAAGTACCCAATATCTACTCGGTGTACAACTAAATAGTACTAACCCATGCCAGCAAAAGTTATCACAAGCAAGATTGATCGAACCATACTGAGCCTGGTAACTTGGGGTGAACCATATCGAACCATCCCAAAACTAATATGTTTCAATGATTTGGTTTGGTACAATGGCTAAACCACCCTATATCAACCTCAAACAGTACAACCATCCTATACCATGTCAAACCACTCAATTCTGTTTGATACAGTTAGGGATGGCAATTTTTTCCGTTTCCCCGTTTACCCAGCCGGTACCATTTTTAACGGGTCGGGAATCCCCATTTTAAACGGCTTAACGGGTAACGGGGATTTTTCGTTAACGGCTAAACGGGTAAACGGCCCGGGGACGGTATTCTCCGCCCCATCCCCATTTACCCATCCCCGTCCCCGTTAGCTTTATATAATGACTCAGCGACTCTTGCGCACCATCTCTTGCTCTTCCTCTTTCACGAGGCCGATCTGAAGTTTTGAAATACGAACCTACTCCATCGTCTCTTGCTCTTTTTGAAATACAATTAGAATTTGATAGATCATTTCCTATCTGATTTGTTACGATGTTAAAGCTAATGTGTTAGATGTATCAATATCAATGATGGGTTGTTGGCGTTTATTCTATCTTATCCTAATTAATTTTATTTTTTAAATTTTTAATAAATTATAAATTTAATAAAATAATTTTATTTTTTATGTAAACGGACAAACGGGTACCCCGTTTGCCTGGTCAGGTATCCCCGTCCCCGCCCCGTTAATTATAACGGCTTAATGTGGCGGGGAACGGGATGTTTTTCCTAACGGGGACGGGTACTGGTATAGACTGCCCCAGTCCATCCTCGGGCCGTTGCCATCTCTAGATACAGTGTAGTTGATGGGGTTAGGATCCCCTATTTCACCTAATCGATATGTTGTTGGTTCAATAAGGTACGCCCGCCGTACGAGTTCCTAGAACAATGAACCTTGCTCACAAGCATAAAACATAAGCTTTCATTAGTGAAAGATCAAGACAAAAAATAAGCATAAGTCAAAATGTTCATGTACAAAATGGTCATATTTCATCTTCTAGCAAGTTGATAAATTGTGACATGTCAGAAGCTACTAAAGTGAGAAGGTTCAAAGTGTACCATATATATAGATGATCAGATAGTGTGATTAAAATGGACTGAATTTAGAGTGATGTTACCACGGAGTGATTATCACGTCTTATCTATCAATGGAGCAATAACATTAGCAATTTAGCATTTCATATAAAGAAACTAAACAATTGATAATCCCAAGAAAGTAGGAAATAACATTTTACTTTTACACTGAAAAAACCTAGGCATACCTATACCAATCCTTGCCTTGCTTCCAATACTTGCCTTCCCTTCCCTTCCTTAATAATTTTGATAGAAACAACTCTATCAAATCTAGAGTTGTCAAGCTTTGACTAAAAACTAATGCCTTGTCACCAACCTCAGAACTCATAGAGAGGATATCAAGTAGCAATACCATTTTGCCACTGTAATCAACTTCTGTGTATATCTTTTCATCCAGAAGATCCTCCCACCAGTCATTTTCCTGAAATAACATAACTGCCTTACAAATACAGGAAACAAAATTCAACTCTTGTTTAAAATGACAAAAGAAATATGAATAGCTTATACCACAATATATTTTATACAAAAGCCCACCCCAATCAATTAAGATCTTGCCAGCGTTTTGACATCTCAGCCTGCAACTCCATATCTGGAGCTGAGACTTTCAGTTCCATGCTCATCTTCTGTCATTTCTTTTAATTCCGAAAAGCATTTTTTTCAAGATTAAGGTTGAATTTTGAAAGGATGGCGAATATCTGGAAGTGCTGTCATATTATCTTCCAAACAAATTTAGAGAACCTTTTGTCATAGGCTTGGTTATACAATAAATTAAAAATAATAAAATTTAGATGTTATGTTCACTTGTTATACACCATGCATTGCACTACTTTACTATCAGGGTCAAAGAGTCTGTTGGAGTTATTAAATTTGAAAAGCTATTAAATGAAGCTTGACACGTTTTAAGCATAGCTCTATAAATGCAAGCCTCTCTGCTTTACTATATTATATTAGATTTGTCCTCAAACAATAAAATGATATCTTACAATCTAAAAGGAGCAGGTTTGACTGGGAACAAAAGAACAAGAAGCCTGGCTAGTTCAGTCAACTAATTGGACTGGATGGGTCAAAAAACCTGGCCCAAGCCTCTCAAATCCAGTCAACTCATGATGCAAGCTGGTTTTAGTAGATCAGATGCACAGAATACCAATGGCAAAAAGACCAATACACTCTTTTTAATATGTTTTTTTCTTAAAACATTAATAGCAGTATGATCATTTAATGGGAGTAATCATCCAAAAAATAAAAAATTGAAATTACAAAGTCTCTTCTCATTGAGGAGACCCAATCCAATCTCTGAAAATTAGACTCAGGCAAACTGAAAAGGAAGACTGCCTCCCCCAATAACCTGAGGTCCAACTTCCCTTCATCAGCTCAGCTATCCTCTTCACTTCTCTCCCAGCAAATATCAATTCCGTTACCCAGTCAACCACTAAGCTCTTATCCATCACTGGTCTCTCATTTTTGATTTTTCTATGGCTCAGCTGGTGATGAATCAAGCTGGATGGTTGTAATCTCAAAAACCATTATTCTTCAGAGAAGATATAGTTAAAATAATCATTGAGGTAGCATTCTCCTTATCAAGTAACTAAACAGAAGGGTATAGAGGGGTGTGTTTAATAAGAGAACATTTTCTGAGGGAAGAGAGAGAGTATCTAGTAAAGATTCCTAATATTCTCAATTTTTCCTTATCAGTCTAACTTTTTAAACACGGCAATGGTTCTACTAGTTACCTTGAAGGTTGGGTCTGATGACATTGATTAGAATGATATACATAGAGGTCCAAAATGAGATATAATTCAAAATGATATCTACATTGATCCTTCACTTCTTTATCATCAGTTATCATTTTCTTTTATTTTTACCGAACAAAGCCTGAACCAGACTGAAACAAAATCAAAGCTAAGAAAGGAGAAAATTACAACATAATTCTGTGTACCTCATGATAAAATATACTATCACTTTTCTTGTGCAAGGAATCATTCTTCATCTTCTGCTTCTCTGCACATATAGATAGACATTTTTGTATTACAATAAAACAACCTTTCACGTTTAAACATACTAAAACAATAAGAAAAAAAATAGAAAAATGTCAACCCAACATAAAAAAGATAATCAAGGCAGAAAGTATCAACAAAAATCCACTTGGGGTACATACCAACATCTCAAGAATGGAATGTATCCTCATCTCACTAAGTTAGAGTGTCATTTACTAATATTAATGACAACAGTAAAGAATAAGTGCACCAAAATCAGTTCATTATACTATCAAAATGAGATTACAAGCTCATCCTCTTCAACAGGTGTGCTGTCCCACCTAGGCACTCTGGCAGCTCACCGCCAAGATTTTTGCTGCTTTTATGGATATCAGCTAGAAGATTGCCTAGGCACCTAGGTGCCCAAAGGCAGCAAACTAATAAATTGCAAACAGTTAGAATGTGATGTCATAAAGGAAATATTACAAGTCTTAACAATGTAGTATATCACACACATGAGTATGCATGAGACTTTAAATTCTTATCATAACTTCCACACAAATCATCTTCAATGAAAGCGTTCATTTTATGTTCCATCAGACATTCCTTTCATTTTATGCCATCCGAAACAGCCGTTACTATGTCAAGCCACTCGGTTTGGCTCAATAGAGGGCAATTTATGGGGCTGGAACTTTCCAACATCTAACTGGTACATCATTAATTTAGTACAGGGTGACCAATATACCGTCGGATCAATAGGTACACTCCATATTAAACTATACCGGTCTAATACCAAAACGATCCCCGTTTCTGATATGATGAACCTTGGTCTGAAACCAAGCTTTCATTTTGGTAATTTCAACTTGTCTGAAACCAAGATTTCATTTCCACCACATCAAAGAGGTATAACAGACATTTTATGTTGAACAGGTCTTGCAGATAAACTTTGTGGTCCTCTGCAATACATAAATGACCAGTCCACTTAAGCTCAACATGGTAAGAATTGTTGAACTTATGTCCAAAATGTCCTTTTCTCCCAGCCATTCATAGTTTTTACAGGGTTGATGTAAGCCATTCTTTACTTTTTTTCTAATCTGAGTTGCACTGTAATGAGACAGCTCTCCCCTTCTATCATAACTTTCCCCAAACAAGGCTATGATATTCTATTCAGAAGTCTAAATTTGACTACAGAACGATGTTTTATTTCTATGATTCATTCAAATGCTTGTCATGCATACCCAACGCATACAATAGAGATGGTATGTGGTGTGTTGGAAACGTTGCTAGAAGATTGGTTCCATGATGTATCAAAAAATAAGAAATTGATTGCTAATATCCAACTGGGAATTTTGCTAATTTGTCAGAATTAGGATGATAAGTTCCATGTAAAGTTGGAAGCTCAGGTACAAGGCAGACATGAAAGAGAATCAAAAAATAGCAGTAAGCATATCTTCTGAACAAACAAAGCTTCCTGAACTAGAAGGATTCCTTTGCACCAATAAGGCTGCAAAAGTCTGAGCTGCAGATGAGTACCTCAAGATTGGCTTGAAAATGAGTCAATCAGGCTTTTGGTTCAGTAAAAAATGCAGCCTAGCTCAAACAGTTTCCACAGATTGAACACAATTCACTTGCAAAAATAAAGGAGAAGTTTCACTTACCTTGCGAGACACTCAGCGTACCTCGCGAAATATTCAAGTCAAAGTTAATGCAAGCCCAGATTGAGCTCAAGCTCATGGTGAGCTTGAGCAACAAATGTACATAACAGGCTAAAGCCTAGACAGCCTGACACTCAGCTCTATTTGTGTAATGTCTCAAGCTCACCTACTACACAATTAATATGTTAGCAGGCTGGAACCACGTGGCCTAAAAAAGTCAAGTGCAAGTAAATTGGTAGCAGATGAACTAGAGTTGTAATTCTTCAAATCATTCTTTTCTCATCCGATGTGAGATTATTCATAAATGCAGGTATTACAGTTTTTCCCCCTTTATCAGACGATATTCTTGTTGCATGCTATAAGCTAACCAGAATCTACCCGAGTGGCATCATTGGTGCAATAGATGCAACTCCATGCCATAGCAGGACTCTCTACCACCATTCCATGAGTAACTCTTTTATTATGCCCACCAACTTCCTCACACCAAGTTGGCTATAATAACATTTGTAACGCTCTAAGCCCATATGCTGCCCAACTAACTTGTTAGTAATCTAGGTCCACGTGGCATTAAAAACTTAAGTACAAGTTAATTGGTAACAGATAAACTTGAATTATAACTCTTTAAACCATTCTTTGTTCATCCGATGTGGAACTATTCATATACTAGGGTATTACAACTTAGCTTCTTTGCACATAGGGAATATTAACTGACCATAATGCTGGACATACGGATTATTCAATAGAAAACTTGCACAATCATCCAAATAGGCCCTAAAGGCGATAGCAGTCACAAGACCACAATTACCATAGTACAGAAATGAACTGTAGCACATTATCATAAATTCATCATCTTCATCATTTAGTTTCGAATTACTAAGAAACATCCACCAGGAAAAGTACTTTTGCACAAGTAGTGAAACCAACCAGAAACTGAATTTACTAAAACATGCAAGTAACACCCAACTATAAAATTTAAATATATTTTCAAAGGCCCACCCCTATCACTGTCTCTCTTGCATAGTAGTATTTCTAACTTACTCTATTCTCACTAAATTCATATTTGATTTTTACATTAATTTTTTCTGTTAACAAAAATATTTAGTAACTCTTCTGAATCAGAATTCAGAAACCCAATTACCAGATCAACCAATAGAATCATGCTTTCAAAAAATCTAAAGCAAAACCAAAAATATGAAAACAATGGAATTCTACAAATTATAACTTGCAAGATAGAAAGGAAAGAGAGGTATGTAGAACCCATTCAAAGCAGCATGGTACCTCCATTTGGCAAGTCAGTTTCAATATTATCATCACTAGAGCTCTCATCCACTAGAAAGTTCTCGACAGCATCTTCTCGTCTTAAGAAATCCCTATGTTCTTTGGCCATTTGCAAGAGCCCAGGATGGTTCCATATCTAGACAACAAAGAATGCATTCCATTCATGGTCAGCAACAGTGTATGCTAACAGACAAGTTGGCCAACCTCGAGGCACAAAAACAACATGATCCTTAGATGCAACTATACCTGAGCTAACGCCTGATAACCAACAAAGAAGCAACTCCGCCTCATTGTTTTCTCAGAAACTTTGTCGCTAGTAAACCCATGCACATCTAAAAATTTTTTGTACAATTTCCTCTGCAATGGAGAAAGCTTTACGGTGATGACAAAAACTGTTTTGGGAGGGAGGTCCTTCTTCACCACATTCATGTCCATGCGCTGGACAAATCCTTTAAGTTGTTCATATAGAATATGTGATCTTTGGTTCATTATCTTTACATCATCCAAAGTAGAATTTGTATGCTGCCCATTTTCTATAGGGTTTTGGAACCTTCATGCAGACAAGAAAGCCAGTCTCGATTAATGAATACAAAACTATATTGACATCAAAAGCAGCAAAAGATAATGAAGTTTTACCTGTTTCGAAATTCATGACTACTTCCAAGATATCCTTCCCTTACAAAATCAACCATCTGCAAAGAAACGTATCATGACTAAGCTAAAATATAAAAAATATGGTTTGTGCCTATTATTTCCCACATACAAGAAAAGAAAGAAGGCAAAAGGAGAAGCCTCTTACACAATAATACTCCATCAAATTGTTCTGCAGGGGTGATCCAGTTAGTGCAATTCTTCTTTGTGTCTTTACTTGTTTCAAAGCTTGGGTGATATCAGCTCTTGTATTCTTGATCATATGGGCCTCATCACATACTAGTATATCAGGTCCATTCTGACAATAGAATCAGGACCACAAAAAATTGTCAAACTGTCAAACGGTTTAGATAAGGAATGCCTGAAAATATAATGAGAATAATAAAGTTCTCCAAAAAGAGAACTGACTAAAGTAATAACAAAATAAAATTCAAATAAAAAGTAGCAAAAATTCCCAGTTAACAAGAACAAAATAATAGGAAGAGATTTTTCTCTCGTTAAATTACTGAACTGATATTTCTTCCTGAACTTGTTGAATGATGCAGTTGAAGCCAAATGTAATTTAGTTTCCTTTCAATTTAATTGATTTAACACATTAAAGAATCTTAATTAACAAAGTTTAGTCCCATCCACTATAACCCAATGGTCACCATTGGACAAAGGGACAACACCTTTGAATGCTTGCATTTTTGCTTTTTACCAATCCAAGCAAAATATATGTTTGTAATATTTGCAACTATTTATTGGCTTTGCCAATGTTTTTGGAGCTTTCACATCAATTTTTGGCAGCCATGAGTACAATTGAATGAAATTATTAAAATGGATCAAATCAGATAGCAGTTGCAGGTTGTCAAAGCTATTGCACATCTTATGTAGCACAAATAATTGGCTTGATTTCAAACAAACGTCCAGATCTAAAGATGTAATGAATGCTGAGGTTCCACATGTTTCATGTAGCACATTCTTGAAACTCTAACTACCAGGTTATAAATATGATTTGTGAGTACTGGGCAGTGAGACATTGCAAATCAGTTTAACAGGTTTGAAAATATCCACTTTAAACCTTCTAACTCAAAGCTTTATCTTTAAGAACAAGAACTCCATTACGGTTCTGCTTCTGCAATCCTCAGTTGAGATGGTCTTCTCTAGGAAATTCGTATGGTAATACATTGAACAGTTTTCCATGTAAAATTATATTTTTTGGACCTAGAATTTAAATGAAAATATCTGTGATTAAGGGAATAATTGGTTATAAATGTTCACTATACTTATAAAATTAAGACATCTAAAGTAAAGGAGGCCATGAAAAAGGTGTAAATAGAAAAAACCATGGAATCTAACAGAATTCTTATTAAGGTTTAATGTGTGGGAGCGACTTCGTTGCTTCATTTGTTGAATAAGCTCTTAAAAACTAAGAAGCCTCATGAATAGCAAAAGAGTATAATGATACCAATTTATAGAAATAAGGAAGAATCAAAATTTTTCTCTATTGTGGTTCTAACCTAATAAACCATACCATAAAACTTTGAGGGAGACTGATTGAGCATACATTAATATATGACACAAAAATATCTCATAACCAATTTGATTTTATGCTAACAAAGTCGACCAAAGAAATCATCTTCCTTTTTAGGAGGTTAACAGATATGTGACCTTCACATGATTTCTTTTTATTCAATTGAAATAAAACCAATAATAGGCCTTAGAAAAGTCTTATAATGTGTATTAGAAAAGAAATGAGTATTTTCTTGATATATTAATATACTTAAGAACATGTATGATAAAGTGGTTTATAGTGTAGAAACTACTGATGATAAACCAGTGAGCAAGATCCGCAATCTAGATTTCGAGTATGACGCCTATATATTACCATACTAAGACAGCTCCCAAGCACTTCTTATGATGGAATCGCTTGAAATCGAATGGTACATTTTAGTATTTAGACAATACTGGTTGGTACTATTGGTTCACTCAATTCGGACTGATACAAATCAGGATGAATCAATTCTGTACCAAACCAACAAACCAAACCGTTTCTACACTAAGTCAATAAGGTATGCCCCAAATCAGGCAGTTCATATCAATTTTACAATCATTGTCTTTGAGATTTGATTATAATATATTTACACTAAGGATCTACTCTAAGTCCTTAACTTTTTGCAATTAGTTATAAATGAGCTTAGTAGGTACATTCATGTAAATATTTTCTAGCATATATTATTTGCAGATAATATAGTATTAATAATAAAATTAAGGACGGGGTTAATTATAAGTCGAAACTAGGAAGAAGTACGTTAAAATCCAAGTAAAATCAAGATAAAATACATAAAATGCAACTTCAATAAAATTAAAAACAAAGATGAAGCTAGAATAAAAAATGAAGGACAATAAAACTTCTAATAGTGGTCATTTTTTATTAGATTGGTTATTCCTAAGAAGAGAAAAAAATGAAACAAAGTTTTAAGCAAGGTTCGCTGAACCATACCAAACCGCTCGATGCAAGGCATATCGAGCCATACCAATACAAAAGAAAGAAAAAAATAAAAGAAACAAAGAAAAATTGAAAGGGAGAGAGATGAGGGTACTAGTATGCTTTATTAGAACAGCCATTGAGGGAAGGTAAGACAATGGGGCATCATGTTCCATTGATAAACTAGAATATTTAAGAGAATGCTATCTACAAAACTAAAGCAAGTTAGATAGTATAAAAAAGTGTAACTGGAATATTGCATTCAAGAAAATTTTATAGGACGGCCTCCTAAGTTTTATGGTATAATATATTGTATATTTAGAAAACATATACATGCCATGAGTGTGACCCAAATGAGAATGATGAGATGGATATGTGATAATGCAAAAAGAGAATTAAGAAATGAAGTCATTCATAAAAGAACATATTTTGCATCAATTGAGAAAAAATTTGAACAATTTAGATAGCTCGAGCATATTCAAGAGACTTAAGGATGCACCAATATAAAGGAACGATTTAATATAAGGAAAAAGGGAAAAAGGTAGATGAAAAATTACCTAAGAGAAAGTAATAATGATTTTAAAGAAAAATTCGGTATTTTTACATCTTATGAAGGGTATGGCTCCAACCCAGGGAGAATGGAGAAAAGAATTCATGTAGCCAACACCAACAAGTTTGAGATCAACCCTTTGTCCTGTCATTTTTGTTGTTGTATCTACGACCAAATGAATAATTTGTACTCTTGGAGGACCATTAGTTTAAATGAACACTCAAAATCATGATTTAGCACAATTTATATTAGAATTTAGCTTGTAACTATCTCACTTACTAGCCTAAAACCATATCAACCACCAAGGCATCTAATAATGAAAATAATAGAAGAAAACAATTAAAGCATTACAAAAACAACTAAAGAAGTTTGACAACTCACATGCAAGGCATTACAAATTTCACTTGCTGCATGCCTATCCTTCACATGCCTTCCAAGAGACAAGTTTCGGAAAGCAGCATAGCCTATTAGAAGAACTCCACCTTTGATTCTCCACTTTGAAAGTAAATTTGCTCTTTTTTCCCTAGGTTTAGAAAAAGAAAAAGAAAACACCATCCATGCCAACGTGAGAAACTTAAAGAATCAACAAATTGAGATAATTGTGAGCCTTGATCGAAGATGAAACATTAACTACAAAAACACATGCTCAAGAGTAAAATATGGGTGAAGTTAAAATATTGGTTCTACATTGGATGTTTGCTTCAAATTAAACACATACATTTGCATCAACAAATATGTCATTAATATTGTAAAATCTGTGGCCTGACCAGTTGTGATTAAAACTCTAATGCACAAAGCATTTCACACAAGAACACACATTTAAAGAAGCACTTCTCAGCTTCTCAGAAGTACCTTTTGTTTCCACTAAATCTTAAAATGGCATTTAGAAGCAATACTCAACTCAACTCATCTAAGCCTTTTTCCAACTACATGGGGTCGGCTACATAAATCTGCTTCCTTCACTGTGCTCTGTCCTTACCATGGATTATTAAAAGATCACTCTTTCTAACTGAAGCATCTAAAGGTTTTTGTTGTATATGTCCAAACCATCGTAATCAATTTTCTCTTATTTTATCTTCAATTAGGGCTACTCCTATCATTTATCCTATATGCTTATTTCTAATTCTATCTTTTAAAATTTTACCACATATCCATCTTAACATGCGCATTTTTGTTACACTTAATTTAATTTAGAAGCAATACCTTAAAAAATAAAAAATGAACTAATCTTTGTAGTAAAAGAATCAGGGGTGGCCAGCTCAAAATCAACCAATCAAAACTTAACATAGAAGTGTGTTACCTGGACATCCTTGCTAAAAGATGCTGACAATAGACAAATAAAAAAGAAACATTATCTAAGAATCATTAGAATTTGTCACCAATTTACCTGTGAAGAAATGAACAGTCCAAACCAAAAACTTAAATTTGAAACAAACATTCCTTTCAAGGCCAAATGACCCATATGTTAGGATAGAAACCAATCCATATGATAAGCTAAAGAAAAATTTTAGAATTCCTAAAAAAAGTTTAGAAAACAAATAATGTGTGTCTGTGCGTGTGTTTCAAACCCTTAAATGAATGTAACAGGATCACCACACAAAAAAAAAAGCCTACTAAAAAAAGATATTAAAAATTAAAACTACATATCTTTCCTTAAACATAAATTCAAAATGTTCTACCATAGTGATCCAGTCTCACTGAGAAACTACCGAAGCAAGCCAGCACATATCAAACCAAATTCCAGGTTAAACAGAGCCATTAACACAAGGAAGAAAAATACAGACACAAAGAGGACCCACTTCCGTGATTAAGAGGAAAGTTCAGTGACACGGGTGTTGAATAAAATATGAAATATGAGATAGGCACAGGAGAATAATCTGGGAAACCTTCATTTGCTTTCAAAAAGCCTATTATAAAATAATTGGTGGACAAGACTTGAAGAAGCTTTAAGAGGAGGAGATAAAAACAAGTATAGAAGATAGGCAGCCAGAAAATGAGAGGGCAAAAGTAATTCAGCAACCGCATGAGATTTTTCAACAGAATATGCCTTGAAAGCTTCAGTCAAATATTACAAGCAATACATTGGTTCAGTCCACATTATTAACACAATGGGTCATTGCTCAAGAAGTGGAGACAAAGTTTTTCATGACTCATGGAGATTCATTGGCATCAAATGGACAATCAATTATGATGGATGCATGGGAGAGTAGGGGCAAGTGTTTGATGAAAATTCTGGTGAATTACAAACTGAGGGCTTCATTATTAAAATCCACTGATTCCCCTTACAGGTACATGCCGTATAGTTAAGCTGGTGGATACATGGATCCATAAGAACAGAGACGAACATTGTTCAGAGTTCAGACTGTTTATAACAATGCAGTAACACAGCATGAGCAAATTTTGAGCCGCAAAGAGCCCTAATATATTTCAGATATTGCCTGAATATATTTCAGATACCATATGAAGCCCAATGTTTAAATCTCATGTCCAAGGAAATTATAGATTTCACCATGTGAAGAAAATAACTGATGCAAAACAATAATTGTAAATAAGTAAATAGTTTTTAATGCTACTGTAAGAGGCAAAATAGAGTTTTGGGGGTGTTCTAGCAAGGCTTTCAAGAATTGAAGTTGGAGTTTTAGGGAATCATTCTAAGAGCAGCATTCAATCAGATCACAAGTAAGGTTGAGATAGAGATATCGGGGAAAAATTATCAACTAGAACACAACTTGTTTAACAAATAGATCAGATATCAAAATATGAACCCGATCTATTTATCAAACATGCAAACTGATCCAACATGCATGGCTGTTGGCTAAACAAATTGTGTAGCGTCATGTATGTGCTGTCATGTTCCCTTCGATTTCCTACTTCCCTCTCATCTTTTTTGCTTTAAAATCCCTTCTCCCAAAACATAAATCTCAAATATATGAATTTGAGCTGTAGCATACCACAAGTCAGTGTTTACCTAAGGGAGGACCTAGTCTTTGTTCTGGACAGTGGACTCAAAGGTGGTGTGACCAGAGAGGTTGGCTGCCGCAGGGCGGTGTATGAATCAGAAAAAACATTAGCAGCAGTAATAAGGTCACGGTGGCTGGCCCCTCACAAATCAGCTCATTTAGTAATGTGGCAAATCTTGTAGGTTTTGCAACTTGGGACTTGGTGTCTGGAGGGAAGTGAGCTGCAATGAAGTAATAGATCCAATAGGGGTTAGTCATATGAGGGATTTGGGGCATAGGGGTCTACAACACGAGGTTTTGGATGAGACAATAGGGGTTCAAGGGGAACACAAGTGTTTAAAAGGGACAAGGTAGGAGGTGACAATATGGGAGGGATGAGAGGTTAGATGACAGCCCTACTTATACAAAGGTTGCCCCAAACCCTCTTATCTCTGAAGTCTAAACAGTTAAATGCAGCAGTCATTGAACGAACTTATTTATTAAACATGTCTAACGAGGCTATATAGGTCAAAGCCCTCAATCTCAACCTCATCTTGTTTATGCCAAAGTATGGCACAACTCCTATATCATACACTAGAGGCCAGAATTCTACTGCTTTTAACTTTTCTTCATGTACCTTCTTAGATCTTAGAAAATACATGATTTTGTGCTCTAAAGTTGATGCTAGTAGTGATTGCTAGTGGAAAAGTTGACTTCTTTGTTGTTTCAGGCTTGTTTTGTTTCTATATTGCATTATCGTTCATTAAAGTGCATTGCTTATTCATTGTTTATTGGAATACATTACAAGTGGAGTCAGTTTATTTTATGTTATCAATTCAACAATTAACAAGGCAAGGTTTGTCGCCAACTTTCTCGATGGCAATATTATCACTTTTAGCTAGATGACTAGTGTTAGCCACCAGATCACAAAAGTTTAAGCAAACAGCAAATGGATCAGCCTACTGACATTATCTCAAGTGGTTGATGAGAGACTTGCAACAAGTATTTCAAGTTTACAAAAGAAGACATTACAAGATAGTAGCACCAAATGGATATATAAATGTATAATACAATTTAAATAATTAGGAAAACTGCAGTTCATAAATATATCCCCATCCTCATGGCCTCATTCATGCTGCCCATACACCAACATAGAAAACTTGCATACAAGCAATTCATCAAGGATAAAAATTGAATATGACAATAATTAACTGGAATAAGGGTAAAAGTCCTGATTCCACTAAAACTAACAGAACCATTTCACAAAGTATCAAAAGCACAAGGAAACAAGGATACTCATTTATATGAGGAAAAAGAAAATCTAAGGGCATCAAAGCCAATGACCCTAGTGAACATACTAGAGTCGTGAGACAGTGAAAATTAGCTAGCAGAGTGTGGACATGCCTAATTATGACAAACTGCCTGATGAATAAAATTTTACACATGCGTATTGATTGCATGAACCACTTCTCGAAGATCAAGATCATGTTTATAATATATAGCAAAGAAAGCACACCAGATGAACCTTAGAATGCAATGATATAATTGATTAATCCACAACTTGTATACCATCCATTTCTCCATTTTTCATAAGAACTTTAGCAAGTTAGCCACCAGAAATTTTATCTGCCACCTAATTCACTCAAGATTACCAAAAATAATTATAGTTCTGAAAAAAGATACGGGTTATCACTGCCTCTGGGAACACTTAAATATCTCGTGCATTGCTTTGCATGGTTACTTGCATCTTGATTTATAAATTGCTATCAAAGTTACAGATGTCATATGAATTACATCAGTTTTATTTGTTAATAATAGAAAACCTCATTCTGCTTGACTTACACATGAAATTTACATTAAATTGTTGATGTTAGAATGACACATCAGCAAATCGCTACCAAGTTATGGCACATAGATTCACCTAAAACAGCAAAAAGCAAATGATGCATTACATGAAAAAAGAGCCGAGGGAGAACAGAAGACAAAAAATCTTCAACATGTCCAGCAATGCATAAAAATGCCTGGAGGACAAATAAGCTGGACCATCAATTCCCTCTATTTATGGTTAGCATTGCATATAAAATAGAGGGAAAGATGCACTGGTACAATGAGAAAATAACTAGATTTAATACACAAAAATCAAATGAAAAAGAAAGGATGAGATGAGAAGGAATTCAAAACAGGTTGGATTTAAGAAGTTTCCAAATTTAAGTTTAAGGAAGTTCCCGAAATTGAGATTAGTTGGAAAAAGAATGTACAACATGACTAACAAAGGACCACTATCATGTCTTAAGAAGACTTGATGACTAAGCTGAATGGTTAAAGATTCAACCCTAAGCAACAATAAAAAGACAACACAGAAGAAGAGGAAGAACATTATAAAGAGATAGAATAAGCGCTCCATCAGTGTATGCTGGATAAATAGTCATTCTCTTTAGTTTCTTTTGAGCAACCACAGTTACTTGACAAATCATGCTAATGCCCTCTTAACATAGTCACCTACTAATAAGTGGCTCTGTGAAACATTATGGATACAAAACCACTTAATTACTGCCAAACCCACTAAAAAGTGAACTGTGATAAGTTAGATCATTAGCACTCTAAAACAATAACAATAAAGCATGACCAAACAACTATGTTTACAGCAAGTCTTAAACAACTGTACTCGTTTGTACATCCATGTCTTTGCATCAGCAGTACTGATTGATGTTTTGAATTTTGTACACTTGTATTTGTGTTAATAAAAAATGTAAGTTATAAGAAGTTTAATCACAGTGAACATCCTATTTGCTAAACAGTCAACGATAATTTAAAGCACATATGAATTATTAACAGTAAAAAAGAAGGAACAGACTTAGAGAGAAATGGTCCTGTAAATTGGGTCATCAAATGTTTAGGTGACTGCAATTGAGAATATAACTTGCATGTCACATGCAATGCATGTGATTGATATTAAGAGAGCTAAAGGCAAATTAGATTTCTCAAACAAAGAAATAAAGAAAAAGGCTTATAGCACTGATCATTTTAGAACGCCCTTCATTCAAATTATAATAGCAGAAGATTTAATTCAAGCATGGATGGTTGTGATTATAATGATCTGAAAATATTTCTTTATCTGCCCTCCAGATCCTAAGTGATTCTATTTGCATGATGTTTTCCCCCTTTTCTTGGACCATATGTTAATGAAAACATTCATCTTGATCAGTTTTTTTTTTTTCCTTGGACTTGCTTTTGAAAATATAAGATAATAATGTTACTGTTTTCTGAAAAATGTGCAATGCTTTAGAGTAGATCTGATGCCACCCACCTTCAATGACGATTAGATGTTCCACCTTTTTGGACTCTCTTTACGAGATTAGATTTTACTATTATTATTTAGAGACCATTGAATGTATGACAATGATACAAGAGAACCATATAGGCCTCGTTTAGGAAATGGTAAGATCATATCACAAAATTGGAGCATGTTTAGCATGCCTGGAAAGTGAATTCCTAAAAAGTGTATGCCTAAGTAGTAGGTTCATGGGAACTGGCTTTTTAAGATTATATCTAGTTGGCTATGGAAAAGATGTCTAAGAAACACACTTTACCAAGTACCTCATGTTTAGCATGTTTGGTTGACCTCCCACATTCCAAAAAGTGAGTAAAAGATTTCATTTTTGCCCCTAGACACAAGGTACAAGGTAAGGAATTCATGAGCCTTTCTATCTTTTGATAATAGTAATTGGAGCATATCACAAAATTAATATTGACTAGAAAAAGACAAGTAAATATAAAGAAATGGTCCCATGTATTCTGTAGAGTTTTTGGTTTTTTTCCAAGCCATGGGCATTTTTTGAAATTTAAAAAAAGGTGCCTTCCTTCTCCGTGAGATACTGACTTTTCCACTTCCTGGATGGGTTTCTACTTTCTGTGCAGATGTAGGAAACCCTTTCTCATGGGAAGACTACTAATTGTTTGACTGATTTGAATCTTCCAACCAAAGGCCATTTTCTCACTTTTCAAGGAAAGCCTCTTTTCCACAGAAAACTCTCACCAACCAAACAAGGCCATAGATATAGGAAGAGATAAATAATTAAAAAACAGAGTAGGCACAAATATAAAGCATCATCAAATACACAAAGAAAGAATAGAAAGATTCTAGTATATTAACAATTTTATCAGAGCAGGACCTATTATCTGAAGAAGAAACATTCAAACCTGGTAACATCTTCCAACATGTACACACGAAGAGGCTTTTCTTCCAAAGGTTTCCACTTAACAAACTCTTGCCGCCAGTTATGAAGCACATTAACAGGTGTAACAACAAGTGCAGTTTTTAACCCTAAATCAGCAGTTCTCATAGCAGCGTACAGAAAAGCAATGACCTGCAACAACAGTTGAACAACCCATCCGCATATAATGATTGATTGACAGAACAAATCTCAGGAATTTGAAAGAAAAAGAAATTAGTATAACAGCAGGAGTATTTTCAAAATTAATATTATGAATTTATCAGGGAAATCTTCCCCTCTTGATCCAATATTGTCCAGATATAAAACAACAACAAAAAAGCAACGGGAAATCTTCAAATATATTTTCTTTCTCTTAATAATATAATGTTCACTAATGACTTTTAAGCTATGGTGCTTCCCAGCCACTTCACTTGCTGTTGCCTTATTGGATGTTAATACAACTTCTCAAACGACAGTCATAAAATAATTAACCATACAAATTCTCAAGCCACAAAACCATAAAATAGTCCTAAGGCAGGATGTAACACCTCAACCTCCGGTCTAGCGACATAGGATGTAATATCCAAACCTTCGGTCTAGTAACACGTTATAAGTTAGATCCTAAGAAATACATTTTAACCTTAGTATTTTATAATAAATTTAATTTTATCATTTTGATAAGCTATGTTTCGAGTCAATACAAATCAATGCGAGGTTCACAATTACTATTGATGGCGCCAAGTCACCTTCCTCAAACGGGGAAGACGGACGTCCTTCTCCTCGGAGCCCTGCAAGGTAAGTCCCCGGAGACCGGTGATACCGGTAGGGACCCTTCGACGATCAAGTCAGTCACTTGGGCTCAGACAAAGAACCGCTCAGCGGAAAAGAACTGAGGCAGTTAGGGTTTTGCTGGAAGGAAGAAAGCTCAGAAAACCAGAGTTCAGATCCCTACTTACAGTGCAAGCACATGCTTTTATACCTGTCCGAATATCCTATCTCACTGTCTCGGAAGATCACCGTCGTACCATTGCTGCGCGTGCCGGAGACATCCCGTACCGCTTGCCGACGTGGTGTCATACGTGTCCAACAGCCGCGAAGGCATTCAGTGCGCGCCGTCGGATGATATGACCGAGCACAGTTGCAAGCGGTAGCGAATCGTACGCCATAGTGAGGCATGGCCATGCACAGGGACATGCAATACACCATACGCCGTTATGAGGTATGGCCCTCTGTAACGGGGTGCAATCACGGGCGTACTGAGGGTCACGTGGGTGCGTCGTGCGGCCTGAAGTCGTCATTTCTTTCGACGGTTGAACTGCATGCCAATTGTTGATGACCCCACCCTGAGACCAGAAGGGGTCCCGAGGATGGGAAGATGCCGGTGCACCCCGAGACCGATGGGGGGTCTCGGGGCCAAGAGATGATGACCCCACCCCGAGACCGAAAGGGGTCCCGGGGGTGGGGAAATGCCGATGCACCCCGAGACCGATGGGGGGTCTCGGGGTCAAGAGATGATGACCCCACCCCGAGACCGGAATGGGTCCCGAGGGTGGGGGAAATGCCGGTGCACCCCGAGACCGGTGGGGGGTCTCGGGGTCAAGAGATGATGACCCCACCCCGAGACCGGAAGAGGTCCCGGGGGTGGGGAAATGCCGGTGCACCCCGAGACCGGTGGGGGGTCTCGGGGTCAAGAGATGATGACCCCACCCCGAGACCGGAAGGGATCCCGGGGTGGGGAAAATGCCGATGCACCCCGAGACCGATGGGGGTCTCGAGGTCAAGAGATGATGACCCCACCCCTAGACCGGAAGGGGTCCCGAGGGTGGGGAAATGCCGGTGCACCCCGAGACCGATGGAGGGTCTCGAGGTCAAGAGATGATGACCCCACCCCAAGACCGGAAGGGGTCCCGGGGGTGGGGAAATGCCGATGCACCCCGAGACCGGTGGGAGGTCTCGGGGTCAAAGATGATGACCCCACCCCGAGACCGGAAGGGGTCCCGATGGTGGGGAAATGCCGATGCACCTCGAGACCGGTGGGGGGTCTCGGGGTCAAGAGATGATGACCCCACCCCGAGACCGGAAGGGGTCCCGAGGGTGGGGAAATGCCGGTGCACCCCGAGACCGATGGGGGCCTCGGGGTCATTAGCCGCCGTTACCTTTTATCCCGACGATGCGGGATCAGTCATATCAGATGCCCCTCACCCCTGGGGCGAAGCGGGTCCCACCGTTGAGGCACAAGGGGTGTTCTCTACGTGGCTGATCCTCGTCCTCATCTTTTATGCGGACGGCCTGAGGAATGTAAGGAGGCGGCCCTCCGTACGCTGTGCCCGCCATGATCGACCTCAAGAGAGGGAACTGGCTCTTCGAAGTTTGTGCGAAAAGCCGCACCATCATTACCTTTCATTACGGCGACGTCAGCGGGGTCCCACCACTGGCGGGGGCGTGCCGCGCCACGCGCCGGATGCCCCTCGAGGCAAGCCAGCCTATGGCAAGGGGCCATGTGGCCGACGAGACGTGGCGGGACGATTTGAAAACCTGATAAAGCTAAGCGAGGAGTCGAATTGAGGTCTTACTGTTTCTCTTGTCATCGTCTCCCTCCGCGTCTACGCTCCGACCTCCCCTGCAACCTGCGGGCCTGCGTTTTTTCCTCCTTTTCAGGTCAGCTCTTCCCCCATCCCAGACTTCTGTCCCTCTGCTCATGAGTTCTCCTTCCTGGACCTCGGAGGACGGTTCTGAGAATCGTCCTCCTTCCGAGAGGTATCGTACCTCTCCTGCTCCTTCCCCTTCGATTGAGTGGTCCTCTGATTCAGAGGACCACGTCCCCTTGGCCCGGCGACGGGCCACCGGTGGAGCCCCATCGAGGGGCCGCCGGTCGGAGGCCGGCGCCTCCTCGACGGTGGAGGGGTCCCCAAAGAGGACAGCCTCCACGATGACGCGGCTGGATTTGAAAAAAATCCGGGTCCGTTATCAAGTCCCCCGGGACGTTGAGCTTTTCTTGCCAACTCCCGACGACAGGGTCATTTCCTCCCGACTCGGTCGGGTGGCCCTCTATGAGATCTGCCTAAGGGCAGGTCTCCGCCCACCCTTTCCGCTTTTTTTTGTCAACCTCCTTAACTATTATTCCTTGACCCCCTCTCAATTAGTTCCAAACTCCTATCGCGTCATTTGTGCCTTTGTCATCCTTTGCTATCGCCTGAACATTACCCCCCGAATCAGCCTTTTTCGTTCTTTCTACACCCTTCGGGCTCAAAAGGGTTGGTGGCGGTTTCCGCCCCGACCCAACCGGATCCTAAAACTCCTTCCTTCTTCAATTAAGGGATGGAAATCCCGTTTCTTTTTGTGAATGTTGACCAAGTCAGGCCCCAGTGGGGGGACCCCGACCTCCAGGGGAACGCCGTCGCCATCCACCCTGGGGACCGGAAGGCGTTGGGGCTGCTGCTGGCCACCGAGATCCCCCGATACACCCTATTGCTGTCGGAGGATAACCTGGAGTCGGCGGGTCTCATCTCCCACCGGGTAAGTCCTCTCTATCCTTAGCCAAAAATTTCGCTTCTCCCCCCCCCCTTTCTCTCTTCTTCTCTTTTTTTTTTAATTTAAAAACTCAACTGATGCCACGCAGCCATGAAGATACCGGCGGCAAAACTGCTAAGGGCTGCTTCCAAGAAGAGGGCCCGGGAAGGACCATCCAGGGGTCAGCAGGCCCTAGCCCCGAAGCGTCCGATGGCTCGGGCCCTCCCACCGGCTCAAGTCTCCCCACCCCCGGCTCCGCAAGATGTTCCAGCTGTTCCGAAGGTTGACCTCACGGCCGACACTCCACCAGGGGCGGGGACAACCGCAGGAGTCGCCGTTGAGGAGCCGGCCACGAAGGGGCCCATATTGACCGAAGAGCCCCCGGCTCCTGGGGGACCGACCCCGCCGGATGCCACCAGGGATTGGGGTGAGGGACCATCTGGTCCCGTGAGTCCACCCCTTGAGGGGTCGCCTAGGAGTGGCCCACGCACCGAACCGGGGACAGCTGAAACGACGGAGCGAGGTGGGGGCGAGCCCGGGCCACCCCGAGACTCCCTGAACAACGGTCGCTGGGCTGAGCGAGTCCTGGACCCGATCTTTGTCCCTGAGATCCTGGAGGACGTCAGTCACCAGAAAGCGAGCGCGTTCTTTCAGGACTCCTATGCTGCTGTCGTCAGGGTAAGTGATCTTCTTGCCCTTTACCTTTTATTCCCTTCCTTCAGCTGACCTGGAGCTTACGCGCGCAGATTGCATACTCCCTAAGGACCGCCAGGGAAGCAATGCGCGATGGGAAGGTCCTTCTGCGGGAGACACAGAAGGAGGTCGAGGAGGCTCGGTGCCGCGCGGAGGCGGCCGAGAAGGCGTTGGAGTCGGCCAGAAGCGCCTGGGCGAACGAGGTACAGGCCGCCGAGAGCCGGGCAGAGATTGAATCCAACCGTGCACGTGCAGCGCTCCTCCAAATGACGGAGGCTGAGAACGCTGTAATGGCCAGGGACATTCATATCTCTAAGCTAACCTCAGCCCTCCGGGAGGCCGAAGATCGAGCGAGCGCGGCGACAGAAGAGGCACGAGCGGCGAAGGAGGAGGTCGGCCGGTCCAAAGAGGAGGTGAGCCGATCCAAAAGGAGGTAAGCCGCGCGCAGGAGGCTGAAAGGGTTGCAACGGAGGCCCTTGCTGCAGAGAAGGTCCGAGCCGCTGGGCTCATAGAGGAGTACAAGACGTCCGGGCGCTTCACAGACGACCTGGCCGAAGCCTCGGCGACTGTATTCCTCGATGGGTTCCAGCATGGCAAGGAGAAGGTGGCCAGGGACCTGAACTTCCCCCAGGCCCTGGAGGTTGAGCTGGAGTGTTTGTCTGACTTGGCCCCTTCTGATGATGAGCCGCACCGGCAGAGCCGTGAGCTCGCACTCTTGTTGTTTTGTTCTTTCTTTTTACAAGTCCGACAACGTCGGCATTTTGTAGCCCTTTCCAATTAATGAAAACATTCTTCAAGATGCATTCTGTCTTATCATGAACTTCGTCGATTGACGACACGTAGCCCTGTGTCCCATTAGTTCCGATAGCACCGGGGGACAACTCTCAACTCGCGATATTCCGCCCCAGCTGTTTAGACCCGAAAGTTAGGACCAGGGAGGGTAAGTTTTTCGGAGCGGAAACACCGACAGTCAGAGGTTAGGTAGACGGGCTCCTCGAGGCCATCGGCGCAATGCCCTGCCGAGTGTTGGACCTTGTACTAAATAGGCGCGTGGCTTTTGGTGTCTACGGGAGTCGACTTTTATCTGACCGGTGGGACTTTGTGCCGTCGGGTGCCAGGCTTTAAGTTCAGAAAGCCCGAAGTTTCTTGTGCCGTCCGAGGCGGGGCTTTAGGTGCCGACGGGTGTCGAGCTTCGTGCCTGGCTAGCGCAGGGCTTTGGTGCCGACCAGGATCGGGCTTTTGTTGCTTAGAGCTGGTGGTACACTGCTCTGCCAGTGGTACACTGGGCTTTATGCCTGGCTGGTGCAGGGCTTTGGTGCCGACCAGGGTCGGGCTTTTGTTGCTGAGAGCCGGTGGTACACCGCTCTGCCAGTGGTACACTGGGCTTTATGCCTGGCTGGTGCAGGGCTTTGAGTGCCGACGGGTGCGGGCTTTTGTTGCTGAGAGCCGGTGGTACACCGCTCTGCCAGTGGTACACTGGGCTTATGCCTGGCTGGTGCAGGGCTTTGGTGCCGACGAGGGGCGGGCTTTTGTTGCTGAGAGCCGGTGGTACACCGCTCTGCCAGTGGTACACTGGGCTTATGCCTGGCTGGTGCAGGGCTTTGGTGCCGACCAGGGTCGGGCTTTTGTTGCTGAGAGCCGGTGGTACACCGCTCTGCCAGTGGTACACTGGGCTTATGCCTGGCTGGTGCAGGGCTTTGGTGCCGACGAGGGTCGGGCTTTTGTTGCTGAGAGCCGGTGGTACACGCTCTGCCAGTGGTACACTGGGCTTATGCCTGGCTGGTGCAGGGCTTTGGTGCCGACCAGGGTCGGCTTTTGTTGCTGAGAGCCGGTGGTACACCGCTCTGCCAGTGGTACACTGGGCTTATGCCTGGCTGGTGCAGGGCTTTGGTGCCGACCAAGGCGGGCTTTTGTTGCTGAGAGCCGGTGGTACACCGCTCTGCCAGTGGTACACTGGGCTTATGCCTGGCTGGTGCAGGGCTTTGGTGCCGACCAGGGTCGGGCTTTTGTTGCTGAGAGCCGGTGGTACACCGCTCTGCCAGTGGTACACTGGGCTTATGCCTGGCTGGTGCAGGGCTTTGGTGCCGACCAGGGTCGGGCTTTTGTTGCTGAGAGCCGGTGGTACACCGCTCTGCCAGTGGTACACTGGGCTTATGCCTGGCTGGTGCAGGGCTTTGGTGCCGACCAGGGTCGGGCTTTTGTTGCTGAGAGCCGGTGGTACACCGCTCTGCCAGTGGTACACTGGGCTTTATGCCTGGCTGGTGCAGGGCTTTGGTGCCGACCAGTGTCGGGCTTTTGTTGCTGAGAGCCGGTGGTACACCGCTCTGCCAGTGGTACACTGGGCTTATGCCTGGCTGGTGCAGGGCTTTGGTGCCGACAGGGTCGGGCTTTTGTTGCTGAGAGCCGGTGGTACACCGCTCTGCCAGTGGTACACTGGGCTTATGCCTGGCTGGCGCAGGGCTTTGGTGCCGACCAGGGTCGGGCTTTTGTTGCTGAGAGCCGGTGGTACACCGCTCTGCCAGTGGTACACTGGGCTTATGCCTGGCTGGTGCAGGGCTTTGGTGCCGACCAGGGTCGGGCTTTTGTTGCTGAGAGCCGGTGGTACACCGCTCTGCCAGTGGTACACTGGGCTTATGCCTGGCTGGTGCAGGGCTTTGGTGCCGACAGGGTCGGCTTTTGTTGCTGAGAGCCGGTGGTACACCGCTCTGCCAGTGGTACACTGGGCTTATGCCTGGCTGGTGCAGGGCTTTGGTGCCGACCAGGGTCGGGCTTTTGTTGCTGAGAGCCGGTGGTACACCGCTCTGCCAGTGGTACACTGGGCTTTATGCCTGGCTGGTGCAGGGCTTTGGTGCCGACCAGGGTCGGGCTTTTGTTGCTGAGAGCCGGTGGTACACCGCTCTGCCAGTGGTACACTGGGCTTATGCCTGGCTGGTGCAGGGCTTTGGTGCCGACCAGGGTCGGGCTTTTGTTGCTGAGAGCCGGTGGTACACCGCTCTGCCAGTGGTACACTGGCTTTATGCCTGGCTAGTGCAGGGCTTTTCTGTGAAAAGATTTCAGTAGCTAAATTGAATCCCGTTAATATTGAATGAGGGACGGAAACCCAAGTGAATACAGGGGTGATACTTGACATGAGAGGAGGAATACATTACTGATAATACCGACGAAGGTTATCCGCATTCCATGTCTTAGGAGTGGCGTCCCATCAAGTTCTTCAATTTTATAAGCTCCGTGGCGGAGTGTTTCGGCGATCCGGTAAGACCCTTCCCAATTTGGGGCTAGCTTGCCTCCTCAGCTGGCTTTGAGACCTCAGCCCGTCGAAGGACTAGATCTCCTGGCAGGAACGTCCGGGGGCGCACACGAGCGTTGTAGTACTTTGCGGCCCGCTGCCGGTAGGCCGCCATTCGAAGCCGCGCCCGGTCTCGCACCTCCTCCACCAGGTCGAGGTTGGCTCGCAGTTGGTCAGGGTTACCTTCCTCGTTGTATGCTTCCATCCGAGGGCTTGGTGCACCAACCTCCACCGGAATAACAGCTTCAGAGCCAAAGACTAAGCTGAACGGCGTTTCGCCGGTGGGGCTCGCAGGCGTTGTGTGGTAGGCCCATAGCACGTTGGGGAGCTCCTCCACCCATCGCCCCTTGCAGCCATCTAGCCGAGATCTCAGCCCTGGAGAATGATCCGATTAGTCACCTCGGCCGTCCTGTTGGTTTGAGGATGCCCGACGGAAGTGAACCTCTGATGGATACCCAGCTCGAGCAGAACTCCCGGAAAGGCGCATTGTCAAATTGCCGGCCGTTATCAGTGACTAATGTGCGCGGCAGTCCAAACCGACATATGATGGACTTCCAGAAGAAAGATCTCACTTTGCTTTCGGTAATCTTGGCCAAGGCCTCGGCTTCAACCCACTTGGTGAAGTGATCCACCGCCACCAAGAGGAACTTTCGCTGTCCGGAGGCCGGGGGAAATGGTCCCAGGATATCCATGCCCCACTGGGCGAAGGGCCAAGGTGCCACCAAGGGGGTCAGGTGAGACGTCGGCTGTCGCTGGATATTAGCATGACGTTGACAACTATCACATTTCTTGACAAGCTCGCCGCGTCCTCCTTCATCGTCAGCCAGAAGTACCCTTGGCGCAGGGCCTTGTAGGCTAGGGCTCTGCCCCCCAGGTGACTCCCGCATATGCCTTCATGGATCTCTCTGAGGATGTAATCTGATTCGGCCGGCCCCACACACCTGAGGACCGGGTATGAGAAGGATCTCCGATAAAGCTTCCCGTCCATCATCAAGAATCTCGGGGCCCTCCGCCTGAGCAGCTTGGCCTCAGTGGGGTTCTCCGGGAGGGTACCGTCAGTCAAGTACCGGATGTAGGCGTCCATCCAGGAGGGCTCTTGCTCCACCGGCAGTGCTTCATCCGTGGCCTCAATGCTCGGACTTGTAGGTGTTCCACATATGTCCTCCCCAACGTCCCGTCGACCGAAGTGGCCAGACGGGACAGTGCATCAGCCCTGGCATTCTCTGCTCTGGGGATATAGCTGACGCGGAAGTAAGAGAAATGAGACGCCTGGGACTGCACCTTGCTCAAGTATCGGGACATGGTTGGGTCCCTAGCCTCGTATTCCCAGTGATCTGTCCAGAAACAAGTTGAGAATCCGTGTAGGCCCTCAAACGCCCGGCACCTAGCCCCTCGGCTAACCTCATCCCCGCTAGCAAGGCTTCGTACTCCGCCTGATTATTAGTTGCTGGGAACTGGAATCTGAGAGCGTACTCCACTACGTCTCCCTCCGGGCTCGCGAGAATGAGTCCGGCTCCGCTTCCTTGAGAGTTTGCCGCTCCATCCACATGCAGGATCCAGTCCTCCGCCTCCTCAGATGAGGGAGAGTCCCACACTCCTCCGGTTGCACCTCCTCCATATCCCTCTCGGTCCAGGAACACTCGACCAGGAAATCCGCCAACACCTGGGACTTCATGGCTGACCTTGGCCGGATGGACAGGTCGAACTCACTTAGCTTAATGGCCCACTTAGCCAGCCGACCGGAGGTGTCGGGGCGAGACAAGATAGCTCGAAGGGGCTGGTCCGTAAGCACCACGATGGGATGGGCTTGAAAGTAAGGCCGGAGGCGCTGAGTAGAGACCACCAAAGCGAAGATAATCTTCTCGGTTCTCGAATACCTGGTCTCAGCGTCATGGAGTACTTTGCTGGTGTAATAGATTGGCTTCTGGGCCCCGTCGGCATCCATGCGCACGAGTACGGAGCTGACAGCCTCGGGGGAAGCGGCCAGATATAAAAGAGCTCCTCTCCATTTTCAGGCTTGGACAACAGCGGAAGGAGTGGAGAGAAACTGCTTCAACTCCTCAAAGGAGCCCTGACACTCCTTTGTCCATTCGAAGCCGTTGACCTTGCGCAGCGCCTTAAAGAAGGGCAGGCACCTCTCTGCCGACCTTGACATGAAACGACTCAAGGCCGCCACCCTCCCGTTAGGCGCTGCACTTCCTTCTTATTGGCTGGGGGCCTCATCTCCAGGATAGCCCTAATCTTGTCGGGGTTGGCTTCGATCCCTCGCTGGGTCACCATAAAACCCAGGAACTTGCCTGCTGCTACTCCAAAGGCGCATTTGTGGGGGTTGAGCTTCATCCGATACCGACGCAAGTTGTTGAAAGTCTCCTCGAGGTCAGCTACATGGTCCACCGCACTGGTGCTCTTGGTCAGCATGTCATCCACATAAACCTCCATGTTGCGCCCTAGCTGGTCCTCAAAGACCTTGTTCATTAATCTTTGATAAGTGGCCCCGGCGTTTTTCAATCCAAAAGGCATCACCCTGTAACAATAAATCCCCTTCTCAGTGATAAAGGAAGTTGCTTCTTCATCCGCCGGGCTCATCTTGATTTGGTTATACCCCGAGAACGCATCCATGAAGCTGAGAGTCTCATGCCCGGAGGTGGCGTCCACCAGCTGGTCGATTCGGGGCAGCGGGAAGCTGTCTTGGGGCACGCCTTGTTGAGGTCGGTGAAATCCACACATCCTCCAGCTTCCGCTGGCCTTGCGAACCATTACGACGTTCGCTAGTCCAGTCCGGGTAACGCACCTCGCGGATGTGGCCAGCCGCCAGCAGCTTCCGCACCTCCTCATCAACGGCCTTCTGTCGGTCAGGAGCAAAACTCTTTTCTTCTGCCTGACGGGCCGGCACCCCGGCCGGATGTTGAGCTGTGCGTAATTACCTCCTCCGAATCCCGGCATGTCGGATGCTGACCATGCGAAGACGTCCGCGTTGACCCGCAGAAGGTAAGGAGTCGGTCACGAGCTTCTTCCGGAAGTAAGGCTCCAACCCGGACCATCCGCGCGGAGTCCTCCCCGAGGGGGAAAGTGAGCAGCCGCTCGGCCGGCTCCCCCCTCTTTTCCAAGTCTCGCGGGTCAAGCGCCTCAGGTGCCGGTGCAGGTGCCGTCTCTTGAGGGCTAGGGGCCAAGTGATAGCAAAGTGCCGGTAGACCCTGCTCTCCTCGCATCTCGCCGACCCTCTGCTGGTTGGGAACCTCACGAGGAGCCGCTTGGTGGATATGATGGCATCCAAGAGGTTGAGCCCAGGCCTCCCGAGGATCGCATTGTATGCAAGGGGCACACGAACCACCAAGAACTTTATAAGAACAGTGCTTTGGCACGGAGCCGTACCAGCGGAGAGAGTGATTTCCCCCTCAACCTTCACGGAATCTCCTGTGAACCCCATCAAAGGCGTGGCGACAGGTCGAAGCAGATCATGCGACAAGTTCATACGAACAAAGGCATCGTAGTTTAAAACATCTACAGAGCTCCCACTGTCAACTAAGATTCTTTTTACAGGGTGCTTAGCGATCGTCATGGATACGACGACGCTATCATCATCCTTATTTACAACCCCATCCAAGTCCTTTTCGAAAAAAGGAATTACAGTCTCAGCTCCCCCCTCCCCCCTTAGTTCTTCGACGGGCCTCCTGCCCCCCAGGAAATCATTGCCACCGTCTTCTCCGTCGGGGCATTGTCGATCACCGGTGGTGTGGGCGCTGACGGGCCGGGAGCTCCCGGGTTACTCCTCTGGACAAACTTTCCCAGGTGGCCCGCGAGGAGGCTCGGGCCTCCTGGGGCGGACTTCTGCAGGCTCTGGCTGGATCGGCTTCCTGGGGGCACTCCCGCCAGCTTCACGCCAGGAAAAGTCGGCCTCGTCCGCCCGGATGTATTTCTGGGCCCGGATCAGAAGTTCGGAGTAAGAACCCGGCGGCTTCTTGTCAAGAGAATATGCGAAGCGAGAAGGCGCAGCCCCCGCTTCAAAGCCAGAGTAGCCACCGAGTCCTCCAGGTTGTAAACCTCCAGGGCTGCTTCTTTGAACCGGGCGACATAATCCTGCAAAGGCTCGCCACTCTTCTGCTGAACGGCAAAGAGACTGTCCGCCACCCTCGGGATCTTCCGGCAGCGTCAAAATGGGCCAGGAAAGCCCTCTCCAACTGGCGGAAAGAGTCGATGCTTCGTGGCGGCAGATGAGAGTACCAAGCTCGAGCAGCCTTCTTCAGAGTGGCTGGGAAAGCAATGCACATAAGTGAATCAGTGGCCCCCTGGACTTGCATGAGCACCTTATAGCTCTCCAAATGGTCCAGGGGGTCCGTGGTCCCGTCGTACGGATCTAGTTGAGGAAGGCGGAACCTGGTAGAGATGGGCTCCTCCATGATGCGGCGAGACAAGGGAGGCCGACTGTCGTAGTCTACCTCCGGCAGGTGGGTGATCCGACGGCTAAGCTCCTCCAACTTCTGATTACACTCCTCGAGTCAACGCTCGGCTCGACGAGGCATCGGCCATCAAAAGAGCCCTCCCCGAAGATTCGGAAGAAGAACGAGGGCGGTGATGCCGGCGCGAGCGCTCCGCCTCCTTCCCGTGCCGCCGCTTAGGAGAAACACTAGCGTGGCGAGAGGGAGACCGGGGTCTTTTAGAGGCTTCACGGTGGTGAGGCTTGGCCGGGGATCGGTGGCGACGATCCGCAGGAACCGGTGATCTCCGGCGGAGGAATGCTGGCTGGGTTGCACCACTCCGGGACAGACGGATTCGGCTCTGGCTGCTGCAAGGCCGCCTGCTGGTGCTGTAGGCCCTGAACCATCGCCGCCAAAGACTGGACCTGCGTGGCCAGGGCAGTGAGTCGATCTTCCTGGAGTTGCTGCGGAGCAGGCGCGGGAGCATCATTCTGCGGAGCAGAAGGCCCTGCTCACCGGAGATGCAGTGGCTCCGGAATACTGGATGCGAGAGCCAGGGGGGCCTCCGCGGGTGGACCGGCCCCGCAGCGCTGCCCCCCAGCGCGACTGGCTGAAACTCCCTTCGTCCGAGTCGTCACCATGACCTCAAGGTCTTGAAGAAAGGAGAAAAAAGGTAAGCTGCTGGCTCGACGTCTTTCTTACACCCCCCTTCCTGGCGCGCCAATCTGATGGCGCCAAGTCACCTTCCTCAAACGTCGGGAAAGACGAACGTCCTTCTCCTCGGAGCCTGCAAGAAAAGTCCCCGAAGACCGGTGATACCGGTAGGGACCCTCCGACGATCAAGTCAGTCACTTGGGCTCAGACAAAGAACCGCTCAGCGGAAAAGAACTGAGGCGGTTAGGGTTTTGCTGGGAGGAAGAAAGCTCATAAAACCAGAGTTCAGATCCCTACTTACAGTGCGAGCACGTGCTTTTATACCTGTCCGAATATCCTATCTCACTGTCTCAGAAGATCACCGTCGTACCACTGCTGCGCGTGCCGGAGACATCCCGTACCGCTTGCCGACGTGGTGTCATACGTGTCCAACAGCCGCGATGGCATTCAGTGCGCGCCGTCGGATGATATGACCGAGCACAGTTGCAAGCGGTAACGAATCGTACGCCGTAGTGAGGCATGGCCATGCACAGGGACATGCAATGCACCATACGCCGTTATGAGGTATGGCCCTCCATAACGGGGTGCAATCACGGGCGTACTGAGGGTCACGTGGGTGCGTCGTGCGGCCTGAAGTCGTCATTTCTTTCGACAGTTGAACTGCATGCCAATTGTTGATGACCCCACCCTGAGACCAGAAGGGGTCCCGGGGATAGGAAATGCCAGTGCACCTCGAGACCGGTGGGGGGTCTCGGGGCCAAGAGATGATGACCCCACCCCAAGACCGAAAGGGATCCCGGGGGTGGGGAAATGCTGGTGCACCCCGAGACCGATGGGGGTCTCGGGGTTAAGAGATGATGACCCCACCCCGAGACCGAAAGGGGTCCCGGGGGTGGGGAAATGCCGGTGCACCCCGAGACCGGTGGGGGCTCTCGGGGTCAAGAGATGATGACCCCACCCCGAGACCGGAAGGGGTCCCGGGGGTGGGGAAATGTCGGTGCACCCCGAGACCGGTGGGGGGGTCTCGGGGTCAAGAGATGAAGACCCCACCCGAGACCGGAAGGGGTCCCAGGGGTGGGGGAAATGCCGGTGCACCCCGAGACCGATGGGGGTCTCAGGGTCAAGAGATGATGACCCCACCCCTAGACCGGAAGGGTCCCGAGGGTGGAGAAATGCCGGTGCACCCCGAGACCGGTGGAGGGTCTCGAGGTCAAGAGATGATGACCCCACCCCAAGACCGGAAGGGGTCCCGGGGGTGGGAAAATGCCGATGCACCCCGAGGCCGGTGGGAGGTCTCGGGGTCAAAAGATGATGACCCCACCCCGAGACCGGAAGGGGTCCCGATGGTGGGGAAATGCCGATGCACCTCGAGACCGGTGGGGGGTCTCGGGGTCAAGAGATGATGACCCCACCCCGAGACCGGAAGGGGTCCCGGGGGTGGGGAAATGCCGGTGCACCCCGAGACTGGTGGGGGCCTCGGGGTCATTAGCCGCCGTTACCTTTTATCCCGACGATGCGGGATCAGTCATATCAACTATAATGTCTAGAAACCCCATAAGTTTGACAAAATGATGACCGAAGCCTTATAAATTGTATTTTTTTAAAAAAATATCTCAGTTTCATTATTTTCATCACTTCTAAGTTAAAATTATTTTTCATGATTCTCATCCGGAGTGGAAAAATAATACCTTGATATCTGCTAAATCATGATTTCCTGAAATTCCTCAAATTTAATTTTTAGAAGGAGAATTGACTTGTTATTCTTAAGAAATTTTAATTTTGATAAAATGAGGGTATTTTTCTTATTTGCATTAGAAATCTCAAGTAAATAAAAAGAAAAGTTGATAATATTTACTTAAATTATAAATGCAAATAAACTATAACTCTTTAAGAGAGAGAGAGAGACTACTACAATAACAACAAAGACTTAATACCAAACTATATATATATATATATATATATATATATATAAGGGGCAAATTTGGCACACAAATCCAAATCACCGGTATGCTACCAATTCGGTTCAATTTGATATCAAACCGAAAATCCAATACCAGTTCAGAACTATTATGCGGTTTGTCTAACCTTGGTTCTATACAATTATTATATATTTAATATTCTAAAGTTGAAATTCCATTTAACATTATTATGGCATTGTTGGACTCTCAACATCAGCAGAAATTGATTTACAAGTACAATTAAAGAAAAGAAATAATTATTTAAAAAAATGAAATGGTTCATGTCTAAAAAAAATGAAATAGTTCAAGACTACAAGTGCAAACAAGCAACTAGCTTAAAAACAAACCTGAAATGTTTTCCCAAGACCCATCATATGGGCCAATATGCACCCAAACCTTTATCCCCAGATCTGACCTTTTTGACAGACTGTATAACATTCTCCCACATGAATTGTATTCCTGCAACCTGCAATATGCATCAAACTATCAATCACAAACAGAAAATCAGATAACTATGTCAAGCTCAAAACCAGGTTTGATAACTAAAATAACATTACAATATACACAACTAAGATTCAGAATATTGAGAACTGACACAGTATCAAACAATGGTGGATAAGGCATCAAAACTCTCAATTCAAAATAATTCAAAAATTACACTTATTTTTAAATTAATTATTTTAAAAATAATTAAAATTTTAATGAGCTAAAATGTTTCAGAATAGTGTTAGATCATATGTCCCGGATCCTATCAGCCATTCATCCTCTCCTTCGATCGCCCTACACTCTGCAACCTCCATCCTTAGTTCCTTATGAAAATAAAAAATCATTGCCCTTCCTTTAACATCCCTAGCACGTTCCAATTTCTTGATCCCTTCATTAGGCCCACCAAGCCATCTTAGCCTCGAGACAAGAATGGGCTTAAGGCTTGGACCAAGATTGAGACTAGACTTAATCAACATTTTAAGTTTAGGATAGGTTTGAACTATGGTTCACTAGGGGCATATCAATAAAAAATTCCAACATAATGTCAATATGCTTAGTACACTCACTCCAAGGATGTACCAAGTTTCAATAGCCCCCTCATATACTGTCATTGGTACAGTACTGGCATGGTGCCCAATATGGCATAGCATGGTTGAACTAAGGGCCTTTTTGGGAAAATCCTGCCAGATCCAACTAGAGTGTGTTGGAGAAGAAATGAACAAAGGGTGGGAAATAGAGGATCATAGGGCCCAATCCCACGGGAATGGAAAAACCACCTCTTGAGATTTTCTTCTCCTCCAACATGGATCAGGTCAAGACCCCCAACAGCCTCACTTCTCCCACTCCACACCTTCCTCTCCCTGCTCTATCTCCCCACCTAGTCTGCCAGACCCAGTGAGTTTCTCCAAAATAAGTCCAACAGACAAGAAAAATCCTTATTCGGATTTGGATTTTGGGGAGTTCAACCAATATCATGGATTATTAATATCCTTTTGATAGACATGTCAAGGAGTAAACATTAAGTGGCCATCAAAACAAGAGGGTGATCTAAAATTTTTGGTTAACAAGCTCTAAATAATTAAACAGCAATCAAATCATGGTCTAAAATTCCTCAAAATTAAATCCTAACAAGTTGGATCTGTCCAACTTATCACATTTATTTATGGACATAAAGAGTGATTGACAATTTTGCAGTTGAATGCATGAATTCAAAAACTGCTGAAAACGAGACATAGCATTGTTACTGCACTATTCCAATGAGACTGGTACTATTATGTAAAAGCTGTATTGGTGTTCGCTAGTTCAGAATAAAATTTTAGTGTGAGCCATACCAATTAATACCAATGGTTTTTCACTCTATTTATGTTGTCAGTCTTGCGCACTTGCCATCAACAATAGTACTGTTTCAATGAAAATTAGTACGAGGTACTGTCTTCCTAAACAATATTAATGGTAAATTTGATGAGATATTTTATCTTAAAATAGAATCCACAAATTTTCTTCTTTTGTGCCATCTTTTATGCTATCCATTATTCTTTCAGAATTTTCATCCAAGTTTTCAACAAAAAGTGATCCCAAGCCCAAGAAAATAAACTTGACTTTTGTGCTCCTTAGGTTTGATAGTAACAATCCAAAAAGATATTGGTTTATCATGCTGAAAGGCAAACAACCATTTGGCTATTTGGACCACAAAATCGAAATGACATGATGCTCAAGGTTGAAACTATGTTACAAGCAAACAAGCACTTCATTGATTCAATCAAGAGTAGTTGCAAGAATGAAATTCAGGTGCCAGAGCACAGGAAACAGTGATCAGAAATTGTCAGCAATACTGACATGTAGAAACAGTTTGCATGAAAGGTTTGGCTTTTAGCACAAATTTTATCAGAGATTTATATATTTATCTTCAGAAAAGGGTATCATGATACTCAGTGGTGGATTCATTATTGAACTAGCATTGAGATATTAATTGATACTGCAATAAATAATAGTTGACTTATAAAAAAGCAAAGTATCACAGGGTGAGTGATTGAGCAGGAGCAGCACCATCCATAGAAAAGTCCAACCAAGCATCAGCCAGAAAAACTTGATCAGTAACCATATCAAGTAGCACTAAGAGATCACCTTAACTCTCCATCATTTTATCCGGCTAAAGCATTTAATTAAAAAAAAATCTAACACAAAAGAAGTGGGGGGGTGGGGGCGGGTTGAGTGCAGCAGGATGCAAGGAAAACAATGAGAGGGGGACGGACACCTGATGGGGCTTCAACTTTGCAGCAATACTCCTTGGAATCCTCACCGGTTCCTCATCTTCCTCCCTGGCTACATTCACTATATATCCTTCATTTGCATCATCCATGGCAACCTCTGGTACATTTCCATTAACATAAGCAGGATTCTTGTGCCATAATTTGCCAGCAGACTGTGCTTGCATTGATTTCAGATGTTCTTGCCTAGCCTACAAAATAAAAAAATCCCAGGTTGATTGAAATTTATCAGTCACCTTGTCCACTGAAGTAACTTGTGAAAGAAACTGATACCTTCTCCATTGCAATTTTTAGCTTGGTTTCTTCTCCAAGTTCTGCATCATCTAAGATTCTCCGAATCCTCTTTTTTTGTCTTTTCCTGTTGCTGAAACAACAAAGAAGAGGATCTTGACAAACCAAGCTACTTCAACATTCACAGAAGAAAATGTTTTGATAGCTATCATAAATTCTCATGCCCAGTTAATAAAAGATGAAGATAAACAAGCAGTTAAGGAATCAGAGTTTCAGGAAAACCAGAAGATTCCATACCTGATTGTGACATCCATTTGAACATTGGATAACTCTGAGTCACTATCCGAGCTAGAAACCACAAGACCTCGATTGGCCTTTTCACAATCTAAAATAAATTGATGCAATAGAGTGGGTAAGCAGCAACAGCACTGCCAACCAGACGTTTTAGCTTCCAATAAGTGTTCTTCACCAAAATTCCTGCCTATACATGTGGCACAGAACAGAATCTTACATGAGTTGCAATTTATAACATCGTCACCTTTTCCACACCATCTGCAGTAACCAGCTGATGCAGGATCCTGAAGCCAAAACCAGCATAATTAAGACCAACACCACAGAGAGAGAGAGAGAAAGATGCTGTTCCAACTCTATAATTTGACAACAGTTTGCACCAAATTAAATGCTTTTTTGATATAATAAGAACAGAAATAGGATAAAACACAATATTACCTTAGAAACTATATACCATAACAATATCTTCATCTTAAAAGATTAGAAAATTGACCTTACAAAATTATTTATCGGTTGTCAATGAATCAGAAATGTAAAGGGCCTGTTTAGTTGTGAAAAGTTGGGAATGTGATTTGAAAAAATTTTCCATAGAGAACATAAAACATAATTGTGTTCAAATCTATAATATTTTTTCAAATTAAAAAACTGTTTTCCAATTTTTCAAATGTACACTAGGTCAGGAAAACATCTTTTAGTTGTTTTCCATTGTTTTCTTTTCAAAATGAAGCAATATTTTCCTCATATTTTCCACCACCAACCATACCTCTAACAGCCACCACCAGCTCCACGACCACCACCATACCCCTTTACTAGTACCACCACCATTATATCTCTACCATACCCACCACCACCATCACCATACCTCCATCACTCACCACCACTGCCACCATAGCCATGCCACCCACTACCACCGCCACCAAACCTCCACTATTTATCACCACCACCTCATACCCGCATCCCCCACCACCAGTATCATCCCCCCCCCCCCCCCCCCGGCCTACTGTCATACCTTCAGCATCAATCACCCTCCACAACCCATCTTTTTCCAATTTTCTAAATCAAAAAATTATTTCTTATTTTCAGTATGTGAATGCATTTTCCATTTTTTTTCTATAGAAAAGAAAAATTAGAAATGGAGATGAAAACTAGAGATGGAAAACAGAAGACATTTTCTACAACTAAACAGGCCCATGATGTCTTTACCTCTAGTCGCATCCTCTCCACCACCAGAAATTTGCAATTACCACAAATAATGACATCCAAGAGTGGATGCTTGTGAACTTCAGAAGCTTTCAATGCATCAGAACAAGCTGTACAGCGAAATTTTCTGGAAATGTCTTTTGGAGAAGGTGAAGGAAGGATGTCAACATCTATAATATCAACCTCTTTCTTAACATGCAAGGGTGAATCTTGCACCTTGCTTAGTTCACGAGAAGCAGAATTGCTGTCCAACTCTTGCACTTCATCATCACTGTCTATTATAACAGTCCGACACCTTTTATTGTCAAGTGCAGGATCTTCATTTTCCCATGAATGCTTGCAAGCGCCATTAACCAATAACTTTTCAGATTTATTTTCATTAGAAATAACAACACGAGATTCTGAATTAGGAATATAAATATCAGCAATGTCAGCATTGGCTACACCATTTTCTGATGAGGTTGGCTTCTCAGAAACCGGTTGAGGACACTCATTTAACAGTGAAGCATGATCCAGGACCTCTTTCTCAATAGATTCCTGTGATGTAACATCATTCGGCTTTAAAGGTTGCAGATATAAATTCAAACAAATAATACATAATTCACATTGGTAAAACTCATAGCGAATAAGCATAAGTACTCTATTTAGGTCAAACAGACATGACAGCAATATAATGGTAGAGCTATGTAAAATGCACAATTTTTATCAAGTTAGCATTGCCTACTAAAATATTTAAGAAAAGGAGGGGGGCCAAACTATAATGATCATAAGAAAGTTATCTACCTGACTATTTCTGTTTCTCCTTCTCTTCTTCAAATGACGTTGCAGTTTCCTCGTTACATTTATATCATCCTCTTCTCTTACCTGCAGATAGCAACATATATTTAATATCTCATCGCTTATCTCTGAACATAAACCATGGACAGTTAACCCAATTAGATAAGCAAGCAAGCAAGGTGCAGGGCACCTACTTCCAATACCAAGAAACAATAGAATAGCCAGGTGTTGAATCGAACCTATGCTATCTCACGGGGAACCCTTGGTATTGCATGAGTACATTTTAGTTTCTTTACAAAATTAATTTGGTTCATCGTAAAGGCTTGTTATATTAATAATAACTGACGATGCTAAGAACTTGAGGTTGCACAGCACCAAAATCAATTCCATCAAAATGGCCATTAAAATGCACTCAAAGTCAACTTAATCAACTTTCAGGTCCACCATTTCACCATGTGTGTGTGTGTGTGTGTGTGTGTGTGTGTGTGTGTTAACCTCAAAAGCTTGGTCCAATAGGTATTCCAACATAGAACATAACAGCACTAGCTGACCTTAATCAGAAAGCCCTATCCAATCTACATAGGTTCAGTTTAAGGATAAAACTACAGTACTCTCGATTCATATGGAAATTGTATGGCCAGCTTTCTGACAAACCCAAAGCCTCACAACATTCTTTTGAGAAGGGATAGCAGATTTATCATATGAGACTTTACGTAAGATGACTTCAAAGATACTGGTGCCAATTTAGCAAAGCAGTAAGCACAATTTCATGACTTCAATTGCATCCATGTATGGTTCCATCTATCATAATGGAGCGTCCATATAAATTTCATGCCTCCTAACGGCTTTCTGATCTTCCCCTTGAGAACTTGAAAATCTTTTTGCTATAATGATTACATTATTGACATAAAATAACAGTTTCACTTGCTACAGTCAATGATATCAACAATTACATAATTCCCATGCCACTTTTTCCCAACAATCACTCCTACCAAGTTTTCACGAGTCCTATGCCTGAATTATCTGCCAGAATCCACTTAATAGATATTGCAAGACCAGGAAGTAAAAATAATAATTAATTTTGGTTCACAACATTAAAGAATGAAACATTCCATCAAAAAGCTAGAAGATAACTCGAGAAATATGAGGCATTAAATCTCAAACTTGGAAATTGGTTTCCAAAAGAATAAAGGTTATAAGAATAAAGTCTAGAATCTTTTTTCATTACAAAAGGATCGATAATAGCGTATTCCTCAAAATGGCAACTAAAATAAGGAAACATCACAATTTGAACACTGCCAATGTTCAAAAATTGAGATCAACTCACACGATGTAGCATAGCATCACTGTCTTGATGCTGAAGATGACAATATGAGATCCACGTTCAAAATAGTCCTCACTTCAAAATCAAAATACCTCATAATTAAGCAAAGAAGTCCCTCAGCCAAAAACAAAGTTGGTTTTCTATTCTACGGAAAAAGGATGAAGACATTGCTAACTGGAAACAGCTTTTCTATTTAATTGATAAAAAGTTTTATAGCCTGGCCTAATCAGTTACCACTCTCTTAGCATACACAGCATACATTTTGCAGTGTTTTTACAACAATATTCTTTTGACTGCTAAAACATTGTAAAAAAAAACATGCTGACAAAACTACGGCAGATTCTCACCTTCCTTTATTGAGTTAAAGAACCTATATATCAAACACAAAACCTCAAAGGACCAGCATGTGGGGAGGGGGATAAGGTTAAGAGTATGCGAAAAGGAAAAAACTGCTAAAAAACACTTCCCAAAAAAAAACAGTGTTCGGTATTATCTAAAAAGTGCTTTTCAAGAAGAAAAGTCAAAAAAGGGTCTTCAAAGAAATTAATGAACCTAACTTCTTGCCTTTCCTTTCATAAGAACTCTTTAAAAAAGCAAATCCAAAACCAAACATGCCCTAAGCAGGCTCTGTATTATCTAAAAAGTGCATTTCAAGAAGAAAAGTTGAAAAAGGGTATTCAAAGAAGTTAATGGTCCTAACTTCTTGCCTCTCCTTTCATAAGAACTTTTTAAAAAGCAAATCCAACACAAAACATGCCCTAAGCAGGCTCTACATGAGTCCTTCCCCCTTCCTCTAGTCATACCCTCATCCATTATAGGGTATTGAGAGACAAACAAATATACCCCCATAATTTCAAATGTACTCAAAAGTAAAAATGCTGCTTGGTCACATCAAGACAGATTGATGATTGTCGGAATGTAGAATAAATCACTACATTGTGTCCAACAGTAACCATTTACATGCTAAAACCAACACATCAAGTCCAAAGGCATGAGCTGTGAGAAGGTATGAGGCCTGAATAAAGTCTCTTCCTGACAATATCCTTCTTGGTTCTTTCTCTCCAGCTAATGTTTGAGGGAGAAACAAGTACACCACTCACAAGAACACATTGAGGTGGGAAAAAAATCACATAGCAAAAAGTCTTAACTGACAACATTCCACAAGTTAACAGGATTGCAACCATAGAACAAAAGCTCCCCCTATTATGAAACAAAAGCATTACATATGCCAATTACCAAGGTCATATGCCTACAACTTGTGATATTCAAGCCATTCAATTTAACTTAAAATACCCATACCCGACGGTTAAACCTGGACATTGGCATGACACTCGAACATCACTCCTAAACAAGAAATTTTAAGATATTGGAGGGATCTAATGACATGCACCCACACCAGGTACAAGAACACAACTCAACTCAACTCAACTCATCTAAGCCTTTTCCCAACTACATGGGGTAAGCTACATGAATCTGCTTCCTGCACTTTGCTCTATTCAGGACTAAGTTGACACTCAAATTACAAATAGTTATATCTTTCTTAATCATTTCTGTTCATGTTAGTTTAGGTCTACCTCTGCCTCTATCAATACTATGGATTGTTAAAAGATCACTCTTCTAACTGGAGCATCTAAAGGTCCATATAAAACAAATACAAGAACACAAAGTCCATATAAAATAGCTTGTAACTACAACGAATACTTGTGGAGCATCTCCACACATTCTCTCAAAATTAGACACAAAAGAAAATTTATATTTGCACGGCAAATATTTACATTTAAGATAAGGGACAAATAAACACACTAAAAAACAAACTCAAAATCTTATAAACAGATTGCAAAAAAAAAAAAGATCTTTAGCCATGAAAAAAGGGATACATAAACAAACAAAACTCTGAACCATTTGGATAATCAAGCATAGCACAACTTCAACAAAGGCATGTACATTTAATTAACACCAAGATCACAACTCTGCTAACCTTTCTATAGTTTCTCCTTTGTTCTTCAGAGAGCTCCATTTCTTTTTCATTTGCAATTGCATCAGCATAGAAAGGATTATTAATATTGTCCTCGATTTCACCAATCTCCTCCACCTGGAAATATCGCAACAAAATATTTACTTATTTACAGACCATTAGCATAAAACTCGCTAGAATAAGAACTAATTAACCAAAACTCATATAGTTTAGAAGCACAGAATAGGGAAAACCAGTAAGATAAAGTAGCTGATATCAAATGTACTGATGGCATAAAATTTAGTCAGAATCCAGGCAGACAAAAAAAAAAAAAAGGATATGCTTTTGCATAAAAATCACCCAAAAGATGATGCTACTCAGAAACTACAAACTAACACAAAACAGAACCAAACAACTTTATTAGGATTCCACATATGTCACAAATAATGAACATCCCGTATTATATTATTTTTATCCTATTAAAATTTAAATAAAAAGTAGTGACAATTCATTGAATTAAACATCAGACAATCAGACGATAAGGTTCAACTGCCATTAACCTAAACATAGCCATCCAAAAGACAAAAATCTTGTCCGCTAGTATGACACTATAGCAGTCTACACCATATCTCAAATCTAACAAAAAAACTAGCATACAAATAAATAGAAGGAACCAAGGAAAAGGATAAATAATCAACAAATTGAAGCATCACCAATACCAGCATATTTGATCATCTCCTTTCCCCAAAAGAATTGCCTTGTGAAGTGCAGAGATAATTTCTACTTATTAGAAAATTGCACTAGGAACAAAATAAAATCTACAGTAGATTATGATTACTGAAATAAAACAATCTAATTTAAATCAGAGGAGAAGGTTACAATGGAAAAGAGAGAATAATATTTAAATGGAGCAAATTGCTAAGAGATGAGAAATTTTCTCCACATTTTATTCCCTAACACCCTATGCTTTTTTATTTTTTTTACAAATTCAAAGCTCTGTATCAGCAATTAACTAATCATTTTACACAACCAAAAAGCCCATGGGATTTTAAAAGAACTGGAGTTCCCACAGATTTTTTTTGGATTTGCAGATATATGACCACATGAAACTTACAACCCAATAGAATCCACAACTTGATCCTGAACTGTATAAAGTTCGACATGAACCAGATTCAGGCTTTGCTCCTTGATTAAATTTTACAGGCATTTTGATCCAGATCATGCATGCATGGATTATATCAACACCAGAAGCATGTATGATCCTAAGGAACCCAAACTAGAAACTTTGTGACATCATTAACAAGATTCAAGTGACACAACAGAAGCAGCACTAGGACAGCGATCACACTCGACTATGACTGTTATTGAAAAACCAAACACATTCACTTGACTAGACAAATCAAACATTACCATTATCATGACCATAACCATCAAGCCTTATTTCAACTATCTAGATATACTTTCTACAATCTTTCAGCAAGAACATTATATTTATTCTTGACAATACTTCATCCTGCTGGAGATATTTGCCAAAAATATTCATGACTCGCATACAAGCAACATCAGAAAAAAAAAAAATTAAGCATATAATATTTTAACAAAATAAATACAAACATTATTGATAACCATAATACTGGTTTAACACTATATACAGATAACAGTTTTGATGCTACAATGGACCAAGTGACAAATACTTTGGTGACAAAGAGTACGGAGATCAACACCCTGATGAAGGTTCTCTTTTAATGTTTTTAAGATGATAGACTGTGTAATTAGGGTCTAGAATACGGTTAGATTTGTAGTTCTCTACTTGAATGCATAAAATTGCAGTTTTAAAAATGGTTTGGTTGCCTGCAGTTGCAGTTGCAGAATTTCATGTTCATGCCAAAGATACCAATCTCTGGATGTCAGTGAGGTCGAGTCCAAGATTGTAGGAATGACCAGATTCAACAATTAAGAGAATTATCATGGGTGCATGGAGGAACAGAAACAAGCTTCCCACTCACCAGCTCAACTCAACTCAACTCAACTCATCTAAGCATTTTTCCAACTACAAGGGGTCGGCTACATGAATCTGCTTCCTCCACTCTACTCTATTCAAGACTAAGTCGACATTCAAATTACAAATAGTTATATCTTTTTTAATTATTTCTGTCCATGTTAGTTTAGGTCTACCTCTATCTCTATCCTTGGCCATGTTTTAGGGGATCTGACAGAGTTTTACGCTAGCCGTCAGCTACCTAACGCAACCCTCCTCCTTTACCCGGGCTTGGGACTTGCCTTGATGGAGTTTTTCCCACTCACCAGCTAACTTCCTTTATTTGGACTGGCAGCCATGTTAGCTAAGTCATTTTCAACAAAATCACATGGTGCCCAGAAGCAGGAAATGTAGCCGTGCATGATTGATCTTTCATCACTAGAAAACTACTTAATAAGTTAAGGCACAAATCATGCTTGCAGATAGCTAGGAATATTCATAATTAAAATTATAAATGCATTTATTACTATCAAAAAGCATCGGATACAGAAGATACAGCTACAGTAGCACATGTGCAACAGAAAAACAACTAATGCGAATGGGTCATGAGGCATTGCATCAGTTCATAAGTATTGAGGCTATATAAAACAGCCAGTGAAATTGCAACCAGCAAGAATCACAATTTAGAGGGAAACTTTTAAGTAAGGAATGCTACCTCATCAACCCCAGGCAACTTGATGCCCAATTTTGCAGCTTGCGGGAGTACTGGCAAGGTAAACAGATGCCCAATTCTTGCTACCAAATGAAGCAATCTCCAAGCAACCATGAGATTGAGTAAGCTCGTCAAACTTACTCCAATCTTTCTCAGAAGTTTCTACATGGTTGTCCTTATCTTTAATGGAAAGTGTTTTTTCTAGAAAACCACTAGCACCTTCTTCCAACAGCCTACCATGTCGTCTAGTAAAATAAACAAGAAGCACTAGATCAACGAATATCAAACAAGCCAAAACAATAACAAGAGCAAAAACAATAACAGTAGCAAACATTAGTTAAAAAAGATTGTGTTCAGCATTATTGTTGTTATTTTGGTTTCTCTACAAATTACCAAATACCTAATAAAGATTGATGTCGAAGATAGTACTTGCACAAAATTTTGCTACTAATGGATTTTACTTTCATTCTTTTTGAAAGCGATAAGTTTTAGCTACCAAAAGCTCTAAATATTTTACAAATAATTTGAAAAGCAAAGGGTTTCATCATACATGTTTTTCAGTCTGGTTTATTTCTCTTCTTGAATTTTTTGTGGGGGAAAAAACAAAACCAAACAAGCCACAAATTATACCTCCTTACAGGTCGACAGGACTGAAGGTGTTCTTCAGCTTCTCTAACTGATTGGTTAAGTTCATTTGTGACCTGAGAGCCTACCCAGTGAGCCCTTTTCTTCCAAGCTTCTGTACAACACCCATTAGGAGCCTGACTTTCAACCCATTTGTACAGACTGGGAAGCTCAATGCCTGCCCCATCAAGTTGTTCCTGTCACAAAAATATCAGATACAAAGTTAAAATTTATTTTTTTTCCCCTATGTTCCAATACAAAAACCCAAACGAACATAAGAATATAAGCTTTTAGGGTTCCCCATAATAAACTCTTCTGAGAGGTAATAACTACAACTAAGGCTCATAGATTGCCCATAAGATTCAATAAGCCATAGTTACGATGCATCTCAGTGTGATCTGAGAGGTAACAACTACAAATATGGCTCATAGATTGCCTAAAAAAATCAATGAGCCACATTTAAGATGCATCTGTGTGATGTAATCATCAAGCAAAATGTTCTTTCATTACCAAATAAGAAGATATCAGAGCCCATTACCCTAAATCTAATATATGATTTTTATTGTTAGTTTTATCATGATATTAATTTTCCTTGGATGCTTCACATTTGAACACAGTAAAGATATTTAGCTTTATCCAATCTAAGAAATCAAGATCAAGGTGATTCACTGGTAAAGATCCTAGACTAAAGAGCAATATAACATTTATAAAATAAAAACAATTGTGAAGAAAACTATGGATGTACTTTTAAAAAAATAGTAAAATTTCTCTATGAATAATGCCTACAAGAGAAGACTACATAAACAATGAATGCACATGTCATGCTCCTCTAATTTGGTGAAGTAGAAGCAGAAAAATGAGAAATTAAAAATAAAAAGGAAATCAGCCTTTCTTAGCTAGGATCATATCAGACAAAGACGGATGACCAATGTTTGCAGACTTTTGCTCCCGAGACAAACCGCATTACTCATGGAAGAATTAAAAAGAGACACCTGGAGCTCTAATTTCCATGCCTTGGAACCTAGAAAATCACCTTCACGTGAACAGCAGAAAAGATTGGCCCAAAAAAGCTTCCATGAAGATTGCAAGCATCAATAGAATGATTGACCAAAAAAATGACATCATTTCCAGATTCCTCAACCTTTGCCACAGTCCCATTTGAATTATGACCACCATAACATAGTCAACCATCTGGCATAAAGAAATGAAATTAAAGTAGACCTACTACCACAGAGGCAGCTATTGAAGCATTTTAACATGCTGAAAAGAGGATTCACTGTCAGGAGATGGAACTTCAATACTGTCCAAAAATGACAGTCTGTGATGCCATCAGTGAGGTTCAAGCCAACGAAGAACCTAGCACATAGCTTTTGTTGCTACAAGTTGTTGTGTTGCATGTCAATTATAACAAGTTATTGATTTAATAAGTTTCAACTAATTTTGGCTTAGCTGGCTGTGGAGGATTGCTCCCCGCTCTAAATTCAAATGAGGGAGATTCAAATGATGAAGGCACCTCCAGGGTTAAGCAATAAGATAGACGTGACAAAGCAACCGGTAACATATTTTTATGTTATTTTCACTCCCAATTCGTTTAAGATATGTTTATTTTAGTCACAAGAGCATAATATAAAGCAAGTAGAAAATTATACTAAAAAGTACATATATGTTTATAAACTAACAGCTAGGTGGCCACTTAATAGGCTACCAGCCTTCCTAAGCTTTTAATGGCAAGATATACAAGAATATGGGTAACACTTTACAAAAAAAAAAAAAATTAACAAAAAACTTTAATAACAGTTGATGCCATAAAGGACTGAGCGGTATACCTGATCTTAACATCTACAAATTAATATCAGATCCATATACAAGACAACTTCAAGAAGAAATGGGACAGTGCCACTTCCACATCATTGGTCACTAGGCTTAAGAAGTTCGCTAGTGGGAGAGCAACGACACAAAAAGGAAGTAGACAGAGAAAAGGATGAACAACTTGGTATAAAAGAAGCAAATCATTATGCAAGACAAATTATTAAGCTAGAGGACCAAGTTTAACAAAAGCCCAAACAATGATTCAAATCACATAGGATGTGGTTGTCCCAATTTTCCATGGAATGGGAGAGACTGCAATCCCACCCCATCCTAACACATAGGATGATGAGTCCCAGGACATGCTGAATGGGGTACTGCAACGATGGTTGGACTCCCATCCTAACACTTGGGATGTTGCTGCACCCCAACATCTCACAAGACTTCCCAGAAAGATTTTACAACACAAAATAAAGATTGGCCAGTTGAACGTTAACAAAATTCATTAATAATTTTGTGATAATCCCAAATTCTCAGTATTTAACAAAATAAGTTGAAAACTATAAAATGTTTACATCATTAACCTAAGAATAGATAAAATTCAGTACAAAACTGGGATAAGGGTGTGAGCATGAGATCCATAGATATGAGTGTTATAGATAGGTGATGAATGAAATGTTATCGAGTTTATGGTACTACAAGGTCCCCCCCCTGAATTCATCTGCACCAAGCCAGAAGATGATAGAGAGCAGGAGCTTGGGGACCGCCAGCTAGGGATGATAAAGAGCTTAAGAAAGAAGAATCTTTCAACTCCCACACTCACAACCAGTTCAAGGTTGGCTATCTTTTACTAAAGTTAGCAAACAAAACTCTGCATACATGGACACATGCATCCATACATACATCCATGCATGCATCCATCCATCCATACATGCATGCATGCATGCATACATACATACATACATACATACATGCATTAGTACATAGATACACTCAGAATCATATATGCCAACATGCATACACATATAATGTGATAATGGCATGTTATCTGATCCAACAAAGTCCCAAATACATACATATAGAAACACAGACACATGTACTCATACATACATACATACATACATACATACATAGATGATGTAATAATGGCGGGCCACAAATGTTATCCAATAGTCCTAAACGTTAGCCAAGGAGTTACCAACAAGAGAGCACTTTGGTTCTCTAAATCATCAAGAACAGCCCCCCATTCTTCTCTGAATGTTTGCATTTCAGATGAGACAGCGATTTCCAACTACAAATTAGAAAACAGGAGACCAAGAAATATATAAGAACTTAAATTGTGCAATAGAATGTTCAACAAGAAAACATAAGGGAGGAAAAAAAAAAAACTAACTGCATCCCCATGAAGATTCTCGGCTAGCTCCGCTCTTACTTCACTTTCCACTCGGGCAAGGGACTCTTTCTCAAGAGACTCTTGTGCCTCCGCTGCCTAAATATTAGAACAAATGTAGAAATAGTAGTAAGCAACTTTTACAGAACAAGATATTAAAAGGCAATCAAGAATCAAGAGCAGAAGAATGATACCTTACTCTCAACTTCAAGAAACTCCATGATAAGTTCTTCGATTTCTGCATCAGTTAAAGGCACCTACATAAACAGCTTCATCACCTTATGACTCAAAAAAGAAAACTACAAGAAAAGAAAATTATTATGCAATTTATATGCAAGTAGAGGAGAATATATGTAAACATATTTTTCTGTTAATTCTTGAGTTTTCTTTCTCCAAGAATTTTTTTTTTAAAAATCAGTGGACTCTGATGCATACATTTAAAATAGGTTAGGCTTGGGCTATTAGATCTAGGAGGCCAAGAACCTCTGACATAAGCCTTGCAGGAGACCCTAGCTTTCAGAGAACTTCGATGAACCTACTAGGAACTTCAAGATTGAAAGAATTAGATGAAACCAAACAACTTGATGAGCCCTCACAAGGATAAGCCCTAGCAGTAATACCGGTTCCTTTAGCATAATCCATGGAAAGAAATAAGCAGTCAAAACAAGCATTGAGAACACTTCAAGAACAGATTCATTGTTCAAACTCACAGTTTTATACTATTTCCTTAGTAATAATGCAAGACAATGAACAGAAAACAGCAGAATTGACATTTTGAAAATGAAGAGATATGAAAAATCATAACTGGAGTTAGGAGAGGCAAAAGAGTATTAAGGATAAACTGAACCAAGACATGTATATATAGGCAGTTATGATATGACATAACGAGTTTCAGAGTGCAAAGCAGATAACAGTGAACAAAATTGATGGCAGCTGTCAGAAACCTAAAGGTTGTAATTCGAAAACCCCACACATTAATTGCCAAAGGATTTGAAGAAGAAAAAGAATTCATGACAAATCATAATTATATAAAGTCTCTCAAAAGGAGCAATAAAGTTGTACAATATATTTCATGAATATCACAAATTTATACAGACAATTTTTACACATGGGAATGAGAAGGAAGCTTAAAAAAGGGTCAAAGTATCAACATACCATCAAATCCTTAGAGTCGAAAAAAATATCAATGCATCTCATCTAGTTCAGGTTACAACATACTACAGAATTATTGCATGCTAAGGAACAAAATATGGTGCATGTGGAGTCCTATTCAATGAAGCACAAACCTAGACCCAAAAAAAGGAGTATAATAGAATTTGGCCTCATGAATGGCCTTCTCTTTCAGCTTTTTAATCAACCTTATTTTACCAATGATGTATGCATACATACATCCTAAAAAGGCTTCAAGATGACAGCGCTCAAAACAGGAATTTCTGATCCAGGTCAAGAATGGAGGAGACTTCTGGTCTTTTCTGATGGCTTCCAACCTTCTAAAGGAAATTGGCGATGTACCTATTATACTTTGTGGCTGTTCTAGGGTCCAAGAACAAGGTTTTAGAACTTGTTCTTACATCTTATGCATCAATTTGAGCACAATTGTCCATCCTGGTCGACCAATAAGATACTGTGAAAAAATCCAGACTGCTGATTAACTCCTTCAGGTGAATACTTTTATCCCTGAACCGTCAAAGGAATCAGAAAAACCAACAGATGTGAAGCAAAACCAGACCCTACCAGTTACGCCTCCTATACTGAATGTCGATACTAAGAACCAGATTGTACCAACACTATACCAAGTAGGTACTAAAACAAGTATGACACCAGCATTGTTGTAGACCTTCAATCAGATTCCAGCATGTCTCTCTCTAACAGAACAGGCTTTGTTTCAAAATTGCCCCTCCTCCACCATGCCCCTCCATATCTCTCTTACATCTCCCCTGCTGTATCTCCCTCTCTCTCTCTCTCTCTCTCTCTCTCTCTCTCTTATATCTCACATGTCTTCCCTCCTAACCCCTGCCTCCCCTTCCCTCTCTCTCTCACACCCCACCTCCAATCCATGTATTTCGATCATATGTTCCATATCTTGATCTAATTTTCTTTGTATTTATTATTTGATTTGTAATTTTTATTATTTAGTTTTTTTACTTTTCTATTTTTTTGTAATGTTCTATATGTTTAGCTTAACTTATTTTCTCTTTTTGGGATTATTTGTTATATTTTTTCAATCGATCCAAGGTGCACCAGACCATACCAAACCATTCATCACATGGTGTACCGAATCATATCGATATGGAACCAATACAATTCAACTCAACTCAACTCATCTAAGCCTTTTCCCAACTATATGGGGTCAACTACATGAATCTACTTCCTCCACTCTGCTCTATTCAGGACTAAATCAACATTCAAATTATAAATAGTTATATCTTTTTTAATTATTTATATCCATATTAGTTTGCATCTACCTTTACCTTTATCTTTACCATGGATTGTTAAAAAATCATTCTTTCTAACTAGAGTATCTAAAGGTCTTCGTTGTATATGTCCAAACCATCGTAATCAATTTTCTCTCATTTTATCTTCAATTAAAACTACTCCTATCATTTCTCTTATATATTTATTTTTAATTCTGTCTTTTAAAATTTTAACAAATATCCATCTTAACATGCGCATTTCTGTTACACTTAATTTATTCACATATTGCAGTATTGTTCAACATTCTGTTACATATAACATAGCTGGCCTAATAGCGATTTTATAAAATTTTTCTTTCAATTTTAATGGGATGCGCCGATCATACAATACTCCTGAAGCACTCCTCCATTTAATCCATCCTGCTTTAACTCTATGATTCACACCTTCACCTAATTCATCTTTCTGCTGGATAATTGATCCCAAATACATAAATTTTTTACTTCTTGGTATCTTTTATCTTGCAATCTTCATTGTTTCTTCATTTGTATTTCAACTCCCACTAAAATTATATTTTATATATTCGATTTTAGTTCTACTAATCTTAAAACCTTTAGATTCTAAAGCATCTATCTAAATCTCTAGCTTAGCATTTACTCCAAATTTAGTTTCATCAATCGACATTATATCATCTACAAATAACATACACCATGAAATATCATTTTGAATATGTTTGGTTAATTCATCCATAACTAATACAAAAAGATACGGACTTAAGGCAGATCCTTGATGTAAACCTAAAGTAGTTATAAACTCACTAGTTTCTCCTATTGTTATTTTAACAATTATTGCTCTATCATACATATCTTTTATCAATTCTATGTACCTTTTGGTAACTCCTTTTTTCTATAAAATCCACCGTGCTATTTCTCTATGTACTCTATCATATGCCTTCTCTAAATCCATAAAGACCATATGAATGTCTTTTCTTTTCCCTATACCTCTCCACCAATCTTCTTAATAAATAAATAGCTTCCATGGTCGATCTTCCAGACATAAATCCAAATTGATTATTTGACACCAAAGTTTCAGTTCTTATTCGATTTTCTATTACTCTCTTCCATAATTTCATTGTATGACTCACCAGTTTAATCCCTCTATAATTTGCACAATTTAGAATATCTCTTTTATTTTTTATATATGAATATTAATTTTTTTTTCAATCATCCGATATTATTATAGTTGCTATATAATCCTGTTAAATAAATTGGTTAACCACATGACTCCAATTTCTCCTAAGCCTTTCCAAACCTCAATAGGAATCGCATCCAGCCCTAATGCCTTTGCATTTTTCATTTTACTCAAAGCCTTTTTAACCTCAAGCATGCTAAATCTACGAAAAAAATTATGTTCATTTGTTACTCCTAGATTATCACATTCTTCTACCCTTAAATTTACTAAATTATTTGTATTTAATAATTTTTTAAAATAACTTTTTCATCGTTCTTTTATCTTTTCTTTTTCTAGCAAGACTCTTTCATCTTCATCCTTAATACATTTAATATAGTCCAGATCTTTTGTTTTTTTTTCTTAGTTTTGCTAGTTTATATATAGTCTTTTTACCTTCTTTCGTATCTAGTCTATTATATAAATCATCATAGGCTTTATGTTTGGCATTACTTACCGCTTTTTAGCTTCTTTCTTTGCATCTCTATACTTTTTAAGGCTTTCTTCATCCCTAGCCTCTTGCCAAATTTTATAGTTTGTCCTTTTAATCTTGATGGCAGCTTGAACTTCCTTCAATATTAAAATAACCCTGAACCAATACAATTCACTATTTCAAAATGATACAGGATCAGTACCACCCCAAACCGCCCTTTATAATCCAAAACCAACCTGTACCAACCTCAGACTAACCTTGTACCATACTGGACCATCCCGTACCATCGAACTACTCAATTCGGCTCAGTACGATACAGTTTATGGGTCGAAACCTTTAAATTTTCCTAATCGATGCATCATTGGTTCGGTACAAGGGCACACCGATTCTCAGTACAACAAATCTTGATTTGATCCATTTTAATATATTTTCTTTCCTAACTTCCATTTTGATGTTATTTTAATAACTTCTCCATCGATTCTGATTTACTTGTAGATCCGCTTTTTATGTTCAATTTATCCTTTATCTTCGTAACCTGATTGCCTATCTTAATTGAAAAATAAAAATTAAGAGTTAATTAGTGATTTATTTCCATTCGTTTTTTTTCAAATGTACATTGCATGCAGCTTGTGCGCAAACTAATTATAGCATCTTGATATAAATACTAGGTGAGAGGGTATTAATGGCCAAAAGGCGCTTCCTCAATAGGGTGATAAAAACAAAATAGAGAACCAGTGGAAATCCAACTGTACATAAGACAAAGTAGGTTCAAAGGACATAATAAGGCCTGGGGTCTTATCCTAGCTTAGGAATTCATGATTTAACATTCTTCAGGATTAGTATATAGACCTCTAAAATCATGCAAAATATGACCAATCCCCACCGTGTCTCTTTGCCTACCTCAATATTAACCATTTACACTCTAATATCTCCTTACATTTGTCCTGCATCAAGACAGGTAGAGCTTTCTAGGCTGTGTTTACCATTCCATCTCTAATATATTGGGATGTTAGAACACCATTTACAGAACCATCAACTGAGATGAATGGTCCAATAGTTTCGCTTCTTTAGAATATATTGCCTAATAAAATTGAACGGTTAGCTTATTGTCCTATCCTTCTAGTCACAATCCTGATTAGTCATAATTACATGGAATAAGTAAAACGTCATCATTCTAATCATATACAATTTAGCACAGTAGTCCAAGTTCTTGTCTCATGACTACAGTGGAGTTACTTATAAATGTAAATAATAAATGAAATAAAAACAATTAATTAATGCACATTGAAGAAATTGGAGGGGAAGTCATAAAAAGATTGCTTGAAGCAGTAGACACAACAAGAGCTAAATAGGATAAGTATAAAGAAGTTCCATTCTAAATTTTGGAATTGATAAGAAACAAAAAAATGACTAACCTCGTAATTTGATTCATCATCATTGTCAGATATAGATGCCTGTTCACCATCCAAATCAGCATCAAACATCTCGTAAGAGTTGCTTCCTGCATCTTCATCACTGTTCCATGGTTCTTCCATTTCTACATCTTTCTTTTTTGCTTCATGCTCCTTTTTATGCTCCCCATTCTTTTTTCTTCGTACTCCATTTTTTGCTTCAGTTCTTTATGTTCTGTTCCAATACCCTCGAGCTTTATATTTTCCCTTTGTTAATCTTGTTGTCTATGAGAACAAACAATATTCTGTCCGATCTCTCTTCATTCCTATATAATCTTCCACCATCAAAGCTTCCTACAAATCAAACCCTTCAATATTCTTCAGTAATAAACAATAAAAGCAAAAATAAACAAAGAGTGCAAACAGAACTCAAAAAAGGCATGTGACGAGTAAACACATGCATATCTAAATATCAAAATTCTCAAGGTAAATTATTTAAGTTTAACCATCATTTTGCTCCCCATTCGTGTTCATCACCCTTGGACCCTCGGACAAGAAGCATACAAGAAAAGTCCATATACTTGCGGAAGCTTTGACATTAGCAATAAGCAATGTAATTCAGACAACTAGCCGCATGCAAATGCATAAGGGAAAATCCAGAAGATACACATCCCAAAACAACAACACAATATAAATATTGCATATAGCATTCTCTTTACAACATACATAAGTAGAAAATATTTTAATTAATCAATATATTGGTCTAATTAGTTATTAAAAGGGTGTACAAGAATAAGAAACTATCATATAAGTTAAGTGACAGAAAGTAGAACATGAATTTCATAACATAACTTTTTTTCTAAGGAATATCATTGCATAACTCAATACAACATGGTAGTTGGCTGATCATCAGCTGGAGCATGAAAACAACTAACGAAAGTACGAGCTAAAAGCCTCACAAAGAGCAACCCAATGACAAAACATTGCAGAAAAATTACCAGAATTGCAGGTGCATGTGTGAGGGAGTGGATATTTTTTGGAAGCATTTTTGGTAAGCGTGTACCTAGAAAGCAGGTATACATCCAAGATTGTGGGAAGATTTCAAAGCAGGCGCATTACCCTAAGTAGAAAATTCAAGCTACTAAGAGAATCATCATCTTGCTATTGCAAGTATATTAACTTCTTTGGAACAAAGAGAGATGATAGGGAAAAACACATCTAATTAACAGAGGATATCCACTGGTGTTTTGGCATGTAATTTAAATAAAATGCAAATAATGTAAACAATGTAGTCATGCTAATCAAAGAAACTGCTTAAGTTGCTTCTTAGGTCAACCTAAATAATTCAGGAATTGAGGCATTTCTAATTTTACAACGAATACTTTTCAGGCCTCAATTTTATATCTTTTGGGAAACGAGATTTTGGCTGGGAGGTGAGATGAGTTAAAAAAATATAAGTTTTAAGATAATGCTTAATAGAAAATTATCATGTCCTAGTTTTGGAATGTCAAAAAGCATATGCACATTGGACATATAAAGCCAAAGCTTGCTCTTTCAACATCCATCAAAAATTATGATCAACAAGCCTGACCTAGCCTGGGAAAACTCTAAACTGTTGAAAATTTTGCAAAATTGTCAAGAATCTGTAGGACATAATTGCAAGAGCTTTCCAAATCATCCACTCAGAAAAGGAAAAAAAAAAAAAAAAAGATTTGCATTTTATTAAGAATAACCATACTGAAAGCAGATGTAAACCCATAAAAGGCTAAAGCACATGAATACAAGTACTATTTCAAATGCAATGCAAAATTTGTGTAACACTATAACATTGCTATTCTATAAGAAATCCAAAGTATTTATTGAAACAATAACTATAAGAAAAACTTTAGGTCTACATTATCAATGCATTCCTACAGCTTGATAATAGGATATGATCAACCATGCAAACCATGCAAAAAACACAAACCAAATTGAATAAACAACAACTCAAAGACTTGGACAAGAGAAAGTAATGAATATACAACCTTCCCAAGGGTCATTATTTATCAAAAGAACATAGGAGCATGCATTGTCCAAAAACAATGAAACTTAAGAATAAAGTCGCAGGGAGTCCAGCCTACCATACAATAACAAAAAGATTGAGACAAATGTGATGTTATTGATCCATCAGGTTGGCCATGGAGCAAGGTATCAAGTTTCTGGCAAAACCAATCCAAAGCTGACCAAAATTTTTAGCTTCAATCAGTCTCAGCCAGTTTCAACTAATCTCAGACACATTCAGCCACAAATGATCAAAAGCACTACTTTTTTTTGCTTAACCAGTACATATCTTTACTGTTTAAGACATTTATTGATATTATCCAATCACACACTCATCTAAAATTTGAAATCTTAGTCATATGTGAAGAATAAATACATGCTTACATTAGATGACTCTATTTCTCATATGTCAACTTTATCATAATTGGCTGAGCTACAACTTGGTCTATCAATGCGCTTATGTGATGTGTCCTTAATAATTTTGTCATGGGCATCCATGCCTCTAAAACTTCAGCATGGTTTCTTTTTTGGTTAAGATATAGATATAATTTCAATATCTAAAAATGCATGTGTATATCAGATTTAAAAGTGGGTTATCTTGGTAAATAACTGGACTGTGGAATAGGAAATTCCCATTTTAATTGGCTCATTTTCCATATATAGGAGTTAGTTCAATTTTAATATTGATAAGATTTTTCCTTTGATTTGATCAGCCCATTGTTACTTCTTAACTCAATGAACAATTTTGAATTGATTTACTCATTCCAAGCAAATGGATTGCCTTTTTATGATTGGTTATATTTCAATATCTTAATCCAAGTCATTTTTTACTTCAACGATATTTTAGAAGCTGCAACAGTTGATCAGAGCACCCCAGTTTAATGCGTAGGCTTTGGTTTTCTTAGTTTGACTATGTATGTTAACTCCACAGGCACATATTTGAAGTTTGAGGGTGTGTTTGCAAACATCCTGTCATATCTGAAGGGCTAAATTGAAAGGAAGAGAAGCAAGGAGGAGAGTGAGGGAGCGGAAGATCACAGTTTCCACCTCCCTCCCTCTCCCCCCAACATAAGCTCTCTTCCGCATGGATCCTGCCAAAACCAACAATATGTTACCAAACATACCGTGAATCTTTTATATTAACAATCCTAATTTTGCCATACATATCTTTTCATTTTAGATTTGATCATCATTTTGTTATAGATCAATTGGCATATAAGGTTTTAGACCTAATCGTTCTAGCATTGACACATTTAATGCATTTAGCTTCAATAACCAATGCAGTTCAATTCTAACTTATAGTTACCAAACTATACAGATTGCAATCCCAGATAATTTAAAGTACATGAAAATATCATGAAATAACATAACTTGTTTTGACTTCTTCTATTGCTCTCTTTGTTTTTCTATTTTTGGACTTTACCCTATGTTTTTTCGACTGAAACTCCTGTACTCAGATTGAAACCACCAAAGCTGTCAAAACTACCAAAAGCATAACTCTACCTGGACCAAAACCAAAACAAAATTGAGATATAAAACCTTTCCTAGAGATACTAGTACTGATTGAACCACTCAACCAATAGAATGGACCAATGGGAAGACATTATTTGGTTGGTACCATTTAGAAAGACTCTAATGTGTTTCTGTGAGTTTAGTAACACAACTTGTGAAGGCCATGAATTTCCAAATGTGGTGTTTAGCTTAGTCTGGCTGGAGTTACTAGTTATACCAGAGGACCTAGCATGGAGATTATTAAGTTTAGCAAGCTTATTACCAAATTTAAACTTGTTTATGGAACCTTCACATGTCAATTGATCATGACAGTAATCGGACATTTTAAATCTATATAGCAATTAAATTTCATTCAAATTTAATTTATGAATATTAGTTAAAATTGAGACAGTAGTGCGAGAATACAACGCTACAATGCCAATTTAATTGGTAGGAACCTCAACTTATTTCAGTTTCAATATCTGATTCACCAATGAATCGACAATTTCCATGACATTAAGTCATGAGCCGATCGATGCTCTTCTTCTCGCGAAGTTGCAATCTTCCGTTTATCGATCCACTACTGTTTTCACGCTAATGCTTTCCACGTACCTTTTTTTTCCACCAGGAACACATTAAAGTAAAAAAAAAAAAAAGACTTACGGATACAAGCACAAACCCGTCGGTCTCAAAAGGTAGGGCAAGAAAAGGAAAAGCCGAATGCCATTTCATCCAGAAAACATACGCATATAATCCAGCTCCATCACAACACGAAACACCTCAATTACCAAATTAGATCCGTAACCGATTTCTGAATCTTCAAGAAAAAGGGCAAAAAGAAGCCCTAATAAATTCGAAACCATGTGGACAACTAGAGATCATACGACCCCGCATCCCCCAGACCATTGCGCTAAATTCAGAGGAGAAAGAGGAGGCGAGGAAGAAGAGAGACTCTCAATCTCGAGTTAGGGCGCGGCGGGCTTACCTCAAAAGGCTAGGGTTTTGGAACCGGGCGGGGATCGAACCGGAAGCGTCGCCTCTCGTGCCGGAGAAGGTGAGGATTTTCGTTTTTTTTATTTTTGGTTCGGTTTCTCTCTCCCTCTCGCTCCCTCCGCTGCCCCAATATTGACAGCGATTGAGCTTAAAATGGGCGAGGGAGTTTCTTTATAGCCCGGTCCCGAGAAGGATCCCTTGGAAAGCTTCTTTTCCGGCTGAGCGAAACGGCGCGCATACCGCGAACCGAAGCGTTCCAGGGGCAATTTCGGCCGTGAAAAGCTCTCCCAGGCTTTAAGGCTGGGAGCTTCTATTGGCGCCCACAAAAATCCTCTCATCACCCGTATTTAAAAAAAAAAAAAATTTACTAACTACACCCACAACTTAACTCACTACACCTACCTTTTTTTTTAATCCCTAAATTACCCCCACCCCAATTTAACCCCTCACAATTTCTCAGCACACCCCACCACCCCCCCATTTTCGTCCGCGCCGCCCACCCCCCTGCCCTCCTCCCCTCCTGGCGGAGCTCCTCCTCCCCTCCCGGCGGATCTCCGGCCAGGTGAGTTTAAATTTTTTTTTTTTTACTTAGCTCTCATGCCGGCGGTCCGGAGCTCCCTCTCCGGGGGTTGTCCGGCATGGGAGCTCCCATGCCGGCGGCGGTCCGGCATGAGAATGAGGAAGGGAGCCGGCGGCCCCGTCCCTAAGGTTTTTTTTTTTTTTTTGTGAATGCCGGCGGCATTCCCGCCCGGAGCTCCCTCTCCGGCGGGTTGTCCGGCGGGTTGTCCGGCATGGGAAGCATGGGAGCTCCCATGCCGGCGGCGGTCCGGCATGAGAACGAGGAAGGGAGCCGGCGGCCCGCCGGCTCCCTTCCCCGTTAAGGTTTTTTTTTTTTTTTGTGAATGCCGGCGGCATTCCCGCCCGGAGCTCCCTCTCCGGCGGGTTGTCCGGCGGGTTGTCCGGCATGGGAGGCATGGGAGCTCCCAGGTCGTTAACAGTAAACTTATTAACCCACTTGCACACAACACTACTGAATTTTGGCAATTGCACTTATTGGCTTGATTTGCATTTTGATTGTAAATGTAAATCAATGTAAATCTGAATTTTTTGTTCAGTTTCGTCATATAACTTGTCTACTTGATTTGCATTTTGATTGACGTATATGCTGATACTCAGTTTCAGATATGGATGCTGGTTCCTCGCGATTTAGACCCACGGCGTCAGCCAGAAGACGTCGTGCCGGTCATGCTGAGGCCGAGGTTCCTGCTGCACCATCGCCCCCTGCTGAGACAGTAGACGAGGACATGCCCGCTATGGACGTTGAAGGTGAAGCTGTCGGGCCATGTCCAGGAGGTCCAGAGGATGAGTCTGTCCTGAGTAGTTTCAGGACACATATAGCAGCCTCGATCTGGAGGCAACAGGTATTGTTTAATTGCTATTGCATTTTACTTTCTTTAATGTATCGTTACGATGCTGTGATATAAATTATTAATGGCATTTATATTACAGGAACGGGCTCCACTGAAGTGCATGAACCATGCTGCCAAGGTAGCTGAATGGCAGTGGTGGGCATCAGGGCAATCGAATAGGAAGTTCAGGGCAATCGTAGAGCAGTCGGGCCTTATAGATCTAGTGCACTCCTCTTATCGGTTCACCGATAAGATTCTTGTCTCGGGCTTCGTAGAGAGATGGCAGCCCGAGACGAACACCTTCCATCTACCCTATGGCGAGATGACTATTACATTGGACGATGTAGCCGCCATCTTAGGGATTACTGTCACGGGTTCCTCAGTGTCATGTGAGAGGATGAGCGATCGGGAATGCTGAGGACATACTTGTTGAGCTATTGGGTGTGTCAGATACAGATGCGCGTCAGGAGGTTCTATCTGTACGTGGTCAGTCTGTTAGGTTAGAGTGGCTGAAGAGTCATTTTCACACTGTATCTGATAGAGATAGCCATCACAGGATAGAGTGTGCAGCGCGGGGGTATTTGCTATTTTTGATAGGGTGCACACTCTTTGTTGATAAAAGTGGAACGAGGGTGCCTATAGCTTATCTTGCTCTATTTAGGGATTTGGATAGAGTGAGCTCATATTCCTGGGGTGCCGCTGCCTTGACTTTCTTGTACCGTCAGCTGGGGATTGCGTCTAGGGCATCAGTTAGACAGATCAGTGGATACATGACGCTGCTCCAGGCTTGGATTTATGAGCATTTTCCAGATCTCACTCCTCATCCATCCCTTGATTATACTGATGCGAGGCCCCGCGTGCACCGTTGGCATCCTGGCACTCCATCACGTACCTCGATGGACCATTTAGTTGTTCTTCGTGAGTCATTGGACGTTTTGAGGGCCGATCAGGTATGTACCATGATGTGTCGCTTGTATATTTAAGTTTTTTAATTTGCTATATATGAGCTAGCTGGGTATTGTTTATATGTTGCAGGTCATTTGGGATCCCCATCGTCATCAGCGAGCTGATCGTCCGTTCCTAGACATTGCATTCTTCAGTGGATGCCTGAAGTGTATGGATGTCGTAGAACCCTATCATCCTGAAAGGGTTCTACGACAGTTTGGTCGGATACAGACGATCCCTCGCGCGCCACTAGCCCCTGCGCGAGCCAGTAGAGGACCGACAGCAGGATCGTACCGTATTGCGTATGTCTTCTTGGATCAGTTATGGGAGGAGTGGGAGGATCACGTACTGAGCCAACGTCGTAGGAGCCATCCGGTTGTCCGACCATCGGATTGTGTTCCAGGATATATGGCTTGGTATTCTCGTATCACGCACTTGGTTGTCCACCCCCCAGAGAGCCGATCCAGCATATATGATCGTGCACGAACTGAAGATGTTGATGTTGATCTTGACGTTTACCGGCGGCGCTGTGAGGATGCCATCAGCATTGGTACCAACACTCTACATATGGGTCGGGTGGAGATTGCATCATTTGGGACCGACTACATGTACGATGTTATGTCGCATATGGTTGATGTTCTGCAGGGTCAGCACATCTCGACTGTTGAGCCTGATGTGCCTGGACCTAGTCATGCGACACCTGATGTGCCTGGACCTAGTCATGCACGACCTGATGTTCCTGGATCTAGTCGGGCACCCACACAGCAGTATAGGCGTCGACGACGACGGGCTGGGGATTGATTGGGATTTGTATTACTTTTGCTTGTTACAAAGTCAATATTTTGTTATATGTAACATTCAAAGCAAATGAAATGAAATGAAAGTTTCAATTACAATTTTTTTATCTTATTTCAAACATTTCATCCCGTGCCATCCCGTTTCATCCGTGCCATCCCGTGCCGGTACGTGCCGGGCCGCTTGTATTAACACCGCACAATTATCGCGCAAATCGCATTGATTATATCTAAAATATAATGACATGGGTTATTGAAAAATATCAAAGGCCAATCAAAGGCGTGCCGTGCCAATGAAACGCTTGCCGGGCCAATATTACGCCTGGGCCATCAATTGGTGCCCCGTGCCGATCTGCGCACCAGATGGCCCGGGACCCATATCCTCCTCGACATTCCACACAACCACAAAGCCCCGTGCCGGCCCGTGCCGGTGGCGTGCCGGATTTTATTAAAGATTTTGAAATAACTCAATAAATCACTCAATTTATAAATATTGAAAAAATAATTTGAGTACCCTCTTGTCTGCGCACCCGACGGCCCGGGCCCCATATCCTCCTACCCATTCCACACAACCACAAAGCCCCGCGCCGAGTTCAACATCCGTTCGGTCTGACAGAGCCGAACAGAGGCAAACTGTTCGGCCCTGTGTCGCCGAACAAATGCCTCTGTTCGGCCCAGTGTGGCCGAACAGAGGATATATGTTCGGCGACACAGGACCGAACATAGGTTTACTCGAGAAACCCATGTTCGGTCCTGTGTCGCCGAACATATCCTCTGTTCGGCCACACTGGGCCGAACAGAGGCCATTTGTTCGGCGACACAGGGCCGAACAGTTTGCCTCTGTTCGCTCTGTCAGACCGAACAGATGTTGAACTCGGCGCGGGGCTTTGTGGTTGTGTGGAATGGGTGGAGGATATGGGGCCCGGGCCGTCGGGTGCGCAGACAAGAGGTACTCAAATTATTTTTTCAATATTCATAAAATTGAGTGATTTATTGAGTTATTTCAAAATCTTTAATAAAATCGGCACGCCACGGCACGGGCCGGCACGGGGCACTAATTGATGGCCCGGCAGCGTATTATTGGCCCATCCGGAATAGTATAGTATTTGAATCTTCTTCGCGTATTGTTGGTCCGGCACATACCGGCACGGGATGGCACGAATGGAACGGGATGGCACGGGATGGAATGTTTGACAAACAATTTGCACACATAAGAAGATAAAAAAAATGATATTAAAACTTTCATTTCATTTCAATTGCATTGAATGTTACATAAACAAAATGTTGACTTTGTAACAACCAATGCACTCTACAACTCAACAGTCTCGCTAAGTATAACATCGGACGATATATTTTCTCTGAACTGTTGAATCCTAGATTCATAAGAATTGGCCCATCCGGAAGCACAAGGTAAATGGTATTTTTGCCAGTTGGTTGCTATTGGCGGTACTGGATGACCCGGCAACAAGAAAACCTACAAAGAGTAATCAAGTTTAAAAAATCGTCAAGAATAACAGCAATGTCTTAAATTGACAAAGAGTAATATATTTAATACCTCAACAAAATGGTTGCTATTAACGAAGGCCACTGCAATGTCTTTACGGGATACAAGAGGAAGAGGCACCGATCTGAGCGGTAAGAATGTCAGACATTGTTGCAAGGAGAGGTGGTACAGGACAACATTGTAGCATGATGCTATAAGATGCCCCATATCTGGCATGGTCATCCACCGGTCATATGGCGGACAATCCTCAAAATATGATAATGCATGAGCGATCTCGTCAACCCTCCCCTCGACAGCATACAATGCGCGATAGTGCTCTATATGACAGTTCAACTCATGTAATAAATCCCTCCTGACACGTGGCCAATCTTCCTCTCCGAAGCCAAGTAAGTCAGCAATTGCTCGGAATCCACAGTTGCCATCAGCTTTGACATCCTTGATGTGCTGGATGAATGCCCTCAACCCGTCTGGAAGTTGATTAATATAGATCATTGGCTTATGTGACCGGATTCGTTGACGAATAACCTACAAATTGTATTGAATGATATGAATTATATAAAATATAACGATAAGCTATATTAAAGAAAAGCTTCGTACCTTCTTCTTTGGCTGCCCCTTCTGCATCTGCATCCTTGGGATCCCTAAAATATTTTGCTGCGAACCAGGTGAATAACTATCCTGTCCAGATAGAACCAACTCAAATGCGGAAGGGTCACGGCGAGTAGAAGTATCAACCTCCAATGAAGCACGCCCACGTATACCGATCTTCCTTTTCGCAGGTTCTTCAAGAGATGTACTATCAGGACTTGCAATCTCTCTTAATTTCTTTAACATTTGCAATTGAGATGCCCCATCTAACTGCTCGAATTTCTCGGCAATTATATTCAACTCTGGTTTACAGGTCAACTTCAAACTTTGCACATTTTTAGCAGGCTGCATATCAAGTTTCATCCAATGAGGATCTATGCAGTCGAGGGGAATAGGCCGACCTTTCATCCTATACCGCAAAATCTCATGAGCACATGGTAAGCCATGTGTGCGTCGAATAGCACACCCACAAGCTGATTCATGAATCTCAGCTGAATTGGCCCGATTCGATTGGGCAAGGATATGATTTAATGCACATATAGATATGAATCCTCGCAGTTCTTTGAATTCAGCAGGCTTAAAGTTGTGTTGCACGACCGTCAAACTCTTCTCGAATGAGGCTTTAATGTCGCTGTGCTGCAACTCAATCAAACTATTTATTTTTGTCCAAGAAGACTCGAAAGTACCTTGGCTTGAACCAAGCTGTCTTTTAAGCCTTGCATGTGCACTTTCAGCCCTAGTAAGGTAAGCAAATTAGATCAAAGTTATATATCAAAGATAAAAATATAATATATGAATTGCTAAGGGAAATCTTTTTCTTGTAATACCTATTTGTTGTCACATTCCCGTAGTGCCTATAATTGTCCGTCCACGCTGCGACAAATCTTTCCCTGTATTTGCTCAACCAGGTATCTGATACATATCGCAAGGCATCTGGATACGAACTGAAATCTCTCTGAAGTGCACTCCAACGAACATTATAGTCATCTTCTGTGGCTGACAGGACCAGTATATTCCAACTCATTATAAACATATCCCATTTCTCCTTTGTTTCAAATAATCTTTTGCATTGAGCCAGAACATTCCTACTAATATGCCATCTACATAACATATGTGAAGATGTAGGAAATACCCTCTTAATTGCATTCAATAGAGCCAAATCTCTATCTGTGATTATCACCTCAGGCAAAACATCAGCATCCATGACACTGCGCAATCTATCTAATGCCCATGTATAGTTATTTTCCCGCTCAGAGTCCATGTATGCAAAAGCAACAGAAAATGTGAGATTAGTTGATGTCACCCCCACAATCTCTAACAGAGGAAGACGATATCTATTCGTCTTGTATGTGCAATCCATAATCAATACACGAGGAAATGCACGTAACAAATCTATACATCCAGGGTGTGCCCAAAACAAGTCACGCACCACGTCAGTACTACCGCAACTCCTATGCCACTCAATATATTTAGCATCGGCTAATTTACCAAGAAGATGTTGCATCTGTGATCTCCCTGCTTTCTCTAAAACCTTACACCTCTGGCGTGCATTGTAGATCGTCTTCATTGTCGTAACATTGTGGGCATCTCTTTGCTTCAATGTGGACAATATATCCTTTGGCCGAACCAAAGTTTTCGACATATCCACTAACAATGAAGTCTCCTCCCTAGATAATCTTCCAGCATATGAGTGTCCCTCGAAATGCTTCGCAGACGGATGATTGTGCACTCCACAAATAACCTCCAAAATCCAATCATCCCCAGTGTCCAATTTCCTTCCTCTTAATAAAAATGGGCATCCACACTTCTTTGTACCACTAGCCCTCTTCTTTGATCCCTTTTCCTTTTCCTTTCCGCTTGTGCATTTGTGCTTACCGCTCCTTTCGCAACCTAACTTGATTCTTGGTTTCCTAACATTGCTTCCCGAATCAGATGTTTTAATTACAATAACTAATCCGTTCCTCCTCCCAGCTTCCCGACACCAACTACACAATTCTTCTCTACTCTTGAATATCTACACAATAAATAGTATAATTTAGCAAGTATAGTATACAATTAAAACAAGTCAGCAACAATTGCAATCAAAATTATCATACTTCGTAAGTTGTAAATTCATTTGTGTAATCCATAACACAATCTGAGCCAATTTTGCTTGATTCGGTTGACGCATCATCCTACAAGGATAAAATATTATGTTAAATTTATATTTGGAACATAATGGTTTCGTTCGGCTAAGTATGGCCGAACGGAATAGAAATGTTCGGCATGCCCTGGCCGAACAGAATGCTTTCGTTCGGCCACACTGGGCTGAACGAAATCAATATGTTCGGCATAACCTAGCCGAACAGAATGCATCTGTTCGGCCAGGTTAAGCCGAACATATTGTTTCTGTTCGGCCTGGGATGGCTGAACAAATCTATTCCGTTCGGCCTGGGATGGCTGAACAAATCTATTACGTTCGGCCCTGGTAGGCCGAACGGAACGCGATCCGGGAAAAAAAAAAAAGACGATTCATTTTTAAAAACGAACCTTATCGTCACCGTCGCCTTCCCAGATGACTAGTTGCTTTCCATTGTTGAAATGAGAGCTACAAACCTTGTCTAGACCCTGATTTCAGAGACAATCGTTGAGAGAGGGAGGGAGGAAGGGAGATGGCTGTGCCTGGGAGAGAAGTTTTGAAATTTTATTAGGGGTTTTGATCAGGTGGGTGTAGAGAGAAATAAGCAGGGTAGAAAAGTAATTACATCTTAGGGTATTTTAGGTATTCTAATTTTAAGTAAGTGTGGGTGTGGAGAGTAATCTTTGGGGCGCCAATAGAATTTCCCTTTAAGGCTAGGATCTTTCGAGGAAAAGGAAAGAAAAAATAAAAAAAAATATTTTTTATTTAAAAATAAAAAAATAAAAAATTATTTTTTATTTAAAAAAAATAAAAAAAATATCAATCATTTTATTTAAATAAAAAAAATTATGTAACAATTATACCCTTCATAATAAAGAAAAACAATGAAAATAAAAAAAAATAATAAAAAATAAAAGATATTTTGTTCTTTTATAAAAGTATGACTTAAACTTTTTTTTTTTTTTCTTTCCTAACTTACCTTGGAGGTTAACAAATTTATTCTTGAGAGAAAGGAGATAAACTTGTTACTCCCATTTCTTTCCTCTTCTTTCTTTCACCATTCTTTCAAATAAAATAACTTATAAACTTTTTTTTTCAGCTTACCTTCGATTTGGGGATTAACAAATTTATCCTCAAAAGAAAGGAGATGAATCGGTTACTTTAATTTTCTTTCTCCTTTTTCTTTCATCCTTCTTTCAAACAAGATAACTTATGACTTTTTTTTCTTTCGTCCATTCCTTCCCATCAGGCCCTAAACGGCCCTCCCCCTAATCCAGCAGACTTTGGCGCAACCTTCGGAACTCATTAAAAAGTCTCGCTGCATCACGCACAAATATATAAAAATAAAAAAATAATTATATCTCTCATATACGCATGCATACGATATGCATTAATCATCAGAATCGATACATGCTTACTATACCGCTCCTAATGTAGTAAAACTTTTCCTCGAACTCATATTAAGTAGACTGGATCAAGTCAGTGGGCTGGTTCGACTTGTTGTACTCCATTGATCAGGATTTTCATGGATCCTGATTTGTACTCCATTTTTTCAAGTGACATACCCTATTTTAACTCCTATTCTAATCTTTCTTTGATAGATAATTCACATACCAACTTAACAACCACTAGGCAAGTTTGAAATCTAGGTTTCATCAAGTCAAATTAAATCATTAGTATATTTCAATATGACCGCACACTAATGCCCCATGGTTGCACACCGATACATGCAACAATTCTATCATGAGCGTTCATTATGTACATGCAACCCTTATGGTTAAATAATCTATATTGTACAATATATTGAAAACATGATCCTTGAAACTAAAGAATATTCTCTTTAGTTTTTGTCTATCATTTTTTTCATGTCAAAATTGTTGGAAAAAGTTAAAAAATTAAAAAATTAAAAAAAAGGGAACGCCTATGAGCGAAACGTTCGCAGACGTTCTTTCCGTTGCGTGGAAGTCCGTTGCCTCAACGGACATTTGGAAGACCAACGTTTCAGAAATGGCTCAAATAATTTAATTTGTAAGCCGTTTTTGACGTAATTTGGGGCTAACGGCCATTAGGCCTTTAAGGCCATTATAGGCCGAGCCGTTGGAGTTTTTATGGGCCGAGCCTATAAATAGGCTTAGGAATTCAGATTGAGAGAATGAATCAATCTAGAATAATTTGGAGTAGCCTTATATGATTTATTTTATCTCATTTTATTTTTATATTTTATTGATCTTTTTGGGCATCTGAAAGTAATCGTTGGGTTTACACCTCCACACGATCGTGCTCGTAGTAGGAGGATCGGATCGAGCCGGGTCGTTGTACCTTAGGGACAGATCATCAATAACCTGCACGAAGGGGCAAAAATCTGATCCTTAGGGCAGTGTCTAACACGCCTCGGTCTTGGTTTGATCCATCTTATCTTTGGTTTTACTTTATTTGTATATTTAAATTTCTTTAACATATTTCTAGCAATTTTAGAAAGGGATTTTTTTGTAAAATCAAAAATATTTTCCAACAGCTAAGGATAAGATTTTTTTTCTTCTTTTCTAGAAATTGCTAGATTTTTATTCCATCTTCTTATTCTGTTTTGCATTTGCTCAACATATAAAGTTTTCATGCCATCCTGAAATGCATGTGCATTAATGGTGCAAATGTTGCTATGCTAAATTATGATCATCATTGGGCCCAAGATTTAAGGGGAAAAGACTATGGTTTGAATACTTATTATTTTCCTTGGGCAAAATATTAACATTGCTGCAATGCTTTAAATTATATTTCATAAGTTGATCTTTTTACCGTTGGAAGGGATTGTTGTGCTATGTTGCTTTAAAAAAGTTAGTTGATACACGCCATTTTTCTTCTTCCTTATTAATTTTTGTTAAATATATGGTAAAATGAATACTCAGTTTATCTTCACCATCAGACTGTTAAGTGCTCATGCACATACATGGATAGAAATTGGTGTAACAAATCTTGGTTATTAAATAGATTGGGCAATCATGGTCATGTACTTAGCCTATAATAAAAGCGACTATCCAGCTATCTCTGCAATTTGCTATGCAATTTTTTTAGTACAAACAATCATTATTTGGTTTATCTGCTTCATTTGTAGTATCAGATTTAATACATTTTGATATGCCTCGGGCGATATATGGTGAGCATAAAATATACTAAACTAATAAATAAGACATAACAAAAATAATAACATATGATATTGTTGTCTTATTCTAAATGTTAGATACTGTTGAGCTTCATTTGTCTTCTGACTTGTTAGAAGTTGAAGCTTGAATCTTGGTGTGTGTGCATATGGTTTGTTTAACATGTCAGATGCTTCTTTCTATTCACCGAACATTCACATGTTTAATTATATGTATATAAATACATACGCATTTATACATGTATGCATATAGGTACACAGACGTATGCAAATCAGGTGGGGCTTATCACATCTTAGTACTCAAGTACATATGTAATATATATACTTATTCTCTCCTCAAGTTGGTGTAGTAACTAACAAAGCTAACAAATATAAAGCTGAAGTGCTAATCAGAAAGTGAATTACTCTGTTCACTGGATAGATGGACAAGGGGTGAAGTCATTAAACAGGTGGTTAACCATTCAGCATGAAAACAAAGCCTTATTGAAAAATATACATGCTTGCACTTGTGCACATAATATATGCGTGCTTGTATATAGATGTATTTTTATATCATTTTATTATTTTACTTGCAGCTACTAGCATATATATTTGCATTCTAACATAAATGCAAAAGTTTTTCTATTCCAGATAAGTGTTTTCTGGTATAGTGATCAATATTTAATATGTCATTGTTGTGTTGAAGTTGCTAGACAAAAGTGACAGCATTGGGCAAATCCTTATTGCTTACCTACTATTGTGAATCTTTTATGTTACCAAATGGCAAAGAATGGATGAACTTGGATGCTGTGACAAGGTATGTCATTTAAATGCTCTATTTTGAGTCTCTTGAAATCTATTGTCATGAGATTTAATAAAAGTTTTTATAATTTACTCACGACTGTTGGAATATCCAACTTATTGTTTACCTTATATTTGGATATTCAATTTTAATATATCTTTGCCTGATTCTCTTATTTGAGGTCTAGTTCAAAAATAAAATTATTTCTTTGAAATTTGCCAAGAAGATTTTGACAGACTAATTAACCAAGGAGTTATCTAGGAATAGAGTCCTAGATTCATCGAGGGGGATGTGGCTTAAGCCCATTATTTGGTCGCCAGCAGTGGATACCCAACCTCTGTGATTGAAGATCCCATGAATGAGGTTTAATGTGGTAGAAACGAAGCTGATTGAGTGATCATGTTAGAGCACAAATTTTAAAAATTTCTCATCCCATCCCTATGATGAGTGCTCTTGTAAAGTGACAAAGTAAATCTGTGTAAGGTTGAGTTATACTCTTAATGGATCCGAGGTAGGTTATCTGCAGGGTATTGTCACAAATACCCTTGGAGGATTCACCTATATCAGAATCGTCATATTAGGCCGTGACTAAAGGTTTGGGCTAACATTAAAGAATTCTCATGAAAAATCAAGGTACTAAGTGCAAGGCCTTTAATATGCGCTGACCGCTTAAACCCAATTGATCCATACTGTGTGTGAGATTAGTAGAAGTCTGAGTCAAAGGACCTAGTTCAAGATCTAATCCACTATGGTTCCTTCAGATGTATACAATCAACACTAAGTGAGGTTCAAGTCCATAGGACACCTCACCTATTGCGCAGTATAAGATGCCCTAAAATTTTTGTTATATTTATTTTATTTTTTTATTTTAAACTTTTATGGGAGATTGTTAGAAAAATTAAAAAAAATAAAAAATAAAAAAGGGGAACGCTCGCGGGCGAAACACTCGCGGACGTTCTTTCCGTTGCGTGGACGTCCGTTGCCTCAACGGACATTTGTGTGAACATTGGAAGACCAACGTTTCAGAAACGACCCAAATAATTTAATTTGTAAACCGTTTTTGACATAATTTGGGGCTAACGGCCATTAGGCCTTTAAGGCCATTATGGGCCGAGCCATTGGAGTTTTTATGGGCCGAGGAATTTAGATTGAGAGAAGGAATCAATCTAGAATAATTTGGAGTAGCCCTATATGATTTGTTTTATCTCATTTTATTTTTATATTTTATTGATCTTTTTGGGCATCTGAAAGTAATCATTGGGTTTGCACCTCCACACGATCATGCTCGTAGTAGGAGGATCGGATCGAGCTGGGTCGTTGTACCTTGGGGACAGATCGCCAACAACCTGCACGAAGGGACGAAAATCTGATCCTTAGGACAGTGTCTAACACGTCTCGGTCCTGGTTTGATCCATCTTATCTTTGGTTTTACTTTATTTGTATATTTAAATTTCTTTAACATATTTCTAGCAATTTTAGAAAGGAATTTTTTTGTAAAATCAAAAATATTTTCCAATACAAATTACTTATCCATACATTATCAAGTAAAAATTTAAAAAAAAATCTTCAAACCTAATTTCTTATAATTAGCTCAACTTGCCTAAATTTTCTCTATTGCAAAATATGGTCATGTAAGTGATAATCTCTTAAAATATTGAGACTTTATCCAATAAATATATAAAAAGATTTTGGATTGCTTTTAAATGCTTAATAAAAAATATGAAAAGGTTTCTTCTAGATCAAATCATATATTTTAAAAATTATTTTAAAACTTAATTGTAAAAAAAGAAATCTAAAAATTTTGAGAAAAACATCTAGGATTGTTTTTGAAAATAAGAAATAACAAAAATATAGAAACTTATTTTCCTAGTTAATTTCAATTTATTGAGAAATCTTTTTAAAAAAAATTATGATTGCATATAGTAATCTTTTTTTTTCCATTTTATGTTTTCCTCAAGACATGTTGGGATGTCTGTTATTGATCAATTTCAAAATCAATACATAAATAGCATATATTTTTGGATTTATCATATTGATTAAGATTCCATGATCTCTATCATTAAAGTATTTGTCACATTATTAAAAAACTTTTAAATCTTTTTTGTACCTTTCATCATGGCTGAAATAATAGATATCTTTCGAAATAAAATAATTTTGATGAGTGGCAAGAGCCTCTTGAACCACTGTCAATTGTTAATTAATTTTTTAAATTTTGTTGGTTACATGAGGCCAATACAAGCTAAGTTGAAAATTTTTGCCAAAAATAGTAGTAATGCAAAGGTTATGGTATCTTAGTCACCAATAACTTATTTTTTAAATTGGTACCCCACTTCATCTCAATCCTTGTTATCCATCAATTCACCAATAACTTAATATATTACAAAAAAAAAAAAAAGCCTTGGCTCAACAAAGTTTTTGACAGCCTTATATTAGAATTTTTTGAACTTATATATGTATTATAAAAAAAAGGTAGATCACCAATTAAATTTGAACATCTAACATTCTAATCTTCAAAAAAAATGTTAAATTTTAATATTACAAATTTATCCTATGTTCATACACTAAAAGTTTATATATATTGACTAAATAAAACAATGATTAACAATAGTGTAAAAATAAGATTTATTTATAAATTACATTTAAAAATGTTATGAATGACTTTTTGCCATTGAAGCCTTGTTTGGCAAATGAAAAAATAGCTTAAAAAATCATTGAAAAGTTTTATTTGCCATCATACCACAAGAGAAGGCTTCTTGTACAATAGTAAAAAAGTGGCTTCTTTTGATACTTCATGTTAAAAATGCCAACCAAACACTGGGGGTTTGTTTGGCAACCAATTTGGATTAATTTTTTATTTTAAAAATAAAATAATAATAAAAAATATGTTTAGTTGGACTGATTTCGAAACGATCCTAAAAATCTGAATGAATCTGAAAAACGTCTTCGAATTCATCCCATATGTTTTTCATATTTTTATCTTCGCCTTCTTTCTTCTTCCCGCAATTTTTCTCTATGCAATTTAAAGTTCAAAAATAGTTTTTGAAAACATCAACTAAATGAATACTAAAAATCAATAGAATTCAACTCTAATTTTTAGATACAATCCATATTTTTAAAAATGAATCACAAACTAAACAGGCTCTTTTCCCAAAAAAAGAAAAACTTCTTATAGAAAAAGCATGGCAACCAAACATGATATTATGTAAAAGGTCATGCAAGGTAGTTTATTACTATAATTAACTTATTGAATATTGTTATCTTGAAAAGATATATCACCAAAAGGATATATCTCTATAAGGAAATTAATGGCAAATAAAAATTATTACTAAGAATGACTTTTGTTTCTCATAGAAAAAAAAAAAAAAGACAAATGAGGGCTATATGTTGAAATAGCAACAAAAGTGAATTAGATGATATTTATCCAAATCTATTTTCATATTTAAAGCTATTCAACATGGATATAAATTTGAACATCCATTAACATTCATCTGCTTGTTAAAGAAAAATAAATACAAACATGAATAGATAATTATTTAATTTATATCCATATATTTGGTTTTTCTCATTATCCTGTCTAATCTTATACAGCACTTCTAAAATTTTAAGAAAAACACATATTAGTGAAGGTGATCGAATTGATGGATTAGGACCGTGCCAACACAATCAGACACATATATCGAAAGGAATGCAATTTAAAATTTTAAAAATAAGCAAATAAATTTTAAATCTCATTTAAAATTTATTTTCTTATTAATTGCATAATTTTATATCAGATCTAATATTTTGATAAATTTAATATTTAAATCTTACCTGGTTATGTTGAACTCTTCAATTAAAAGAAAAATTTGGATAGATCTTTAGTTTCAGTATCCCATATTAGAGCCGTTCATGCATTCATATTCCTTCAAAGTAGGCGGATCACTACCTAGTTCAATTCGAAGTGGACGGATCACTACCTAGTTATGTTGAACTTTCAACTGAAACAAAAATTGAGCTAATATTTAGAAAGAAACGTAGAGCCTTTTTCTCTCACAAACTACTCTCACGCTTTGTTTTCTTTTATCTCATTAATTTACAATGTTGCATCTCCACCCTATTTATAAATAAAAAGAGGGGATAGAAGGCGCATAAAATCCTATCCATATATACTATATAGCATCCCTTTAAGATGCCGCACGCGGAATCCTATCCATAGCAAGTTTGAAGATCAAATCTTTAAATTTAGTTTAAATTTAATTTTAAACATTTAATCCCTTAATAATAGGGAGCAATTATGGTATTTTTTTTTGTTACAAACGGGCGATCACACAAGTCTCGTATGAATCAGTCCAGATATATCAGAAGACAAAATATGCTGAAGAAGAATCGGACAGTGATCTCTATGCCTCTAAATCCATGAACCAGTATGCTGAGCTATAGAGGTAGCCGCCCAATCTGCCGCCGCATTGGCTTCACGATATATGACGGATCAGGACAGAGCCAGTCACTCGTAAAATTGACCAAATATCCCTCAAGATTGGATTAGAGGGAGCATCAAAATAATTCTCCTTCTGCAACTAAGAAATGACCATCATAGAATCACCCTTGATCATGATCCTAGGAGCGCGAAGAATCCGAGCGGCATAAGAAATCCCCGCCCAAGCCGCATAGAGCTCAGCCATCGGGACAGAATAGTCAAGAGAACCAAAACCTCCTGCCACCAACAAATCACCCCCGACCCACGGATGATGAACACAGAACCAGCAGCTCTACCATGGACACTCCCATCGAAGTTGATTTTGACAAACCCTGGGGGGGAGGCTCCCAAGAAATGAAAACCGGATACCGGTTTGCTGCCGAAGCAGCAGGGGAACCCCAGCGGCCAGAGGAGCCAGAACCAACACCAGAGAAGACACGGCCATAGTCCATAATCAGCAATCTTATCTTCCTCACAATCCTATGAGGAGAAGCAGTGGTATTCAAAAAAATGAGCTCATTCCTTGACAGCCAAATCTGATATGCCATGGCTGCCCAAAGACCACGCTTATGCTGAGATCCCCACCGAATATCATGGAAAAAGGAGGAGCACGGAGATGTCATAGCCTCAATCTACTAGAAAAACCCATCATATACCATATCCGTCGAGCTCTAGGACATAGAAAGATAGCGTGGTGATCCGTCTCCTCCTCCAACCGACAAAGAGGACAGATCGGCTGAATAGACAGACCCCTCCGAGAGAGAAGACCAGACGTAGGAAGGCAACCCCAAAGAAGCTTCCAAATAAAAAGTTGAACCCTAGGAATGGTGGGAAGCTTCCAAATCCAAACAGCATCCTCAATGCGCCGGAACTGTGGCCTGAAACTCCTCATAAGGTCCTTGAAGGGGGCCCTAGAGAGACAAGATCTCTGCCAAAGCCTAGAATCACCATCATAGCCAGGCATAAGAGGCATAGATAGAATCCGCCGAGAAAGCTCCTCCCCAAATAACCATGTCACTGTGGGGATATGCCATGAGGGGGAATCCAGGGAAATCAAATCCTTAACCCTTAAACTGGAGGGGGCATCCATATTAATAAAAGAGGGCCACCTCGAAAGGGGGAGCTCAGAAATCCAAGTATCCTGGATAACATCAATCGAATAACTATCTCCGATACTCCATGAAACATTCTCCAGGATAAACTGACCATATCTGCAAACCTCCTTCCAAAAGTAGGAAGATCCCCGGTCGGCAAAATGGGCGAGCCGGATGTCCACTCCCCATACCTCGCTCGCATCGGAGAGCTCCACAGACATTACGGCTCTAAGAGAAATCGAGAAGCATGTCTGGCAAGAAGAGCTTCTCTTCTAACAATCAGAGAATGAATTCCAAGACCGCCTTCTTGGATAGGCATACAGATCGTGTCCCAGGATAATAAATGCATGCCATGACCATCTTGCATAGAGGCCCAAAGAAAGTCTCTGATGCATCTCTCTATCCTCCTAAGATAGGTAGTCGGAATAGCAGTATTCGAAAGAAGATACAGAGAAAGCGAAGAGAGAACCGATCGAATAATAATGACTCTGGCCATCATAGATAAACTAGTGACCTCCCACCCCTCAAGGCGTTGACGAACCCTCCTCTCAAGCTCAGCAAAGTTAGAACAACGGGGACATCGACCTGTAATAGGGATCCCCAGATACATAAATCGATCAGTCTAAGTAGATATACTCGACAGATTAGTAATGGCTTCCCTAGTAGATATGGTGGTCTTCGGGCTGAAACATATAGAAGATTTGAGATAGTTAACCCTCTGACCCGAAGCCAGACAATAGTTCTGCACAATAGAATGTAAGGAAGCCACATTATCAATGGAAGCCTGACCCAGAAGAATACAGTCATCAGCAAAAAGGAGATGGGAAACTACAGGGCCCTGACTCTCGGCCATGAATGACACAATCCTCTGATTCTGCTGTGCCTGATGAAAAGCACGAGAAAGATCATCCGTAGCTAGAATGAACAATAAAGGGGATAACGGGCACCCCTTCCTCAGACCTACAGTAGAATGGAAAAACTCCGTCGGGCATCCATTGATAATCAGAGAAAAAGAAGGCCTCTGAATACAAGCCAAGATCCACTTGATGAACAGCTCTTCAAACCCAAACTCCTAGAGCGAGCGGTGCAAGAAAGACCAACTCATCATATCATAAGCTCTCTCCATGTCAAGCTTAACCGCCATAAGACAACGACTAGCTGGGGCTCTTTGAAGATCATGCATAAATTCCTGGGCGATGAGAACATTATCAGAAATAGAACGCCCTCTAATAAAAGCCCTCTGCTCAATAGAAATGAGGCAAGGAAGAACAAGACGAAGACAGCCAGCTAAAAGATGAGCACATATCTTATACAAAGTGGTGCAAAGGCTAATAGGCCGAAAGTGCTACGGGAGAGAAGCCTCCGAACGCTTGGGCACCAGAGAAATAAAAGTCCGGTTCCACTCCTAAGGAATGCTCTTTGTCTGGAATACAATTTGAATAGCCTGAGTCACCTCTCGCCCAACAATCCCCCAATAGTGACGGTAAAAAAAAGATGGAAATCCATCAGGCCCAGGGGCCTTATTCGAGCCAAGCTCCCAAAGCGCCACCCGAATTTCCTCCTCAGTTATAGGCCTGAGTAGCATATCATTCTTCTTGGCCAAAATCTTCCTAGAATCAGGAACCTGAACAACCAGAGCCCCCTCCCCTTCGGACTCAGTCCATCTGGTCTGAAAGAAATGGAGAAGCAAATCCCTAATAGAGTGGATGTCCTCCAGAGTATGCCCTTCAGCATCAACTAATCTTCAAATCCTGTTAGCGGACCACCGCTTCAAAGTGGCCTGATGGAAAAATCTGGTGTTACGATCCCCCTCACATATCAACTAAACCCTGGATCTCTGCCTCCAAAACCTCTCCTGCTGACGGAGAAGAGAGTGATGGCGAGCCAGCGAGTCCCAAAGCAACAAGAGGTCCGAATCCAACAAAAACTCGTCCTGGTCCTCCTTCTCCTATAAGGCAGAAATGTCGACTTCTACCGTTCGACTAGTCTAACCAGATCCCCGACCTCCAGCCTATTCCATCTGGATAGACGACGTCTAACCAGCATAAGACACCGAGATAACCTATAAATAGCATTACCCCTGACAGGAAGGTGCCAAATCTACGAAATGATCGACCGAGCAGCATAATGGACCGTCCAAAACTGCTCAAATCTAAACTATCTGCGGTGATACATAGCAACCTTTGTAGAAATTAAAATGGGGCAATGATCAGAAGCAATCATAGGAAGGTGGGCAACAATAACCGCATGAAACCTATGAAGCCACTGAGCCGTAGCCATAGCTCTGTCAAGTCTCTCCCAAACACAAGCCGAACCCTGACGGTTATTACACCAAGTGAATTGGGTCCCTGAGTACCCCAAATCCAATAGCCCCAAGGATCCTATGAAGGTTTTAAACTCACTAACATCAGCCGAGGCCGTAAACCGTCTCCCTCCATGCTTTTCGTTAGCCTCGGTGATGCAGTTAAAATCACCGGCAATGATAGATGGGAGGCCCTAAGCAAGAAGGGAAAGCAACTCAGACCATAGGATCCATCTCTCCCGATAATCCGTACTAGCATAAATAGCTGATAGAAGCCAAGGATCAGAGGACCCCTCAGAGACTACAAGACCTATCTATTGGTTGCACTGATGAAAAGCATCAACCATAACAATAGCGGCACGCCAAATGGCCAGCATACCTCCAGACAAACCTTCAGCCTCAACCGCATACGATGAGCAGGATCAAGAAATCTGCCTCCTAAACTGAGCCAGACTGTTACCCGACAACCTTGTTTCCAAAAGAACACATATATCAAAATTATGAAGCTGCACTAATCTACGAAAGGAGGATCAAAATGAAGGCTTTCGAGCTCCTCTAACATTCTAAATTAAGATCTTCATTTACAAGAATGATGAAGTTGGGACCCCACCCTGGTCCTCCACCATCGCAATATCATATAGGCACCCACTGGATGAGGTACCCCCCTCATCTAACAAAGATGGACCAGCCTCGGATCCTTACTGACGACAATAGCCCGAGGAGACTGAACCGGAGATGGGGGACCAGATCTCATGTTTACACTATCTGAAACCTTCGAGGAAAAACTGATCGGCCTGTCAGAGCAGGACCTAACCACTTCTTGACCTCCTTCCAGAGAGTAGGAGGCCAGGGACATCCTATCCTGGGAAACAATCGATATCCCAGAGCTTTTACAGGTCCGAGACTTGCCTTTTCCTTTTTGTTTCCCATATTTAGAAACTGCCCTCGGGGCCTGATAATCAACTGGTATGGCCCGCTTAAGGGGACCCGGACAAACATCCCTATTAACCAGAAGGCCACCTTCCCCCGACATCAATCCAAGAGAGGCAAAGGGGTTCTTCTTCAAAAGAGGATTATTTAGACCCATCTCAGGAGAACACACCTTTTCAGCCTGCAGCAAAACATTCTCAGCTGAAACTAAACCGGCACGCTCACCCTGCCCCAGCACCTTCTCTGAGACTGAACGGCCTTGCAAAGACTCCCCCACTGGACACTCAGTAGCCTTGGCTGAATTGCCCCCTACCATCGAAGGAATCGGCACCCTCATCCGAGCCAGCTTAGCAGGAAGGCTCCAGCCCTCAGCAGCTTCAGCACCACTCAAGGGAACAGTAAGCTTCCTCTGAGCTCCCGATCCGCTACCAGAAGCCCCCGGAGACGACACCGACTGCATCTTCCTCCTCTCATCCTGCTGGGAACCTGGGGCAACCCTTCATTAACGAACTGCTGCAATCCACAGACCATAAATAGGGCTGGACGCAGCACCTTCAACTCCTGAACCAGACGGCTGAGAACAAGGGCCACTCAGATGCATTGTTCCATAGGAAGCACAAATCCCCTCCAGATTTTCAAAAGCAAATTGCTGCCAAAAGGGGAGGCCGATCCCTTGAATCCGTGCATACGGCCTCAGAGGACAACGAAGGTCGACCCGGAGACATGCCCTGGCAAATCCACCTCTGCTCTTCGCCATAGTTGATGCATCTAGACAGATGAACTGCCCGGCTGGCTCCAGAATGACCCTGATGAATTCCTCCTTCCAGAACTCCATTGGAAGGTTGGGGAGCTGCACCCAAACCAGAGCCGACGAAATCGCATCCTCTGCCGGGATGAATTCTGGCCGCCACGGCTCCGTCCCAATTACCTGTCCGTTAACCATCCATGGACGATTGAGAACCATGTCACAAGCGTTCGGCTCTTCAAAACGGAATAAATGGCATCGGAATGCCAGACTGATCGGAGCAATTTCACCTTGAATTCCCGCTCTCCTAAACTCCCTAATCACCACCGCTGCCGGAACCCACTTGTGGTAAGAACGGACCAGAACGGCTCTCGACTGCCATCTCGCCACTTCGGCCTCCAACTCGGCTACAGGGACGTGAATAACATCCGAAAAGGACGCTTCCAGAGACGTTATTACCGACGACGAAGGAGACAGCGAGACCCAGCAAAAATCGGATCCCACATCCGTCGCCCCGGAAGCCTGCCCAGCCTTAACCCCATCCGACGCCATAGGAAGAGAGGGGCCAGCAAGAGGAACAGTCCGTCGGAGGCACAGCTGGAGATGACGTAGATCGCCGGAGATCGGGGAAGACGACGGCCGAATCCCAAATCGTAAAGCACACCCAGAAAATAGAACCAAAGCTCAGTCGCGCACCCGATATTTTTAGTAGGAAGAGAATACGAGAGTTTATCCGCATGGGCGTACGTCCCTAAATATTTTTTCTCCTAGTGCATGGGTTCGAACCCTCACCTCAACATATTTTATATTAAATATGCTTGTGTTACTGATTTTAAACTAAAAAATGTTTTCATCAAGAAAACCAAACAACATAAGTGGTCATAGGTCCCCCATTGGCCCCACAACCAAACATAAGTGTTCATGGGTTCAAACTCCACGGTCAGCAAATTGGTAACTCATACGATATATAACATATCAATATAGAAAAAATTACCTAAAAATTATTTATTAATGATGATGATCATGAAATCCTGAATAAAATAAAATAACATTCATTTAACAATTAGATGGTATTAACTTAAATTATTATCATGCCTTTGGCCCAAGATATATATTAAATAATGCAATAATCCATCATATACAGTAGAACTAAGCATTGTTACATCTATGGTCTCAACTTCAAATAAAAATCATAATTAACGATAATTGAAAATATTTTTTTTTCAAAATAGTCAATTTCAGGTAACTACAAGTTTATGATTGTATTTATAAAAGCCTTCAAGGTTTGAAGTAATTAAACTATAATGATTAAAAAGCTCTCTAAATCCAAAGGCTAAATTGGCTAACCTAAACCTAGACTTACACTAAGCTAAAGGTCTAATTTCTATTAGTACCCATTTATATCTCAAGTTTTAAAAAATGGAAAAATAAAAGAAGATTGAGTTGAATGCTCAATAAACAAGCATAACCATAGTAAGAAGGATCCAGTAAGTTTATCAAAAAAAATATATATATTAATATATAATATAAAAATATATTATTTCAAAATCTATTTGTGAAAAGTAAATTTACTCGAAAACTTTTGCTTGCATGAAGTTTTATTTTACAATGGAATTGTCTTTTGTTGTAATTCAATCGGAGATAAAACTTAGGCTAAACTATATAATTAATTCATATACTTAAGGGATTGTGTCACTTTGATTCTTAAACTTTTAAAAATTATAAAAATAATAATGAACTTTTTATTCTGTATCACTTTAATCCATATCGTAAAATAAAGAAGACACCGTTTATTTTTATCCTATGTGGCAATATACGTAGTAGCACACCTGACGTCTAAGTAGCAAAAATAAATTTAAAATTCATCATGTGATGTTACGTATGTTACCATATAGGATAAAAATAAACAACGTCTTTCCTATTTAATGGTAGGGATTAAAGTGATAAAAAATGGAAAGTTTAAAATTATTTTTATAACTTTTTTAAGTTCAAGGATCAAACTGACACAACCTCCTAAATACATGAATTAATTCTGTAGTTTAACCTAAAATTTATATATATATATATATATATATATATATATATATATATATATATATATATATATATCCTCTCTGATTAATTAAAGCTAAACCTCCGCAACCTAACTTGACTTAACTGAAGTCAATGTAGAAAAATGTTACGGGTTTAATTAGAGTCAACTTAGTTGTATCTTAATTTTTATTTTGAATTTTGATCAGTCAAGTAAACTATACCCTTGGCCCTCAGGATAAGCCAAAGGACCCAACATCACAATTACTTTCTTTAGTCGATAATATCTTTATTTTAGTAATCATAAAATTTAATTATCTAACTTATATTCATATTTTAATATCTAATTTGTATACACATTCATTCAAATAAACATGGATGTATTTTGCATCCAACTAATATTCATGTTTGCCTAACAGAACTGGATGTAGATATGGATGCAATAGAATTAATCTATATTGATTCACTTGCAACCTTATTTTGAGAGCTCTCTGCGCCTTTACAACAATGCCTCTACTTTGCTAGTCATGGAATTTGGCGACTACAATCATGTAACTTAAAACCAGGATTTACCAACTAGAGCAAGGTCTGCGTTGCTGCAAAATTTTCATGATTTTTTTAATTACACACACACACACACACACACACACGTAGGTACGCGCATTGATTTTGCAATCACCTTATACTTTTCAATCATCTTTTAATATAGTATTCCATTCAATGAATCCATCCTGCCATGTCTCCCCTTATTATTACATAAATAATGATGATTATTATTCTACTTTAGGTGATCATTATCCTTGTGTGAACAATATTGGTCTACGAGTGATCATCACCATGAGCCATTTGATAAATTATACAAGTTGATAAATGTTAAGAACACCAGTTGGCTCTAATATCAATTGTTGCAACAAATCAGTTGATGCATGGATCAATTGTTATGAAAAAATTCTGGATTTGAATAAAAAATCAACAACCAAAAGAGAGAATAGGGCAGTCATCCGATCTCATGCGAGAGAGTGAAAGAATCTTCAAGAGAAAGAGAGAAAGAAATATCTCAAGACTTCATGCCTCTCCTTTTCTAAAGACAGAGAGATGTTGCACACTAGGAGAGAAGGAATGATGTATAAAGAGAGAAAATCGTAAGGAGAGAGAAAGTTTCATGCGTCATACTGTTGGAAATCTAGTGTATTTCAATATTCAAAAGCCTTTTGACTTGATAAGTCCTTTTATCTGATACGTCGTTCTCAACCGGTAAGATAAATCTTTTTATTTTTCTTTTTGATCAGTCTTTTGACTTATATGTCTCTACGTACGTGATAAGTCTTTTATTTTTATTTGATCAACCGTTGGACGCTGATCAACCTTTAGACTGAATCGTCATTCCCGTTAGATTGATTCATCGCTTCGACCAGTGCTTGCTTCCTTATAAATATTCGAAGCAATGCCGGTATTTAATTCATTCAAACTTTATGCTTTCTATTCCATCCTTATCCAAAGATTCATTCCTTCATCCTTATCCAGTCCAGAGATTCATTCATTTGCTTCCGTTCTTATCCATAAAGAAGGAACTTATTCGGTTGTTCATCCTCTTCTGACATTGGTGTGTGCATGCCTGTTAGAAGACTCTGCTGTTGTATCCTGAAGGGTAGTCGTGCTCTGATCTTCTGCACCGAGATATTATCTCCGAGAGGCACGAATCTACTTTTAAGGACAGTGTCGTGCACGCCACAGTATATTCTCAAATACATTCAAATAGATAAATCATCCTAGATACTATCTTTTCCTCAAACTTATCCTACAATCTTAAGAGTAGATAGGGACTCTATTATGGTTGTTGCTACTAAGTCCTTTCCCGATATTCCAAGATTGAGCAATTTACTGGTTCCCATTATAAATGTTGGCAAGAGAAAATATTTTCAATATTAGACGTACATAATATTGGATATATTTTGATTGATCCTAAACCTGAGAAAGAGGAGGACCTTCTAACCTGGTAAAAGGCTAACAAAATATGTAGGCATACTATTCTTAGTACTCTATCCAATGAACTATTTGATATTTATTATCCTATTAAATCAGCCTCTGATATTTAAAAAAGCCTTAAAAGAAAATATATTCTTGAAGATGCTGGTTCTCAGAAATTTGCAATAGAAAACCTTTTTAACTTTACCATGTCAGAAGATAAAGACGTGTCATCACAGATCCATGCTTTCCATGTTCTTATAGATGACCTTAAAAATGAAAATATTATTCTTCCCGATGCTTTTATTGCTGGTTCCCTAATTGAAAAATTACCTGAATCTTGAAAAGATTATAAGAATATTCTAATGCATAAAAGAAAGTCTATGTCCCTTGAAGATGTCATTGTGCATATTAGGATTGAAGAACAAAACAGAGCCCGAGAAAAGATTGAAAAGGCTAAAGAAATGAATGGTAAGGCTAATCTAATAGGGATGGATCTAGTAAGGAAAAACATAAGTCTTATAAGCCCAAACATAGAAACCATTACAAGAAATATGATAAGAAGCCTCATTTTCAAAGAAGTCAAAATTTTAAGAAGAAAAAGGGATCTTGCTATGTTGTGGGAAACTAGGACACCATGCTACCAATGTAGGTTCACAAAAAATAATGATGCTCCAGCCAAAACAAAGGCTAACTTGATGGTTGGATAAGATGTGATTGCTGCGATTGTTAGCGAGGCTAATATTGTTGCACATACAAAGACTGGTGATGGATTCTGGAGTCACTCGTCATATATATGGCAATAGAAATGCATTTGCCTCTATATCCCACTGCCAGAAGGAGAGGAGCAAGTCTTCATGGGCAACTCAAAGTCTTGTTCAGTGATTGGCAAAGAAAAAGTCAATCTAAAACTAACTTCTAAAAAAGTCCTTTCACTTGGAGATGTGCTACATGTGCCGGACATCCGTGTGAACCTAATTTCTATGGCCTTGCTTGGAAAAAATGGTGTGAAAGTGTCATTTGAGTCTGACAAAGTTATCATGACCAAATCTGAAAATTTTATTGGGAAAGGATATTGTAACCAGGGTTATTTGTATTAAATGTACTCAAAGTTATGAATGGAAATGCATCATCTTCTTTTGCTTACTTGCTTGACTCCATTAATCTTTGGCATGGTAGATTAGGACATGTTAATTACTCTTATATTAAAAGAATGAAACAATTAGGTTTGCTAAATAACATGTCTACTTTTATGATCATGAAAAATGTCAAACATGTGAGAATCTAAATTAACCAAAAGAAGTTGCAAATCTATTCATACAAGAGAAACTGAATTGTTAGAATTAATTCATTATGACTTAGGAGATTTAAAAGGTAATACGACTAGAAGTGAAAAGAAATATTATATTACTTTTATCGATGATTTTTCTCGTTATGCAATGGTTTATCTTTTAAAATCAAAAGATGAAGCCTTCGAAATATTTTTAAAATATATGGCAGAAGTTGAAAGTCAATTAACAAGAAAATAAAAAGACTTAGATCTGATAGAGGAGGAGAATATGATTCTACTCCTTTTAATGAGTATTGTGCACAACACGGTATAATTCATGAATTTACTCCTTCTTATTTACAAGAATCTAATGGAATGGCTGAGAGAAAGAATAGAACACTTAAAGAAATGATGAATGCATTGCTCCTTAGTTCTGGTGCACCCATGAACTTGTGGAGGGAAGCCATTCTTTCTGCTTATTTTATTCAAAATAGAATTCCTTATAAGAAAACCAATAAAACACCCTATGAGCTATAGAATGGTCATTTGCCAAGTTTTAAATATTTAAAAGTATGGAGTTGTTTAGCAAAGGTCTTACTTCCTGAACCTAAAAAGAGAAAGTTAGGATCTAAAACCTTTGATTGTATGTTCATAGGTTATGTTCAAAATAGTCCTGCAAATAAATATAGTGTAGCCTATAGGTTCTTAGTGATTAAAAGTAAAATAATATCATGGAACCTAATACTATAGTCGAGACCAAAGATGCAGAATTTTTTGAACATATCTTTCCTATGAGAACCTTCTTAGAAAGACCATTTAGACTACAAGTGGTTGAACCTAATTTAAAGCTTGATAACATTCAAGAGCTAAGGAGATCTAAAAGAATCAGAAAGAAAACCAATATAGGAGATGATTTTTATACTTATCTTGTTGATAATGATCCTCAAACCTATTCTGAAGTAATTTCATCTTCTGATGCTATATTTTGGAGATAGGCTATAAATAATAAGATAGAATCCATCATGAGCAATTATACATGGGAATTAGTAAGTTTATCCCCTGGATCTTTAAGAAAAACTAAAGCCTGATAGTTCTATTGAAAAATTTAAAGCAAGGTTGGTTGCAAAAGGTTATTCTCAAAAGAAATATATTGACTACTTTGATACTTTTGCACATGCCACAAGAATAACTTCTATTAGAGTCTTGATTGCTCTTGCATCTATTCATAAATTGATAATTCATCAAATGTCTGTTAAAACTGCATTTCTTAATGGAGACCTAAAAGAAAAAATATATATGGATCAACATGAGGGTTGTGTTCTTTCTGGTAATGAGCATAAAGTTTGTAAATTAATTAAATCTTTGTATGGCTTAAAACAAGCACCAAAACAATGGCATGATAAGTTTGATAAAATGCTAGTTTCAAATGGATATCAAATTAATAGTGCCGATAAATGTATTTATTCTAAAGTTGTTAATCATGAATGTGTTATAATTTGTTTGTATGTGGACGATATGCTCATATTTGGCACTAATTTTGATATTGTGACTAGCACCAAAATGTTCTTGACTTTGAATTTTGATATGAAAGATATGAGAGAAGCAGATATGATTTTAGGAATTAGAATTGTAAAGAAGTCGAATAGTATCATACTTTCACAAGAACATTATGTTGAGAAAATCTTGAAAATTTTAACATTTTGATTGTAAGCCTGTGAGCACTCCTTATAATGCTAATTCACAGCTTAAGAAAAATAAAAGCAATGATGTCTTACAATCCAAATATGCTCAAATTATTGGTAGTCTTATGTATTTGATGAACTGCACTCGACCTGACATTGCTTATGTTATAGAAAGACTAAGCAGATATACCTAATGTCCTAACAAGGATCATTGGATTGCATTACAAAGAGTGCTTAGATATTTGAAAGGAACCATGAACTATGGTTTAATGTATTGTGGGACTCCTACAGTATTAGAAGGGTATTGTGATGCTAACTGGATTTCAGACTCTAATGAGATGAAATCCACTAGCGGATATGTGTTTACGCTTGGAGGAGGACCAGTGTCATGGAAATCATCTAAGCAAACATGTATAGCTCGGTCTACAATGGAATCCGAGTTTATTGCCTTGGAGAAGGCTGGAACTGAGGCCGAATGGCTCAGGAATCTTTTGGAAGATCTTCCCATTTGGATGAGACCAGCTCCATCTGTGTCTATACATTGTGATTGTCAGGCTGCCATAGCTAAAGCTAAAAACAAAATTTATAATGGGAAGAGTAGACATATACGTCTAAGACATAATATTGTGAGGTAGCTTATTAATGATGGAGTAATGTCTTTGGATTATGTAAGGTCAGAGTTGAATTTGAACGATTCTCTGACTAAGCCTCTAAGCAAAAACTTGTGAGCAATACATCGAGGGAAATAGGATTATACCCAAATCAAAAGTTGAAGTGATGGTAACCCAACCTTCATGAACGAAGATCCCAGGAAGAAGGTTCATATGGGAAAATAATTCACTGGACAACTTGGAGTATACTATCATAATTATTTATAGTATGAAATCCCTTTCTATGGTGTGAGATAGTATTCTGCAGTGTTTAGGTTGAACTAATATGTGAAGTTCTTAATGGATGTCATAGCCTAATTTGGGTGGTATACAAAACTGTAGTGTATACTGATGATAATCCACCTATATGAGTATGGAGGTGATGGCTACTTTCTATGAGACTTGGGTGGGATATCTAGAGCACTCATGAATATCCAGGTAGACGCATGCCGAAACGTGTCAACCGCTTGAACAGCCAAAATCTGAGAGATGGAATGTGAGTTATAAGTCAATGATCCAATAAAAGAAGGATTGGTTCATTGAAACTTAGTTTCACCAACCTTTTATGGATTACACTTATTTTCTCTATGCCTGGTTCATAGTCACTTAGACACCATGGCTTATGCATTACATTCTTAAAGTTCCTTCAAAGTTTGTCTTATCTTCTTTTGTATATTGAAATAGTGGGGGATTGTTAGAAATCTAGTGTATTTCAATATTTAAAAGCCTTTTAACTTGATAAGTCCTTTTCTCTGATACGTCGTTCTCAACCGGTAGGATAAGTCTTTTGAATTCAACCGGTAGGATAAGTCTTTTTATTTTTCTTTTTGATCAGTCTTTTGACTTATATGTCTCTACGTACATGATAAGTCTTTTATTTTTGTTTGACCAACCGTTGGACGCTGATCGACCTTTGGACTGAATCGTCATTCCCGTTGGATTGATTCGTCGCTCTCGATCGGTGCTTGCTTCCTTATAAATATTCGAAGCAATGCCGTGTTTAATTCATTCAAACTTTATGCTTTCTATTCCATCCTTATCCAAAGATTCATTCTTCATCCTTATTCAGTCCAGATTCATTCCTTTGCTTCCGTTCTTATCCATAAAGAAGAAACTTATTCGGTTGTTCATCCTCTTCTGACATTGGTGTGTGCACGCCTGTTGGAAGACTCTGCTGTTGTATCCTGGAGGGTAGTCGTGCTCTGATCTTCTGCACTGAGATATTATCTCCGAAAGGTGCGAATCTACTCTTAAGGACAGTGCCGTGCATGCCATAACATATTCTGAAATACATTCAAATAGATAAATCATCTCGGGTACTATCTTTTCCTCAAACTTATCCAACACTTCTAGAGAAAGAAAATAGTGCTAGGAAAGCTTGGGGCACAAGCAAGAGAGAAAGGGAGCTGCCTTCACGTTTTAGAGAGAGAAAAAATATTTTAGAAAGAGAAAATACCTTAGAAAGAGAAAATATGAGGAGAGAGAAATTCATGCGTGGAAGAGAGAGGGGGCAATGTTTTAGGGTTTCTCACATCCTCATCGAGAGAGAGGGCGACAGCTTGGGTGAGACAAGAGAGAAAAACTCTTTTTCTTGGGAGAAAATAATCTTTGTATATTTTACACAAACCCTATGGGATAGGGTTTAAATACATGGCCAAGAAGGCTTGACCTTGACTCAGAAAAACTTTCACGACTAACCAAATGAGATTAAGTTAACTTCATGCTCGTGTACATCCATGACTTAACTCAATCTCAAAACTCTTTTACTCACATCCAGCCCAATACAAGTTAGCTTCCTCAAAGCCCATAGTTCAATTAGCGACGCAACACCGACGTCAATTATTTCATCACTGCAAAAATTAGCGATGCCGAGTACTTTTATCACTAATTAGTGATTATTTTAGCGATGCCAATAATGGCATCGCTAATTAATGACACATGATTACCGACTCAAATTAGGCATCACTAACAGGAGTCGTTAATTAGTGACGTCATTGGCGTCGGTAATCTCTTATGAAGATTAACGACGCCAATAGGGCATCGCTAATTTTTTTTTCAATAAAAACTTATAAATTTTATTTTATTGATTTTAATTAACCCGCTTAAGTAGTATTCAATTTCAATAGGAGACACATTCATAAATAGAATACTTCATTAAAAATAAAATTAAAATATTAAAATTAATATATTAATAATAGAAACAAGTACCATAAAAATATAAAAAAATTATTACATTATAAAATACAATATAATGTAAAAATATAAACACCGATCAACTGAAGGAAGGGTCATCTAGAGTTGGAGGTGGAGCGAGAAATTATATCGACTGCGACATATAATTACCAATTGTCGTATCTCATTTAACTGCTACTCATAATGAATGCGCTTCTCTCACTGTTCCTACCGGATGTCCGTGATCTCTGTCATCATCTCTGATCTCACATGTTTCGCGATGAAATGCTCAATCTACTCATAATCGTTGGTGTCACCCTAATTGGAAGAAGAGGAACCGTATTGACCGAAGAATGTAGAAGCTTTGGAACCTAAACCATAAACTCTACAATTGTTTGGCTGTATGTCAACAGCCTCTAAGAAGATGCAGCCACTCTCCTACGGCAAAGGGTCAGCATAGATCCTCCCTCCTCTAATGGCTGTGTGGTCTGAGATAATAACTCATCGATACATGCCTTCAAAGAATACACATCAAATATAATGCAACTCATATTAGAGAAAATATATCAATAAACATATCATGTTTTCAATGATTTACTTACTCTGATACTCTGGGAGCAACTGTCGACCCAAGACCCATCTTTTCTCATGTCGGTCGCCTTGAACAACTGCCAGTGCCCTGGATCGATGCCTTCCTTCAGCCTCTAAAAGATGATATTTCAAATTTATAATTATGCTTATTTAAACAAATTATCATTAATAAGTATACAAAATTAATAAATTTATTTACTTACAAAACGACGTCGATACAAAATTAATAAATTTATATACTTACAATCTCTACTGTTTTATAGACTGTATTTGCCCTTCGATTACTTGATTCTTTTCTAGCCTCAGTTTCTCCATGGCAGTACCAGATATAGTAACTGAGCAGAAAACCCTTTTATAAAGATGATTTTAATTGTTTTAATATCCCTATAAGCTTTATTCTGATACGTTCTCAGATTACACGGACATCTGATTCTGGATCCATCCATCCACTCTGGTTGACTACATGCAAATCAATAAATTCTTCTACTCCATTAACAAATTCAGATTAAGAAAATTATCCTAAACCCTCTTATACATCCACGAGTGATCAACATTTATTTTTAAATAATTATGTATGACCTAAAAAAATATTTTGAAATAAACATTGGATCAACAATATGAATATTAATATTCAAGTACAAACACATCTGATTTCGATGGCACTATTCCTAGTAATCAAAGGTTATTAATTTTTTTTTCAACATTATGCAACATATCAATCAGAAATAATTAACTTATATAATCAGCAATCAATATATAATGTTGCATATAACTAACATTGACATAACATATTTTAATATTATAAAATTTATATCAAATGTACAATATAAAATTGTTTTGAATTCACATGATATTTCTTACTAACAATATCAACCAAAAGGCAAGTGACGATAAAAATATCGACTGAGATGGGGTTCGGAATGAAACCAGCCAAGGGGCAACCAAAAGGGGGAGCCGGGGGGCCGGGGAGCCACGAGGAGCCTTGGCCAAGGAGGGCCAAAAGGGGGGGGGGGGGGGGGGAGGGGGCAAAGGGGCGGGGGGGGGGCCAAGGGGGAGCTAGCCAGGGAGCTAAGGTGGGGGCCGGGCGGGCCAGCTAGATGGAGGCCAACGGGAGGCCGGGGACGAGGAGCGGAGGGGAGATGGTGGGGTCAATGGGGGGTTGGGCGGGCTCGGTGGACAAGAAGGGAGCCGGTGCCGAGGACCGGAGCCGAGGGCTAATGAGCGAGGGGAGCAGCAGGGGGACTGGGAGAGGGAGAATGGGGAGGAAGGCCGCGCACCTTAGATCGGGCTCGCGGGTGGGGGGGGCACCCCTGTGTGACTGTGTGGGCAGATGGGGCGGCCACACGCTCGGGCGGGCGCAGCTGCGCACCTTTAGTGATGCACTCGTGCGTCACTGGGACACACGCGCCTCACACGCGACCACGCACCTTTAGTGATGCGCTCGCGCATCACTGAGATGCGTGCGCCAACAATGCGCAAGGCGCATCACTGATCAGCGATGTGAAAAGTCGCATTGTTATTTTGCGATTACTTAGCGGCGACATTTGCATCGCTAATTTAGATCATTATTACTTCATCGTTAAGTTATCACTATTTTTTTTTGCATCACTATTTAGCGACGATATTTTGTGACATCGTTAATGAGTGTCGCTAAAACCAAATATTCTTTTAGTGATATCTCTAATGCATTACAAAATCAATGTAAAACTATGTACATGCCAACGCTGGTCTACATAGCATACCTTAATTACTAATGCATGAAAAGGAATCCATGATAAACTTAAATCATGGCATGCTAAATATTGAATAGCCTAGAAAGTTTATCATGAGGAAATATAATTTTATTCAAAATTCTAATTTGCTAATTAAGAATTTTAACAGGTCTTTGGTAGTTCAAAGGAAATAGTTCAAAGATAAAAATTATTCAAAAATAGAGAAACAAAAAAAGTGGACTTAAAAGTCTCGAACCAAAGTAAAAAGAAATATCAATTTCATAATTCTTTTGATAGAAAAGTCACACCTGCATTGCGTTGTGAAATTTTAATATAATAACAAACACTTAGTCGTTTAAATCTTTAGCAAGAGAAAACATACAATACCCATTCTAGAGAATAACAACGGAACACAATTATAAATAGTTGTTACTTTTAATTCTTCTGTTTATGAAAAATTTGCTCATATGCACATAGAATATAGAATTGAAGAGAAACTACAAAATATTAGAAGATATGTTGAGGTTCCTTTCATTATGTTAATTTATTTTATAACATTACTCATCAATCGATATAGGTTAATTTATATAAAGATAAGGGTAAAAGTATTCATAATGAAACTCTAAAAGCAGCTGCTTTCGGTGTCTATGAAATAATGTCAAGATGTTTTTGTCGCAAAAAAACTATAAATAAGCAAGCATTTTGGGCTGCTTTCGGTGTCTATGAAAATAAGTAAAAAACTCTCATCATATTTATAATCAGCGACAGGGCTAGAAAGACATATAAATTTATAAACATTGCAATGGATCATTCATGTATTCTGATGATGAAAAAGTCTTGCTGAACAGGATCATGCTCGATGATTAGCATGCGATATATGCATGCATATACCAAAAGCTAAAAAGATAAAATTATTTTTGACATACGTGGCACGCTGATCATCAGAGCTGCTGCAAGCGTAAGAGGTCCATCAATGTACAAAGATTTTTTCTTTTTGATGATTGACCTTGATGTCATCCAACACGTACTGCATGATGGAACTCATGGTGTTTGACTTGTGAGGCCCAGCCCATTCTTTTCTGGCGAACAAATGGACTGGGCTTCTTTAATTTTACCGGTCGAAATAGCAAAATAAAAAAATAGGTGAGACTGCGTTAACACAGTGCCTCCGAGTTGACTCGGAAGATCCCTCCCCACAAAACTCAATTCAAGTCATATTAGTTATATTAATACAATAATATTACTATTAATATATAAATTTAATATATTAATATATATATATTACTTCTTTTAAAATTTTGTTTTAGGCTAAAAAAAAAACTTGCTTTTAAAAATAAAAAGCAAAGTAATATAATCAAATATATTTTGTTTACAACTACTACAAGAAAATACTGAAATAGCGACGCAAATTTAGCGACGCATAATTGCGTCGCTAAATTACGACCTCTTTGCGACGCCTTTGTGACAACAAAATATTGCGACGCATTAGCGACTCATTAGCGACTCAATTAACCAAAAAATCAAAAAAAAATTAAATTTTAATATTGCGACGCAAATATTGCATCGCAATATTTTTAAATTAATTTTTTATAAATATAATATCAATAAAAATATTGCGACGTAATATTTGCATTGCAATGTTTTTAACAGAATTAAATATTTTAAATAGCGATGCATTAGCGACGCAATAAAATAGATAATTAGAAAAATTATTTTTAATTTAGCGATGCACCAATTGCGTCGCAAATAATTGAAATGAAATTAAATTTTATAAAATCTAATTATCAAAAAAAAATATTGCGACGCATCACAGTGCGTCGCAATGTTTTTAAAAGAATTAAATATATTAAATAGCGACGCATTAGTGACGCAATAAATTAGAAAATAAGAAAAATTATTTTTAATTTAGCGACGCAACAAATGCGTCGCAAATAATTTAAATGAAATTATATTGTTTAAAGTACAAATAGTTTACAAATATTGCGACGCATAACAGTGCGTCGCAATGTTTTGAAAGAATTAAATATTTTAAATAGCGACGCCTTAGCGATGCAATAAAATTAAAAAATAGAAAAATTATTTTTAATTTAGCGACGCAACAATTACGTCGTAATAATTTAAATAGAATTATATTTTTTAGTAGTAATATTTTAAAAAATATTGCGACGCCAACCAGTGCGTCGCAATATTTGAAAAGAATTAAATATTTTAAATAGCGACGACTTAGCGATGCAATAAACTAGAAAAATAAAAAATTATTTTTAATTTAGCGATGAAACAATTGCATCGCAAATAATTTAAATGGAATTATATTTTTTACAGTACTTATATTTTAAAAAATATTGCGATGCCACCCAGTGCATCGCAATATTTTGGAAAAAATTAAATATTTTAAATAGTGACGCATTAGCGACGCAATAAATCAGAAAATAAATTAAAATTATTTTTAATTTAGCGATGCAATAACTGCATCGCAATTATTTTAAATAAAATTAAATTTTATAAATTATAAATATGAGAAAAAATAATTACGATGTAACACAGTGAGTTGCAATGTTTTTAAAAAATTAATTATGTTAAATAGCAACGTATTAGCGATGTAATAAGTGAAAATATTAATTCGGAAAATTATGTTTTAATATAGCGACGTACTTGTTGCATCGTAATTATTAGAATTAAAGTTAATTTTTTATATATTATAATTATCATATTAAAAAAATACGACGCAACCCTTTGCGTCGTTATATATTTAAAAAAATTAATTATGTTAAATAGCGATCGATCCAAAATCGATCGTGACCGATCAGAATAAGGGCTTGGATCGATCGCAACCCTTGGATCGTCGCCGATCGGACCGATTGCCGCGGTCCGCGATCGGTCGTCGCCGATCGGGATCAGGGCTTGGATCGATCGCAACCGTTGGATCGTTGCCGATCTCGGACGGATCGCCACGGTCCAAGATCGGTCGTGGCCGATCGGGATCAGGGCTTGGATCGATCGCAACCGTCAGATCGTCGCCGATCTCGGACGGATTGCAACTGTCCGAGATAGGTCGTGGCCGATCGGGATCAGGGCTTGAATCGATCGCAACCGTCGGATCTTTGCCGATCGGACCGATTGCCGCGGTCCGCGATCGGTCGTCGCCGATCAGAATCAGGGCTTGGATCGATCGCAACAGTCGGATCGTCACCGATCGGACGGATCACCACGGTCCGAGTTCGGTCGTGGCCGATCGGGATCAGGGCTTGGATCGATCGCAACCATCGGATCGTCGCCGATCTCGACGGATTGCAACTGTCCGAGATCGGTCGTGGCCGATCGGGATCACAGCTTGGATCGATCGCAACCGTCGGATCTTTGCCGATTGGACCGATTGCCGCGGTCCGCGATCGGTCGTCGCCGATCGGTATCAGGGCTTGGATCGATCGCAACCATCGGATCGTCGCCGATCTCGGACGAATTGCAACTGTCCGAGATCGGTCGTGGCCGATCGGGATCATGGCTTGGATCGATCGCAACAGTCGAATCATCATCGATCTCGGATGGATTGCAACTGTCCGAGATAGGTCGTGGCCGATCGGAATCACGGCTTGGATCGATCGCAATCGTCGGACCTTTGCCGATCGGACCGATTGCCGCGGTCCGCGATCGGTCGTCGCCGATCGGGATCAGGACTTGGATCGATCGCAACCGTTGGATCGTCGCCGATCATCGCAATGTTTTTTAAATAAATTATGTAATTAAAAATTTTATAAAATAAATTACGACGCCATTTATCGTCGCAATTATTAACATTAATTATAAATATAATTATTTATAAATATTAACAAATAAATTGCGACGCCATTTATCGTAATTATTCTAATAAATTTAAATATTTTTATTTAAAAATATTTAAAAAATAATTACGACGCACTTCTTGCATCGCAATATTTGTAATAAGTTTTTATTTTAATCTATTTAAATTATTAAAAAAATATTGTGATGCCTTAGCGACGCAATTATTAGAAAATAAAAATATTTTTCCGCCAGATGATGGCGCCAATTTAGCGACGCTTCAGCGACGCATTTAGTGGCGTCGCTATGTTTTCAGAAAATTATTATAAACATGTATTAACGATGGATTAGCGACGCCCTAGTGCGTCGCTAAGAAAAAAAAAAAAATTGCGACGAAAATTGCGACGCAATTTTGGCGTCGCTAATTCCCTATATTTAAGCCGGACCCCTTCTCCTTTCCTCCTTCCCGTCTTGACCTAGCCGCCGCCGTGAAGCTAAAGCTCGAATCTCGGCGCATCCCCGTCCTCCGGCTACCCGGCGATCGCATCCGACTCCGGCAATCCGGCGATCTCATCTCAACCAAGGTTAGCTCCGATAATCAAAAAAAAAATAATTTTTTTTATTTATTTCCCTACGGCCACGGCCGCTGCCGTGGCCGTCTTCTCCGGCCGGCCGCTGCCGTGGCCGGCAGTGGCCTGGCCACGGTGGCCAGGCCACTGTAATCAAAAAAAAAATTTTTTTTTTTAACAGGGGGGAGGGGAGGAAACCCCCCCCCTTGTTTTTTCTTGTCCGGCCACGGCCGTGGCCGCGGCCGGACAGGCGGCCACGGCCGCTGCCGTGGCCGTCTTCTCCGGCCACGGCCGCTGCCGTGGCCGCAGTGGCCTGGCCACGGTGGCCAGGCCACTGTAATCAAAAAAAAAATTTTTTTTTTAACAGGGGGGAGGGGAGGAAACCCCCCCCCCCCCTTTCTTTTCTTGTCCGGCCATGGCCGCTGCCGTGGCCGGCAGTGGCCTGGCCACGGTGGCCAGGCCACTGTGACAAAAAAAAAAAAAAAAATCCTTAACAGGGGGGAGGGGGGAAACCCCCCCCCCCCCCTTTCTTTTCTTGGCCACGGCCGCGCCGTGGCCGGTGGCCTGGCCACGGTGGCCAGGCCACTGTGAGGGGGGTTTCCCCCCCCCCCTTTCTTTTCTTGTCCGGGCCGCGGCCACGGTGGCCAGGCCACTGTCATCACAAAAAAAAAAATTTTTTTAACAGGGGGAGGGAGGAAACCCCCTTCCCCCTCTTTTTCAATAAAGCTGTTTGGATTGACTGTTTTTTATGTCTTGATTAATAATATTTGTAATGCTAGATTATTTAATTTACATAATATTTATGCAATAATTAATTTAAGCAGAATGTTTATGACAATAGTATTTGTGCATTTATACTCATTTACATTTGTTATGTCTTGATTATTTATATTCTGCTGCAAACTTAATGATGCATTACATTTTGAAATGCTAAATAAAATGTTTTGTTGTAATATTATTTAATTTCAGCAACAAATTACTAGTTTCAATGATTTACATTTTAGTATTCGCAAACATTTGTATTTGACACAATAATCTTAAAAAAGTTAGTGATTACATGTATAATTCACAAGAAGTTAAGAATAACAAGCATAAGTTCGATTGTCTTCGGACTTCCATAATCACAGCACTTTAATTAACCTTTAGACCCGTTTGAGAATTTGTAAGCCTTAGTCTTGCAAATTCTCAAATTGTCCTGGTGGACAGTTTGGAATATTTCTTGTGACATGTTAGTCTGCTAGTAATCATCGTGGGGTGAGATTTCGGTTTGCATTTGCTCATACGTTCTCCTAGTGTGGCTTATATACCACACATGTAGGAGAACATATGGGGAAATGCTGCCGAAATTTCAATGTTGCCGATCGATGATAATTAATAGCAGAATAACATATCACAAAAAATATTCTTGAATGGGATAGGGCCTTACCTTGTAGACATGGAGTGAAGGTAGAATTATTTAAGACACTTGAATTCTTGTGAAGTCTAATGACTAAACGCACCGCCTTATGGCCCGACACAAACTCAAGCCCTCTCTTTAGCCATTAACCTATGCATCGGTCCTTGCTAGCACCCCAAGGATCGTAGCCGTGGCTCGCCCTTGCATGGTAGGGTCCTTATTTACCTAAAAAAAATTTGGGTACTTATAAATGATTTAATTGGTTGTAATTAACCTTAATTAGTTGTGCCCAAGAAATAATTTAGTTATATATTTATTAATACTAATATAGTTTTATTTTTTGGTTTCATTTAATGATTTACCAGACTTTGTATAAGTCGGTCAAAAATGAGCGGGACTCGCTCATGGATGTATGCAAGGATAAAAGATGGCTTGCTGAATCCAGATTTTCTGAATGGATTGGAAGAATTTATCGCATTTGCATGTAGCCAACCTGAATGGATGGATGGGCCTAGGATTAGGTGCCCATGCAACTTCCACAGGTGTCAGAATAAAGCCTACAGAGATGTGGAAACTGTTAAGGTGCATTTGTGTAAGAAGGGTTTTGTTCCTGATTACTATGTTTGGTACTGTCATGGTGAACCAGAGGATATTCCAGCAGCTGTTATAGGCCAACAAGAGTCAATTCCCGTAGATGAACCATTTGTGAATTTAAACACATATGAACAAATGGTTATGAATGCATCGGGTAATGACTTCAATCAGAATACATTTATGGAAGAACCAAATCCAGAAGCACAACAATTTTACGATATGTTGTGTGCTGCCAATCAAGAATTGTATCCTGGGTGTGAGGGTCATTCCCAGTTCTCTACAGCTGCTCGAATGTTGAATATTAAGGCAGAACATCGATTATCAGAAAAGGCGTTCAATTCTGTAGCTGAGTTAATCAAAGAAATTCTGCCAAATGATAATGTTGCCGCAGACAGTTTTTACGCAACAAAGAAGTTGTTGCGTGGGCTTGGGCTCCCAGTTAATAAGATCGATTGTTGCTTGAACAATTGTATGATATTTTGGGGTGAAGACTCAGAGCTGAGATGGTGTAAGATTTGTGGGCAATCGAGGTTCAAAAACACCGAAGGAGGAGCCGGTACAAGTAGGAGGAAAAGTGTGCCTTACAAGAGGATGCATTACTTTCCTCTTACCCCACGCCTGCAGAGATTATACAGATCTGAGGCAACAGCTGCTGATATGAGATGGCATGCCGAACATGAATCTAAAGAGGATGAAATGCGGCATCCATCAGATTCAAAGGCTTGGAAGCATTTCAATGAAAATCATCCTGATTTCGCTGAAGATATAAGGAATGTGAGATTAGGTCTTTGTACCGATGGCTTCCAACCATTTGGTCAAGCGGGGCAACAGTATTCATGTTGGCCTGTGATACTGACTGTATATAACCTTCCTCCGTGGAAGTGCATGAAAGATCCTGCAATGTTTTTAACCGTTTTGGTTCCAGGACCATCAAATCCAAAGGAAAAGATTGATGTCTTTCTGCAACCGTTGGTGGCCGAATTGAAAATGTTGTGGGAAACAGGAGTGGTAGCCTACGACATTTCTATGAAACAAAATTTCTTAATGAGAGCTGCTTTGATGTGGACAATAAGTGATTTTCCGGCATATGCAATGTTGTCTGGTTGGAGCACTGCTGGACGTCTGGCATGCCCTCATTGCATGTATGATTCGGATGCATTTACATTGCAGAAGAGTGGTAAGCAGTCATGGTTTGATAACCATAGGAAGTTCTTGCCCCAAATCATCCTTACAGGCGTAACTTGATCGCCTTCCGGAAGAACAAAGCAGTCACAAAATTTGCCGAACCGGTTAGGTCCGGCACGGATCTATTTGATTCTATAGAGCATTTGGGGTTGATGTATGCATGGGAACCAGATGCAGATAGAATAAATAGCCGTATATGTAAAGAACATAACTGGAAGAAGCGAAGTATATTTTGGGATTTGCCTTATTGGAGCACAAATCTCATCCGGCACAACTTGGATGTTATGCATATCGAGAAAAATTTCTTTGATAACATATTTAACACGGTGCTAAACATCCCGGGAAAAAAAAGATACTGCAAAGTCAAGAGAAGAACTTAATCAGTACTGCAGAAGAGGTGATTTGAGAAGGAGTGCCGATGGGACCTATCCTAAAGCATGTTACACTCTTGACAGAAATTCACGAGAAGTTTTATGTAACTGGCTAAGAGGGTTAAAATTTCCAGATGGTTATGCCTCAAATATCGGTAGGTGTGTGGACATGCATAAGCTCAAGTTGTTCGGCATGAAGAGCCACGACTGCCATGTTTTCATGCAACGATTATTACCTATAGCTTTTCGTGAGTTGCTTCCGCAACATGTCTGGAAGGCAATTACGGAGCTCAGCTTATTCTTCAAGGAGTTATCTGCCGCAGTCATTACTTCTGCATCCATGGCAAGGCTTGAGGAGGAAATTCCAATTATTTTATGCAAGCTTGAGCGAATATTTCCTCCCAGTTTTTTTGACTCAATGGAGCATTTACCGGTTCACTTGCCATACGAAGCGAGCATAGCTGGTCCCGTGCAGTATCGCTGGATGTATCCTTTCGAGAGGTAAATATATACATCATTAAGATATGTTGACATTTCAAATATTATTTCATTGCTTGAAAAATTCGTTAATTTTTTGTTGCAACTTTACATATAGGTATCTTAAGAAGTTAAAAAATAATGTGCGTAATAAGGCAAGGGTTGAAGGTTCTATATGCAATGCACACTTGGTCGAAGAAGTTTCAGCTTTTGCCTCACATTACTTTGAGGGTCACGTCCACACGAGGAGCCGAAAATCATGGTCGTAACGATGACGTATGTGTGGACGAAGCAGAAGCTAATGACGGTAGAATATCAATTTTTAAAGCTATCGGCCGTTCATTTGGTGGGCAGAAGTCAAGAAATCTTAGCGATATGGAGTATAATGCAGCACATTATTACATCCTAATGAACTGTCGAGAAGTCGATCCATATATTGAGTAAGTGTATACTTCAATGCTAAATTGAAAATTTAAATTTATATAATAATATACCATAATATTTAATTTCTAACAGTAGTTTTCATCCTTTTCATCCCATAAGGATGTTTGTGATAGACAACGACAGATGAATCCCGACATCAGTCAAGTTGCAATTGGGCAGAAATTAGAAACGGAGTTTGCTTACTGGTTTTATGAATTTGTGAGTAGTATCACTCAATCAATTTCGATAATGGCTATTATTTTTTGAATTGGATGTCAATAGCTTATTAATTTATAGGTCAACGGTCCATGGTCGACAACCGATATTTTCATTAAATGTCTATCGCAATGGCCATTGAAGACCGTAACAACCTCTACTGGCTATTTTGTAAATGGGTACAAATTTCAGATTGAACGATTAGCAGCTTCAAGAGGCACGCAGAACTGGGGCGTGTGTGTAAAAGGAGAAAGTGTTGGAGCAAATATGCAGGATTATTATGGAAAGTTAGTAGAGGTGGTTGAAGTTGAATATCCCGGTTGGCCTATGAAACGAACCGTATTGTTTCGTTGTGATTGGTTCGATCCGATAGTTCCTGTGGGCAAAAGGGTTCATAACGACTATAATTTGGTTGAAGTGAACCATCGACGAAGATTACAGAAATATGACCCATTCATCCTTGCATCCCAAGCTCAGCAAGTATTTTACTGCGGATATCCAAGTTTGCGCAACGACAAGCGAGATTGGTGGGCCGTTTCTAAAATCGTCCCACGTTCAACAATCGTATTAGAGGAGAGTTCATCAAGTCAATCAACCGAGTGCCCTGCATTTCAAGAGGATGAGATGGAAATGCATGCAATTGAGGATGACACAAGGGCTCCTGAAACATCACTTAGAGATCCAAGTGGTGATGTCCAAGAAATTGCGGATGCAAATGTTCGGTTTCCTTCCGATGATAATGAAACTGATTCGCAATCCGATACGGCATCGGATGTTGAACCAACATTTCACGAAACAAATGACACCGATTAAACATAAAGGTTTTTTAAAATTTAACTTTTTTTTTATAAGTGTTAAATTCTTACATAGTCAATCATTAATCGTAATTTAATTGTGTGAATCTTTAGTATTTTCAGTATGAGGGGCAGAGGTAGATCTACCGACGACAGTTTGGGTGAGCAGAGACGTAGTTTGGATCCTGCGAGATCAGATCACATGAGCGTCGAAGATGGAGAGTTTGGATCTCCAGCAGAGGCGCAGCCTTCGATCTCTGCACCAGTATTACCATCCACCCGATCGGCACAGACCTCCGAGAGTTCTTCCGCGATCGGCGGCCGCACTGTACTTAGACTTGATGCTCAGGGGATGTAAGTATATACTAATTAAAATATTTTATTTATGTTTTTAAGTCATTACTTATAAACTTGCATTTTTTTAACAGATTCATTGAGCAGCATCATGTCTCCAGCCACATCAGCGCCGTTTTTCAGAGGCGTGCAGATCCCAGTGGCTACGATTGGCGCCACGTATCGCCAGACCACGAGGGAGTTTTATTTTTCTGAGTTTCAGGTAAACTTATTAAATACAATTTATCAGTGACATAATTCTTTAAAGTTAATAAATTCAGAAACTAACTGTTTATTTTAATGCAGAAAAAGTTTACGTGGGATCCTGCCACCCATGATGCCATTAGGGCAGCATGGGAGGCTCTGACGCGACGCCGATACTCCGACATGCTTCATCGTTGGAGGTCATCGGGTCAGCGTCCTGCGCATGTGCCAGAGGGTATTTGGCACGAGTGGCAGCAGGCCTGGGAGTCCGATGGCTGGCGCAGGAGGTCCGCATCAGCCAGCACGAACCGCCGATCTGAGAAGGGCGGTCCTGGCACGGGTCTCTCCCGTCATACTTCGGGCTCCATTTCGATTCAGGAGCACAGACGGCGTATGGTAAGAAAACATAAATATTTTAATTACTATTTTAGTTATTTACAAATATTTTATTAATCATTTTTTTTATTGTTATAGACTGAGCAGGAGGGCGGAGATCCTGGTGAGTTTCGTCTATTCAGGGCGACACACACCAGGAGGGACGGCTCCTGGGTCGACACGCGATCACGGGAGGTTGCGGTAAGAAATTAGATTTATGTAGTATCTGTTTAATTTCTAAAATTTTATTTCGAGAAATTTATTAACTCATTTATTGTTGATTTCATAATTTCAAGACACGAGTCGAGGAGCTTCGCTCCCAGGCATCGCAGGTCGACTCTACTGATGGGGAGACGCCCGTCGAACTCTCAGCAGAGGAGAGTCGACGTGTGTTTTTGGAGGCTGTTGGTGCCCAGCCACGAGACCGCAGGGTCTATGGTATGGGCACTAGAGCTTCTACATTTTTTCCCCATCAGGCCTCCAGCTCGCGAGTTCCTGCTGATCTTCCTCCCGAGCGTTTACAGGAGCTTCGCAGATCTATTGCAGAGGAGGTTCGGCAGGAGGTCGAGCAGGATTTTGAGGATCGTATGCGAGGCCGGGATCAGGAGGTTGCAGACATGCGAGATGAGATGCATTATTTGCGGGATATGGTTAGACGCTTGTCGCAGAGTCTTCAGCCTCCACAGCCTCCACGTGATCGTTCAGATTCTTGATGTATTTTTTTTTTTCTTTTTTTATGTTGTAAAAACTTTAAAATTTTAATATATAAATTATTTTTTGAAATATATTATTGTTTGGATTGAGTGAAAAATGTTTGTATCAATATTTAGATTTAGCGAAATTGAATTAACCGTTTTAATTTTTAATCATTTAAATATTTTTAAAAACAAAATTTGCGACGCATTAGCGACTGATATTGGATCGCTAATATTTTTAAAATATTATTATTAAATATTGCGACACAATGACCTGGCATCGCAATAATTTAAAAATAAATTTAATAGCGACGCATTAGCGACTATAATTAAGTCGCTATTTTATCTTAAAAATTATTTTAAAATATTATGACGCAATTACCTTGCATCGCAATATTTTAAAATAATTTTTATTTGCGACGCATTAGAGCATCGCAATATTTAATAATAATTTTTTAAAAAAATTAATTTTAAATATTGCGACACAAATTAGTGCGTCGCAATATTTAATAATAATTTTTTTAAAAATTAATTTTAAATATTAACGCAAATTAGTACATCGCAATATTTAATAATAATTTTTTAAAAAAATTAATTTTAAATATTGCGATGCAAATTTGTGCATCGCAATATTTAATAATAATTTTTTTTCTAACTAAATTTATTTTTAAATTTAGCGACGCATTTTCATGCGTCGCAATATTGCGACGCAATGTGGCGTCGCAAGAGCATCGCAGAGAGTCGCAATATTGCGACACAATTGCGACAAAAGGGTATTACGACGGACAGTTGAGCGACGCCCTCGTTGCATCGCTATTACGTCGCAATATCATATTTAGCGATGTAATTGCGATGCATTTAGGCGTCGCAATATTTAAAATCTCTTGTAGTGAACGAATTTCATGTTTTTACTTCTAAAAATCAAACTAGAAAATAGAAGTAATACCGAAAAATCCTTGTTCCTACTTTCTTTTTTATCCTTGAAAATATTTTAAAATTATTTTTATTTTTTATTTTAAAGTTGTATTTAAAAAAAATATTTTTATTCATCTTTTCATAAATTATTTTATCTTTTATAAAAATAAAAATATAATATAGAATTGCTTTTAAAAACCAAATATAGCATTACAAATTCAACATACCTCATCTCCTAAATAATTACCTTCATACAAATAATGAACATAGTACCGGTAAAACTTTATGTGTGTGTGTGTAAAGATGTGATTGAATTAATGCTAAAATTTTGAAATCCACTTATCGATTTCTATCATTGATAAAAAGAAGGTTCTAAGATGTTTACAAGAGTTTAGGATTTAAAGGCTTGAGAGCCTTGGTTTGCCCGGAGTCAATGGTTAACCATGATTGATCTTTATTCTTATTTGAAATAGGGCTAATCCTTTGATTTTTTTTCTTATTCACTTGGTTGAGAAATTATTTTATATTATATTAGTATATAATTATGTAGCACAGGTTGATTAATTAGAAAGGATCCTTCCATTCTCCTAGAGTCCCAATCATCGTCACGTATAACTATTGTTTTGTTTATGTTTTGGATGACCGAAACAGGTGGATGCTGCATTTGATTTATTAATGCTAAGGTAAAAGAAGATCCTTTCCTGCAAAGAACTGGATAAGATGAAGGGAGCAATTATACTCATGCACATGCACATGCCATATTAAAACCTTGTTTGAGGGAACTACTAGTTCATATAATTTGCTTATTATCAAGATGATTATGATATTCTACATTAGTTTCATATCGGATAAAAAGAAAAGTTTTAATAGTTTATAGTTCAAGTTCATAAATTATCAATTGTCTTTGCATTTAAGCTTTTAAGACCATATGGTTTTAATTAGTTAATAAATTAATTGAATCAACAAATAGTATCAAAATTATTCAAGTGTACAAAAATTGATGAGCAAAAAGAATTATTCATAAAATAATGATAAAATTCTTCATAATATTGACTCATCTTTTAATACTTTAAAATTAATTTTATATTAGATAAAAAAAAATATTATATACTTATAACTTAAGTTTACTTACTATTAATTAATTTTTATTTAAGTTTTTAAGCTTCATGATTTTGATCGTATAACCAGAACATTACATTATAAAAAAATTATAATATCTTAAAAATAATTTTATTTAATAATATTTTAAATTTATTTAAATTTTTAAGTCATATGATTTTGATTTGTTAACTTAAATTTTTATTTATCATCAATTAACTAGCATTTGATGCTTTAGGATCAAATAATTTAAGCTTGTTATTAAATTAATCAAGCCAACAGATTGATCGGAACTTTAAAGCAGCTCTTTATAAGCCAACATATAGAGATAGGCTTAAGGTGGCAAGGCTAAGTGGTACCATGTTTAATATATTTATCGTAGGTAGCTTTGCTTTGAAGCAAGTGCTTGCAGGAAACCCTAAGGCGTGCCCCATTTTTTTTATTTTATTTTTTTAATAATTTGTTTCATCAATCATGTCAGTGTCTTCATAGGATGCCAAAGGTGCAGTAAAAAAAAAATCATGGGAGAGCAGGGAGATCCGGACATGCCATGTCAATAATAAACAGATTTTCGATAATTAAAAAACCATTTCAATTAATGAATGTCACGTCCATATCGCAGTTCCACACTACAAGCCATTGTAATTTTTTTTTTAAAATTAGATATGGTATCTTCGCATGCAGAGGTGGCTATTGCCACCTTGATTCCAGGCGGCATGGAAACATACGGCCTCCGAATTTTTTTTTGTTTTTAAAGAAAAGCAAGGCAGAAGCTGCCGAACGCGTTTAGCGCGCGGAGGATGAAGCCGTACGAGTTGGCTTAGCATCTGGCATCATTCGAACGAACCCAAATTCCAGGCTTTTTTTTTTCCCCCCTCTGCTCATAAATATTGAAAACGTCGAAGCATGAGACGCATCAGTCACTCGTGAACCCTTAAAATTCTAAATAAATAAATAACTGAAGTAGGTGTAGATAGAGAGTGCCTCTTTTATCCTCTATTGCCAAAATATTTATAACTCGCAGCAAAACGAATGATTAAGAGGCCTTACATGAGTTGGATTGTAAAACCAGCAGGCCCTCGTGATGGAAACATGAAACCGCATGTGAAACAAGTAAAGTTTATAAGAAAACTTTTGCATGCCCCTAATTTGTTTTCGAGGGTAGTATGATAGAGAATTAAACTTGTTGCTACTAAAATTCATTTTTCAGCTTGATAATGGTACACGTTGAAATTTGGATAATGCTTTCTCATTTCAAATGGACCTATAAGATAGTCTTTATATAGAAAGCATGGAAAATGATCCCTACGAAAAATCTTCCGACGCCCAAGTCAATGAAAATCTCTAGCAATCAGATGAAAGGAGAATACTCCAGCAGAAGAATCTTCCTTCTTGAGATGATTTTTCAGGAGCAATGACTTTGCTAGAGTTTTCTTTGAGCTTAGATTGCCTTCGAGAGCATACCTGAGAGTCTAGGACATGGTATTTGTATGATGCCGAGGAGATGAGACGTTACCTAATTTTTTTGGATGCATTTTAGGGAGTTGCCAGATAAGGCCAAAATCCCAACGATTACGGGGATTGGCAGTTGATGAAGCTGACGAATACTTTATCAAAAATTTAAAATTTCATTGATCATGGACGGAGTGCTGTATTTGGCTCCTATTTTCATTTTGGGAAGCTCATTCCACGATTCTTATGATCAGAGCTGTTCATCCTCTGAGATATCCGGCATGGTTTGAAGCAGCAATGACACTTATGTTGAAGAAATGAGGATAGATACTAGCAAGATACTAAGATAGTTCGGCCTTGCCGAGGTTTGAAGATAGCTTGGCCCTTTCGAGGCATTAAGATAGCTTGGCCCTACAGAGGTTTGGAGACCGACTCTGGTGTGGCATCGAGACCAGCGATGGTATCGGTACTAACTTTGAAGTTAATGAGGAGACTGATTGGGCCAACTTCGAAGTCGGTGACAAGGTTGACTAGGGCCGAGTCCGAAGACGAGGCCGCCTTAGAAGCTAAGTCCGCTTTCGAATATGAGACCACCATGGGGCCGACTAGAGCCGACTTTGGAGTCTGGGACTGAGTCAGGAGATAAGGCTGCCTTGGCGGTTAGGGCCGCTTCCGGAGATGAGGCCGCCTTGAAGGATGGGGCCACCTCAACTTCCATAGTTAACACACACGCAGCTTCATCAGCCATATCATATAGCAGTTTATCTTTTTTCAAACATAATAGTTAAGAGTTTAGAACCAAAAGTGGCTCTAGCCTTTTTATCATATACATGGATGTTGTCATAATGATAATTTTACCCTGTATCATATGCCCCCCACTCTTTAGTTTGAAGCATAGGTTCGGGTATAGGGAGTAAAGTTTCAGATAGCTTAATTCGATTGGAGGAACTTTTTGGTTGTACCGAGAATTGCTCGGCCCTACCGAGGTTCGAAAAGAATCTTACCTCACTCTGCTAGGGTGCGAAGATTGTTGCTCGAAGAAATTTTACTTGGCCCTGCAATGTACGAAGAAATTTGCTCAGCCTTGCTAAGGTTCGGAGAATGTTGCTCGATTGTGTCGAAGTATGAAAAAAATTTTACTTGGCCCTGCCAAGGTTCGAAGAATGTTGCTCGGCTGTTCCGAGGTACGAAGAAAGTTGCTTGGCCCTACCAAGGTTCGAAAAAAGTTTTTTTTTTTTGAAGAAAGTTGCTAGGCCCTACCGAGGTACGAAGAAATTTTTACTTAGTCTTACTAAGGTTCAGAGAATGTTGCTCGGCCGTGCCGAGGTATGAAAAATTTTTTACTTGGCCATGCCAAGGTTAGAAGAATGTTGCTTGGCCATGCGAGGTACGGAAAAATTTTTACTTTGCCCTGCCAAGGTTCGGAGAAAGGAACCCATAGTTCAAAGATTGGGCGAGACCTGCCTTTCATCCATGATTCAAGAAAGATTATTATTCAGTAAGAAATATTTAAATCGAAGAGTAAAGTTTTATTACAATGAGCAAAATGGTTTGGTTCGGGCATACTTCACTAGTAATATATTCGGGGTTTAATCTAGTTCCATATCTTTGGGGTACTGTATCCCTTGAAGGTTTTCATTGCTCGAAGATGATTCGAGTTTCATATTTTGGAGGCACCGTATCTCTTTGATATCCTCATTTGAAGATGTGAGCCCCTCGCACTAGACCCTTTGAAACTGGTTCTTCTCTTCACTTGATCGTACCTTATAGGATCTGGCATGGGCAATCATTTTAACAGTGCCAACCGCCACTAGAGTCGGTGTAGGTAGTTGTCGTTGCAGCCCATCATTCCGAGCAATAGGAGAGACGGAATGGGAGGATCGCAGCCACTATGTTGAGTTATAGTAAAAGAATACTAGAGGTAAAGAGCGAGCCCGATAGAATCTGGGTAGGCTCCTATCTTCCCTTCCATAGTGCTGGTTCAACTTCTTTATGGCTGGGCTATCGCGGAGGTTGGTGGCTTCCAGTGGATTGGGCAAAGGGACCACCGATAGGACCGAGATGACTATTCCATCAGGAAGCAGCTGAGTGGGTGCAGCGGAAAGAGAAACTCCATGAAGCCTCTGCACCAGTTATAACAGGGCTTGAACTTATTAGACCAGCATGACAAACTAGTCTTGGGTGACTGAACCCGCTAGCAGTGGAGGAACCTTAGTTGATAATGGCTACGAGGGCGTCGTGTTATTTGTGCAATCAGGCCTTTGAGAGGTGGCCTGATCAGGAGCATCTGTGGTTACTCTCTTACGGTTGGCCATTAAGAAATCGTCATTCTTGTCAGAAACCTTGTCTTCTTGATTACAAGTTTAATGAGACTTGAGGCCCTTCCTCTAGTGCCAATTTGTTACTGCTAAAATCCGTTCTTCAGCTTGCGGGTGGTGCATGTCGGGATTTGGATAGTGTTCTTTTGTTGGATGGACTTGTAAGGTAGTCTTTACATAGGAAGCATGAAGGATGGTCCCTGCGAAAGACCCTCCGATGCCCAAGTTAGTGAAAATTTTCAACAATCAGATGAGAGAAGAAGGCTCTAGCAGAATGATCTTCCTCCTTGAGATAATTTTTCAGGAGCAATGACCTTTGTTAGAGTTTTCTTTGGGCTTATATTGCCCTCGAGAGCGTACCTGGGAGATCCTAAGATTTGGTATTTGTATGCTGCCAAGGAGGTGAACCGTTACCTAATTTTTTAGGCACATTTTAGGAAGTTGGCATCTGATAAGGTTAGAATCTCAGCGGTTATGGGGATCGACAGTTGATGAAGCTGACGAGTACTTTATTAAGAATTTGGAATCCTATTGATCATGGATGGAGTGCTATATTTGGCTTTAGTTTCTATTTTAGGAAGCTCGTTCCGCAATCCTTCCGATCAGTGTGGTTCATCCTTCGAGATATCTAGCATTGGTACTAACCTGGAGTCGGTGAGAAGACCGACTAGGTCAACTTCGGAGTCGATGCTGAGGCCAACTCTGGAGGCCGAGGCCGACTGTAACCGAGTCCAAAGATGAGGCCACCTTGGAAGCTGGGGCCGCTTTCAAAGATAAGGTCGCCTTGGGGCCGAGTCGGTGCTAAGGCCAATTAGAGCCGAATTTGGAGTCTGGGGTCGAATCCAGAGACGAGATTGCCTTGGCGGTTGGGGCCGCTTCCAGAGATGAGGCTGCCTTGGAGGCTGGGGCCGCCTCAACTTCCACAGTTAACTCACATGTGGCTTTATCAGTCATATCACATGGCAGTTCGTCTTTTTCCAAATATGATAGTTAACGAGTCTGGAACCAAAAGTGGCTTTAGCCTTTTCGCTATATACACAGATGTTGACGCAATGATAATTTTATCCCACATCAAAACTTATCTTCTTATCCAAAGGATAAAATTATTGTAAAAGTATTAAGTATATATTTAATCAAAAGTACAAAAGAACATCAAAATTTTTACTTGAAAAACTTACGTAAAGAAAAATTACAACAATCTCATCTATCATGAGAATAGTGAGATTATAATAGATTCTTTAGCTAATACTATGAAACATACAATCATTAAAAAATTAACATCTCTTAGATAATAAACATAACTTTATTCTTAAATAAAACAAAAAAAAGTAAGAATGAAAAAAATCTCATCAACAAAGATGAGGCAAGATTTTAAAAAATAATCATTTCGATGGCACAATACAACAACTCAATGATTTGGATTTGATGCTTATTTTTCTTCAAATGGCTTTTTGATCCTTTTTTTTTTTTGGTACAAACGGACGATCACACAAATCTAGTGTGAATCAGCCCAGAAATATCTGAATATAAAATCTGCTGTAAAAGAGGAGGACATGAATCACCCGGCTTCCAAACCCATAATCCGGCATGCTGGGACACAAACGCAGCCATCCAATCCACCGCCGCATTGGCTTCACGGTAAATATGACGGATCTGGACAGTGCCAATCTCCTGCAAGATATACCAAATATCCCTAAGGATCGGATTAGAGAAATTATCAAAACAAGCCTCCTTCTGCAGCCACGAGATAACCGTCATAGAATCCCCTCAATCATGATCCTATGAGACTAGAGAATCCGAACGGCATAAGAAATCCCCGCCCAAGCTGCATAGAGCTCAGCCAGTAGGATAGAGGAGTCAAGAGTAGCAAAACCACCTGCCGCCACTAAATCTCCTGACGGCCCCCGAATAATGAAACCAGAACCAGTAGTTCTACCTCGGACACTTCCATCGAAGTTGATTTTGACAACCCCCGGAGGGGGGGCTCCCAAGAAAAGAAAACCGTATGCCGGTTCGCTACCAAAGCAGCAGGGGAACCCCAGTGGCCAGAAGAGTCAAAACCAACAGCATGACTGACGCAGGCTAGGTCCGCCATCAGAGCTCTAATCTTTCTCACAGTCATATGAGGAGAAATGCTGTCGATCGAGAAGATGAGATGGTTCCTCGACAACCCAATATGATAAGCCATTGCAGCCCAGAGACCTCGCTGATGCTGAGAGCCCTCCTGGATATCATAGAAGAAAGAGGAGCGCGGGGAGTCTATACCATCCAGTCTGCTAGAATAACCCATCAAATACCATATCCGACTAGCTCTGGGACATAGAAAGATAGCATGGTTAGAAGTCTCCTCTTCCTGCCTACAGAGGGGACAAATCAGTTGAATTGAGAGACCCCTTTGAGATAGAAAGACATAGGTAGGAAGGCAGTCCCATAGAAGCTTCCAAATAAATAGCTGAACCCTGGGCATAGAGGTGGGCATTGGGCCGTGCCGCCCATGGCACGGCACGGCCCAGGCCCTGATGGGCCGTGCCAGGCACGGCCCGGCACTGCTACAGTACCGGGCCGTGCCGGCACGGCCCGATTTATCGGACCGTGCCGGGCCCAGAAAATTTTTTCGTTGGCCCAGCACGGCACGGCCCATGACGGGCCTGGCCGGCCCGTCGTGCCATGCCGGCACGGCCCAGGTGGGCCTGAGCCATGCCGGCCCAGGTGGGCATGCTAGGCACGGCCTAGGGGCCTGGGCCGTGCCAGGCACGGCCTAGGGGGCCTGGGCCGTGCCAGGCACGGCCCACCTGGGGCCTGACCCATGCATAGCTCAAATAAAAAAAAATTATAAAAAATATAATTTTTTTTGATAAATTAAAAAATTATTAGGAATAAAAAAATTTATTAATATAAGCCACCATAATGGTGGGGGGTTTGGCATAGACCCCTACCAGTTTATTAATTTAAAATTAAAATGGTACAGAAGGGAGGGGGCTAGGCCTGACCTCTAGAACATAATACAATAAGTAAGAAGAAAAAAATAGAAAGATCGCAACCGTCGGATCATCGCCGATCGGATGGATCGCAACCGTCGGATCGATCATCGCCGATCGGGATCATGGCTTGGATCGATCGCAACTGTCGGATCGTCTCCGATGGGATAGATCGCAACCGTTGGATCGATCATCCCCGATCGGGATCATGGCTTGAATCGATCGCAACCATCGGATCGTCTCCGATCGGATCGATCGCAACGGTTCGATCGATCATCACCAATCGGGATCATGGCTTGGATTGATCGCAACCGTCGGATCGATCATCGCCGATCGGGATCATGGCTTGGATCGATCACAACCGTCGGATTGATCATCGCCGATCGGGATCATGGCTTGGATCGATCGAAGACGTCGGATCATCTCCGATCGGATTGATCACAATGGTCCGATCGATCATCGCCGATCGGGATCATAGCTTGGATCGATCGCAATCATCGGATCGTCTCCGATTGGATAGATCGCAACCGTTCGATCGATAATAGCAGATCAGGATCATGGCATGGATCGATCGCAACCGTCAGATCATCTCTGATCAGATCGATCATCGCCGATCGGGATCATGGCTTGGATCGATCGCAACCATCGGATCGTCGCCGATCGAATGGATCGCAACCGTCGGATCATCGCCGATCGAATGGATCGCAACCGTCGGATCGATCATCGCCGATCAGGATCATGGCATGGATCGATCGCAACCGTCGGATCGTCTCCGATCGGATCGATCGCAACCGTCGGATCGATCATCCCTGATTGGGATCATGGCTTGGATCGATCGCAGACGTCGGATCATCTCCGATCAGATGGATCGCAACAGTCCGATCGATCATTGTCGATCGGGATCATGGCTTGGATCGGTCGCAACCATCGGATCGTCTCCGATCGGATGGATCGCAACTGTTGGATTGATCATCACCGATCGGGATCATGGCTTGGATCGATCGCAACCGTCGGATCGTCTCCGATCGGATTGATCGCAACCGTCGGATTGATCATCGCCGACCGGGATCATGGCTTGGATCGATCCAGACGTCGAATCATCTCCGATCGGATGGATCGCAACCGTCGGATTGATCATCGCCGATCGGGATCATGGCTTGGATCGATCGCAGACGTCGGATCATCTCCGATCAGATGGATCGCAACCGTCGGATTGATCATCGCCGATCATGATCATGGCTTGGATCGATCGCAGACATCGGATCGTCTCCGATCGGATTGATCGCAACAGTCCGATCGATCATTGTCGATCGGGATCATGGCTTGGATCGATCGCAACCATCGGATCGTCTCCGATCGGATGGATCGCAACTGTTGGATTGATCATCGCCGATCGGGATCATGGCTTGGATCGATCGCAACCGTCGGATCATCTCCGATTGGATGATCGCAACCATCGGATCAATCATCCCCGATCGGGATCATGGCTTGGATCGATCGCAACCGTCGGATCATCTCCGATCGGATTGATCGCAATCCAATTGATCATCGTCGATCGGGATCATGGCTTGGATCGATCGCAATCGTCGATCATCGCCGATCGGATGGATCGCAACTGTCGGATTGATCATCCCCGATCGGGATCATGGCTTGGATCGATCGCAACCGTCAGATCGTCTCCGATTGAATTGATCGCAACGGTCGATCGATCATCGCTGATCGGGATCATGACTTGGATCGATCGCAACCATCGGATCATCGCCGATCGGATGGATCGTAACCGTTGGATCGATCATCGCCGATCAGGATTATGGCATGGATCGATCGCAACCGTCGGATCATCTCCGATCAGATCGATCGCAATCGTCGGATCCATCATCGCCGATCAGGATCATGGCTTGGATCAGCTGGATGGTGCCTAGGTGCACAGTGTGCTCCTGGCACCAGCCGTGCCATGGCACGGCCTACAAAATGGCCCAGCAGGGCCGTGCCAGGCACGGCCCGTGGCTCATTTCTTGATGGGTCACGGGCCGTGCCGAATTTGAATTTTTTTAGTGGGTCGTGCCTGGCACTGCCCATTTGTTAATGGGCCGTGCCAGGCACGACACGGTAATTTTTCTGGCACGATGGGCCTGGGCCGTGCCTGGCATGGCACGGCCCAGTGCCCATGCCTACCTGGGCATGATGGGAAGCTTCTAGATCCACGCAGCATCCTTCGACCGCTGAGACTGAGGTCTAAACACCTTCATAAGATCCCTAGAGGGGGCCCTAGAGAGGCAAGATCTCTGCCAGATCCTAGAATCAATAGAGCGACCAGACATAATAGGCAACGAGAGAATCCGCCGAGCCAACTCCGCCCCAAATAACCAGGACACCATCGGAATATCCCAGGAGGAATGATCTAAGGAAATCAAATCCTTAACCCTTAAACTGGGAGGGGCTTCCATATTAATAAAAGAGGGCCATCACGATAGAGGGAGCTCAGAAATCCAAGTATCCTTAATGACATCAATCGAATCACCATCTCCGATAGTCCATGAGATATTATCCTGGATAAACTGACCATATCTGCAAACCTCCTTCCAAAAGGAGGAAGATCCCCGGGCCGGAAGAATGAGCGAACCATATGACCACTCACCATATCTAGCTCGCATCAAAGAGCTCCAAAGACCATGCAGCTCCAGGAGGAATCGTGAAGCATGTCTGGCAAGAAGAGCTTCTCTTCTAACAATCAGAGATTGAATGCCGAGACCTCCTTCTTGGATTGGCATACAAACTATGTCCCAGGATAACAAATGAATGCCATGTCCATCTTGCATAGAGGCCCATAAAAAATCTCTAAAGCATCTCTCAATCCTCATCAGGCAAGTAATCGGAATGGCAGCATTCGACAGCAGATATAGAGGAAGAGAAGAGAGAACTGACCGAATAATGATGACCCGAGCCATCATAGATAAACTAGTGACCTGCCATCCCTCAATACGCTGATGGACTCGCCTCTCTAACTCAGCAAAGTCAGAACAGCGGGGACGTCTACCAGTAATAGGGATCCCCAAATACATAAATCGGTCAGTCTGAGTAGTGATTCCGGACAAACTGATAATGGCTTCCCTGGTAAATCTGGTAGTCTTCGGACTAAAACATATAGAAGACTTAAGAGAGTTAACCCTCTGACCCAAAGCCTGACAATAGCGCTGGAGAATAGAGTGAAGGGAAGCCGCATTATCAATGGAGGCCTGACCCATAAGAATACAGTCATCAGCAAAAGAAGATGGGAGACCGAAATACCCTGACACCCAGCCATAAACGGGATGATCCGATGATCAAGCTGAGCCTGATGAAGAGCACGGGAAAGATCGTCCGCAGCCAAAATAAACAACAAAGGGGATAATGAGCACCCCTGTCTCAGCCCCACAGAAGAAGAGAAAAACTCAGTCGGGCACCCATTGATGACCAGAGAAAATGAAGGCCGCTGGATACATGCCATAATCCACTCAATAAACAAATCATCAAACCCAAACTCCTAAAGAGAGCGGTGAAGAAAAACCCAACTTAACCTATCATACGCTCTCTCCATATCAAGCTTAACCGCCATAAGACATGTACTAGCCGGTGCTCTATGAAGATCATGCATAAACTCCTGAGCAATGATGACATTATCTGAAATAGAGCGCCCTCTAATAAATGCCCCCTGTTCAACAGAGATGAGGCAAGGAAGCACTAGACGAAGATGGCCAGCTAAGAGGCGAGCACATACCTTATACAAAGTAGTGCATAGAGAAATAGGGCGAAAGTGCTGAGGGAGAGAAGCCTCTGAACGCTTAGGCACCAAAGTAATAAAAGTCCGGTTCCAATCCAAAGGAATACTCTTAGACTGGAACACAATCTGAATAGCCTGGATCACCTCGTGCCCAACAATATCCCAGTAGTGGCGGTAAAAAAAGGCAAAAATCCATCAGGTCCAGGGGCCTTATCCGGACCAAACTCCCAAAGAGCCATCCGAATTTCCTCAGAGATTGGCCTGATAAGCATGTCATTCTCCCGGGGCAAAACCTTCCGAGAATCAGGAACCGGCATAACCGGAGCCCCATCACCAGTGGACTCAGCCCATCTAGACTGAAAGAACTGGATAAGCAATTCACGAATAGAGTGGATATCCTCCAGATAGTGGCCCTCCTCATCAACTAACCTCCGAATCCTGTTAGCGGCATGCCGCTTTAAAGTGGCTTGATGAAAGAATATGGTATTACGATCCCCTCACATATCCACTGAGCCCTGGATCTCTGCCTCTAGTACATCTCCTGCTGACGAAGGAGAGAGTGATGATGAGCCAACTTATCCCAAAGAGAAGAGAGGTCAGAATCCAATAGAAACCCATCCTGCTCCTCCTTAGTCTGCAGGGCAGTAATGTCGGCTTCGACCTGTTCAACCGGTCTAACCAGATCCCCCACCTCCATCCTATTCCATCTGGAAAGATGGCGTCTAGCCAATAAAAGACGCCGGGATAAGCGATAAATAGCATTTCCCTGATAGAAAGATGCCAAATCTGAGTAATAATAGACCGAGCAACAGAATGAACCATCCAAAACTGCTCAAATCTAAACTGTCTTCCGTGGTACCAATCAACCTCCATAGAGATCAAAATGGGGCAATGATCAAAACCAATCCTCGGAATGTGTGAGACAGTAACCTCAGGAAACATATAGAGCCACTGAGGCGAAGCCTTGGCTCTGTCAAGTCTCTCCCAAACATGAGCGGAGCCCTGACGGTTATTACATCAAGTGAACTGGGTCCTAGTATACCCCAAGTCGAAAAGCCCTGAAGACCCAATAAAGGTTCTAAATTCACATATGTCAGCTGAGGCCGTAACCCGTCTACCCCCACGCTTCTCAGTAGCCTCAGTGATACAATTAAAGTCATCAGCAACAATAGATGGGAGACCTTGATTAAGGAGTGAGAGCAACTCAGCCCACAGAAGCGTTACTTTTAAAGCGGTGCTTTTAAATAGTATCATTTAAAATAATACTTTTTGGTGACATAAAAAATATTATTTGATACTTTTTATTTAATTTTTATCTTTCACGTTAATGATATAAAATCGGTGATACATCACCCCTTGGAGTGGCGTTCACGCTAACTCACCCCAATGAACCAATCAATCACCCATTAATTTGAGCGCTTTTCACCGTCGCGTTGAAGGCCTCACGTCATGCTCCTGCCGCGGCAAGGGAAGAAAAAAGAGAAAAAAATCCGAATGCACGGCGTGGGTGCGGCCCAAGGCATCTCTTTGCCAAGGGCAGGTCATTGTACCATGTATTAGAATTGGTGGGTCCTTAGCTTTGACTAAGACATCAAGACTCAAACGTAGATGATTTATATCAATTAAACATCATTATAAAATGTTGACATCAGATCACTTTCTTCGAATGTTGGTGAAAGCCGGTTGCCTTTTTTGATCGAATTGGGATCCTCTGATCGCTCTGCTCCGAGTGGGAACATGCAAGAAGTCTTGAGAGCTAGTGATTCTAGTGAAGACTATTCGATAATTAAGTTAATGGTTCGAATAATAGCTATGAGTTTTGAAGAAAACTCGAGGGTTTTTTCTTTTGTAGGCGAACTCTATGTGAGCATTTAAGTATGTCCATCTGATTAGGGATCCCTCTTATCTATTTTATAGATAATTGCTCATTCCAAGGTGTAGCCATCTGGTAGGAGATGAGCGATGAGGAGCGCAGCAGTAGGGTATATCTCTCTCATGGCATGTCAGAGCTGGTTGGCCATATCCCATCTGGCATAGACGGCCGCAGCTGGTTGTTAGGCCTGGTTTTACTAGGCGGTGATTGGTGGGCCTGGTCTTATCAGGCATGATGACCGCAGAAAAGTTGGTGGATCAGGTCTTGTCAGGCATGGTGGCCGCAGAGAAGTTGGTGGGCTATGTCTTTATCAGACATGATGGCCGTAGCGAAGTTGGTGGGCTAGGTCTTTGTTAGATGTGGTAGCCGCAAAGGAGTTGGTGGGCCAGTATAGGCCATCGCTGCAGGTGATCTCATGAGGCCGACTCCGAAGGCCGAGGCCGGAACCAACTCCGAAGGCTAAAGCCGAGTTCAAAGGCTGGAACCGACTCTGAAAGCCGAGGTTGACTCTAGCTGCCGAGGCCGACCCTGGCTGCCGAGGCTGACTCTGGGAAGCAGATGTCGACTCTAGCAGCTAAGGCTGACTCCAAAGGCTAGAATCGACTCCGAAGTCCAAGGCCGTCTTTGGCTGTCAAGGCCGACTCTAGGAAGCTGAGGCTAAGTCTGGCTGTCAAGGCCGACTCTGAAGGCTGGAACTAACTCCAAAGGTTGAGCCCAACTCTGAAGGCTGGAACTGACTCCGAAGGCCAAAGCCGACTTTAGCTGCCAAGGCCAACTCTAGGAAGCCAAGGCCAACTCCGAAGACTGAAATTGACTCCAAAGGCTGAGGTTGACTCCAAAGGCTGGAACCGACTCCAAAGGCTAAGGCCGACTCCAAAGTCCGGGCCGACTCCGAAGGCCGAAGCCGACTTTTAAGACGAGGCCGACTCGGGAGGCTGATGAGCATGGATTCGATGAGTCAGTAGTCAACGTTTCCTGGATGGGGACCCATCGGATGATTTCTATCGCCGGTCATGTCGTGGCTTCATCGGTTAATCTCAACCATCAATTTGAATGTTGCTTTATCAGCCACATCAGATGCCCCCCCACTCCTGAGCTTATGCGGCCACGTGTCTCAAACTCGCCAAGTGAAAGGAGCGTAAAGTCTTTACCGCCATCAAACTGGGAGGCAGGCATGTGCTCCTCGAAAGGTGAGGTCCTTTCATATTTAAGGATAAGTACAAGGGGTAGTGCCATCCTTGCCCAGCCAATCACAGTTGCGAAGTTGAGGAGACCTCCTCTCAGATGACGATAAAAGTGGGGCATCATTATTGGGTTGTCGTCACCATCATCCCATCATTAGCCATGGATCATGCCTTTCTATGCACCACCATAATGTTGTACCTCGGGCAATGAAGGGGCACCTGAAAACTAGGATGTTGCCTCTGCTCGTAGGCATCCACGTGGCTGTGCATCGAGCAGGGCGATTTGAATTATAAATATAAAGGGTGTCATGTCTTCTATGTTGGGCTCTTCGTGCTTTCGAAACTTTCTCATCCCTTCCACCCTCCAAAGCCTAAGTTCCTTGCCATCCTCTCCTTTACTTCAGGTTAGTCCCCTTTGATTCTTTTCTCCTTCATTTCTTTTCTCCATGGCCCCTAGTCGCATTAGGAAGGGCAAGAGGCCCATATTAGACTCTTCCCCCTCATCCTCCTCCGAGGATGAGGTTCCCCTGGCTCGGCATCGGGCAACCAATGGGATGTCGATCCATGGGCCCTTGGCAACTGCAATCCATCTGGCACCAGTAGCACGTCCAGCACCTCCTCTGGCCGCCAATCCTGATTCAGCCAGTCTAAAGGGGGTCGCCTCTACATGTCCTCCATGGATATAGAAAGCCTTAGGGTTAGGTATAGGATTTCCGAGGACATTCGGTTGTCCACCCCTAAACTTGATGATAGGGTGACCTCTGGCCGGTCCAGCGGGGATGCCCTTTATGAGGAGTTCTTTAAGGGTGGACTTTATCTTCCTCTCCATTCCTTCATTCTTAGTCTCTTAGAGATATATGAGTTTGTTCCGGCACAGTTGGCTTCGAACTCCTTTTGAATAATCTGTACCTTTATTGTCCCCTGTAACTTCCATTGTCTTGCGGCTCGGGTTTCTTTGTTTCGGGCCCTATACACCCTTCGCCACCATAACGAATCCGGATGGTGGATCTTCACCCCAGACCCCATAGGAAAATCAAACTTGATCTACCTAGCTCCGTTAACGGATGGAAGTCTCGGTTCTTCTACGCCCACATAGGGTTGGAGGAGTTCAGACGTAAGTCAAATAAAAACTTGGAAGTGGAGGAGAGGGACTGAGAAGTTTTCGATTAATTGATGTCTTCCCAGGTTCTGCCCTGCCGACAGGTGCTGTCGGAGGTGAACCTCCAGGAGGTCTGTGTGGCGCTGACCCCCAATGAGCGCAAGGCTTTCTTCTCTCCTTTTTCTCTTCTTCTTTTCTTTCTTTTTTTTGGGTGATTTGATTTGATTCTTTGTCATGCACAGGAATGAAGGTTCCTGGAAAATACATGAGGGTGATCGTGAAGAAGAGGAGGTAGGCTGCCGGTGATGCAGAAGGATAGAAGGAAAGAGGCCTTGTTCGAGATCACCATCGCCACCTCAGCATCAACACTAGGTGGCACGGGAAGAGGTGGCTTTGGCGGTAGAGGTCCGCACCAAGGCCACCCCTATGGTGGAGCCGAGGGACAAGGATGTCCCCTCGAGGCGGGACCAAGAAGGGAGGAGGTCCCAGCGGTAGAGGGGCCAAGAGGAGGGGAGGCCCCAGCAACGATTGTACCGATGGAGGAGGAGGCTGCTTCGGGAGCCAGGGGTGAGGCAGCTTCGACAACATCTACGCCCACAACCGATGCAACGGCGGTCCTCGAGACAGGAGCATGGTCCCACCTATGGGGTCCCCCTGAGGAAGTCGATTATGAACTCCGCTCACATGGTAGAGTGATTACTGAGGCGCATATGCCTGCCCCAATTCTGAGAAGAACTCCGACGACAGAGGGCCATGGACATCTTCGACGATCTCTATGTGGCGATGCTCTGGGTAAGTGGTCTTTTGCTTTCTCGCATCATTTCTCATCTTAGCTATTATGATGTTCTTCTCCTCCATGTAGACGATGAACAATGTCTTTGCCATTCGAGACATCACCCTTCGAGCCACTGACAACATCGGCCTCGCCCGGAGGGAAATTGCCAACGTTCGAGCGAGGGCCGAGAAGGCAGAGGAAGAGTTGAAGTTCGCCTGGGCCCATGAGGAGGTGACGACAGAGAAACTTCAGAGAACACCAAGGCCGAGAACTGCGAGTGGGAGGCGCGGTTCATTGAGGCAAAAAGCAAGGCAAAGGCAGAGTTCGATGGTGCCCGAATCGTGGAGGCGAAGTTAGTTGATGTCGTGGCAAGATTGGAGAACCATGAGTGTCGACTCAAGGTCACCAATCTTAGAGCGAAGGCGGCTAGCCTCAGGGTGGAGGAGGTCAATGAGTGAGCCGCCAGCGCCGAGGAGGTGGCCTAAGATACCGAAGAGAGGGTGGCCGAGAATGGGGCAGACATGCGGGTTGCTTGGGCGAGGGCTGAGGAGGCAGAGGTGGCGGCACGAGATGCTGAAGGGAGAGCCACCGAGGCAAAGGCAAAGGCACAGGATGCCATGCAAGAGTGGCCGAAGCTGTGGATTGTTTTTGAAACTCTGTGGGTTTTCTCAAAGAGCTGGCCGAGGCATCCATTGATGCTTACCTCAGGGGCTTCGATGACTGCAACAAGAAAGTTGCCCAAGCCTTCGACAACGCTGGCCTTGATGGCATCGAGCCCGATGGTTTGGAGGAAGAAGAACCAGTAGCGGCAAAGAAGCCAGCGGGTGACGATGACCTTGCGCCTACCGAGCCGTAGGGCTCTCCTCCAGCCACGACTTTTATTTTTCTTTTTTGCCTTTGTATTTTTGTAATCCGACTTGAGTCAATTTTTTAACCTTTTGAATTATCAATGAAAAAGACAAACTTCCTTTCAAATGTTGAACACTTAGCAAGTATCAGGTACTTAGCTTTGTGTCACTTTCGTCTCCTTGTGTACTTTGTGTTTTGTTGGGTAATGGAACAAAATAGGCCTTGAATACCCTAATGGGCCTTGAAAGCCCATTACTTCCTTATGTGTGTGAATGAAAAATTGCGGGGATATTTAGTCCCATATCGAAAAAATCAAGAAAGGAAGGTCACTTATATGGAAACCACTTCCTTGAAGCTTAAGTTCCTTAGGCTCACCACAAGTGAAGAGCTTGAGGGTGATGCATAGCATCACCCTCGCGCACGCGCACACACGTGTGTGAAGGGCGCAATGGGCGCTTTGTAGGCGCACTTTGCACTTCGCACGTGCGCATCATCGCGAGGACCTTGAGGAATTTTAAATTTTTTCTAGATCATGATGATCCAACGATGGAGACTGATCGGATTAAGATAAGGGGCTGAGATCAATTGATCGTTGATCGATCGGATGAAGGGTCGAGATGCGGTGATCAAATCACAATCGTGATCACGATCCAATGGCTGACACCCATCGATTGACCAATCAATAGGATGGTTGATGATAAGGCACCCGTCTGATCGTCGGTTAGTGATAAGGCATCCGTCTGATCGTCGGTTGGTGATAAGGCACCTGTTCAATCGTACGGTTGGAGATAATTCAATGGTCCGATCATGAAAAGGCATATCAAAGACATGCAACCACCTATCTGATAATGTGATCATCAGGTTACGATGATGAAAAGGCATATCAGGATGAGGATAGGCTTATCTGATCGGCTGATCTTCAGATTACAGCCATGAAAAGGCTTATCAGATCGCCTGATTTGAAGATCACGATGTCTAGAGGGCATATCAAGGGTGATAAGCCCTTAACCCTCACATCCTTCGATCAAAGAATTCAAATTAAATTAAATTTGTAGGGTTGCATCCAAGGGGTACCTAAAAACCTATAAATAGGACCCTAGACCCTCTCATTTCATTCATTCCAATTCCATTCCGAATTGAGTTCTCTCTTAGGCATTTGCATACTTTCCTAAGGATAGTATATCAATAGTGCATTAAAAAGAGAGTAGCATTCTTGGTTCAATTTTTTGGTGAATTGTAGTGCTGCTTTCATCAAAAGAAGACTGTTGTATCCTGGGAGACAATCATCATACTGACCGTGAGCACCATTGCGGGATAAAATTGTCTTAAGAACATAGAGTATAACTCTAGCCTAAGTCTAATCAATTAGGTAGCCACCATCTGTCACCACCCAACAATCTTAAGACAATTCCTGCTACTATGGAAGTGCTGCTGCAGATGGCTACTATGACGACATCCGTTCAAGCCGAGAGACCGGAGAAATTCTCTGGCATGGACTTCAAGAGGTGGCAACATAAGATATTGTTCTACCTCACAACTCTAAATCTGGTCAGAGTGCTGAATGAAGATCCGCCTATCCTGAAGAAAGGGAAGACCGACAAGCAAGTCATTGCTGCGGTGGAGGCATGGAAGCACTCTGACTTTCTTTGCAAGAACTACATCTTGAATGGTCTGACAATACCCTGTACAATGAATACAGTAGTATTGCTACTGCCAAGGAGTTATGGGCATCTCTGGATAAAAAGTACAAGCCAGAGGATGCTGGACACAAGAAGTTTGTAGTTGGAAGGTTCTTAGACTACAAAATGGTCGACCACAAAACCGTTATGGAGCAAGTCCAAGAGCTCCAGATCATCCTGCATGAGATACATGCAGAGAGAATGTCTCTCAGTGAGTCATTCCAGGTAGCTGCCATTATAGAGAAGCTACTACCACTATGGAAGGACTTCAAGAACTACCTGAAGCATAAGCGAAAGGAGATGGGACTTGAAGATCTAATTGTCTGCCTGAGGATCGAGGAGGACAATAAGAGTCAAGACAAGAAGACAGGAGGATAACGTGCTGAGCCAAAGGCTAACCTCATAGAAGGAAGAAAGAAACGCAAGTTTCTAGGCAAAGGCTTTAAATAGAAGAAGGGCAATCCAAAGAAATATAAGTTCAAGGGAAAGTGCTTTGTTTGTGGAAAGCAAGGACACAAATCCAAGGACTGCTATTTCAAGGACAAAGAATAGAAAGAAGTCAACGTTACTGAAACCCTATCCAAAGAGGTATCCGAGATGATGCTGTCAGCTGTTGTATTTGAAGCAAACATGGTTGACAAAGCAAATGAGTGGTACATCGACACTGGAGCTACCAGACATATCTGCTCTGATAAGAGTATGTTCTCATCATATACTCCTATCAATGACAGAAATTTGGTCATGGGTAACTCCACTACATCCAAGATAGAAGGACTTGGCCGCATCGTTATAAAGATGACATATGGCAAGGAGCTTCTACTTAATGATGTGCTACATGTCCCTGACATCCGGAAGAATCTTATATCAGGCTCCCTCCTAAGCAAACATGGCTTTAGGATGGTCTTTGAGTCTGATAAATTTGCACTCACTAAGGGGGGATATTTATTGGAAGGGGTTACTTGAATAATAGATTATTCAAGATGAATGTAATGATTGTACACATAAACCTTGAAATAAATAAAGCTTCTTCTTCTGCTTATATGATTGACTCTTCTTGTTTATGGCATGATAGATTAGGACATGTAAATTTTAATTTATTACGAAAATTAATGAAATTAGAATTATTACTTAATCATGAAATCGATCTACATTACAAGTGTAAAGTGTGTATTGAAGCTAAATTAGCAATAATGCCATTTTTATCAGTTGAAAGAAATACTGAACCTCTTGACTTAATTCACAGTGATTTATGTGACTTAAAGTCAATTCAAACTAGAGGAGATAAAAGTATTTTATAACATTTATTGATGATTCAACAAGATACTGCTTTGTGTATCTACTAAAGTCTAAAGATGAGGCTTTAGAAATGTTTAAATGTTATAAGAATGAAGTTGAAAATCAACTTGGCAAAAAGATTAAGGCGATAAGGAGTGATAGAGGAGGTGAATACGATGTACCTTTTGATGAATTCTGTCAAGAGCATGGCATTATTCATCAAACTACTGCTCCTTATTCGCCTCAATCTAATGGAATTACGGAACATAAAAATTGCACATTAAAAGAAATGATGAATGCTATGTTGATAAATTTTGGTACACCACAGAATTTATGGAGAGAAGCAATTCTCTCAGCAAATCATATTCTTAATAAGATACCTCTTAAGAAGAAGAAAGTTACTCCATATAAGTTATGGAAAGGAAAGCAGCCTTTTTACAATTACTCAAGAGTGTGGGGGTGTCTAGCTAAAGTAGCTATTTCGAATCCCAAAAAGGTCAAAATATGATCTAAAACTATTGATTGTATATTTATCGGTTATGCACATAATAGTAGTGCATTTTGCTTTCTTATGTATAAATCAGATATAATTGATATACAGAAAAATACAATCATGGAATCAAGAAATGCAATATTCTTTGAAGATATATTTCCAAGTAAAAGGAAATTAGAAATAAGTTTAAATAAAAGAACTTATGATAATACTGCTAGTAGTAGTCATCAGGAAGAATATCCTGAAGATGAACCCAGACGCAGTAAGAGACCAAGAGTTGCAAAGTCTTTTGGTCCTAATTATGTAACTTATATGTTACAAGATGAACCTCAGGCATTCAAGAAGGTAATGTCTAATCCAGAAGCACCCTTTTGGAAAGAAGCTGTCAATAATGAAATTGAGTCCATCATGCATAATCATACTTGGGAGTTGGTAGACTTACCATCTAGTATGAAACCTTTAAGGTGCAAGTAGATTTTTAAGAAAAAGCTAAAGGCTGATGAATCAATTGAAAAGTATAAAGCCATAGTAGTGGCTAAGGGCTTCAAACAAAAAGAAGGTATAGACTTCTTTGATACCTATTCACCAGTAAGTAGAATAACATCTGTAAGAATGTTAATCGCTTTTGCAGCCATTAGATGAAGAAATATACATGGAACAACCTAAGGGATTTATTGTTCCAAGACAAGAAAAGAAGGTGTGTAGACTTGTTCAATCCTTATATGGATTAAAGCAAGCATCTAAGCAATGGCATATAAAATTTGATAATGTAATGTTATCAAATGGATTCAAAATAAATGAATGTGACAAATGTATATATGCCAAAACCATGCCTGAAGGGTATGTGATAATCTGCTTATATGTAGATGACCTGTTAATCATTGGTAGTAATACTGAAATGATTAAATAAAAAAAAATGTTGATCAAACATTTTGATATGAAAAATATGGGTGTTGCAGATGTTATACTAGGGATTCGAATCACTAGAAGATTTGAAGAAATAATATTATCTCAATCTCATTATATTAAGAAAATATTAAATAAGTTTAAAAAGTATGATACTAGCCCGGTAAAAATACCTGTAGATGGTAATCTACATTTGGCTAAGTATATTGGAGAACCCATATCTCAATTGGAATACTCACATATAATTGGTAGTTTAATGTATGTCATGAATTGCACTCGTCCTGACATAGCATATGCTGTCAATAAGTTGAGTAGATTTATAAGTAATCCAGGTCCAAATCATTGGACAGCTCTAATAAGGGTATTAAGATATCTGCAATATACCCTAAGTTATGGATTACATTATTGAAGATATCCAGCTGTACTAGAAGGATACAGTGATGCAAATTGGATATCTAACACAGAAGATACAAAATCCATAAGTGGATATGTATTCACCTTAGGAGGAGGTGCTGTGTCATAGAAATTTCTAAGCAAACATGTATAGCTCGATCCACTATGTAATCTGAGTTTATTGCCTTAGAAAAGGCAGCCGATGAAGCAGAATGGCTTCGAAACTTTTTAGAAGATATTCCATGTTGGCCAAAGCCTGTGTCTGCAATATGCATACATTGTGATAATTAATCGGCAATTTGCAGAGCACAGAATAAGATGTATAATGGTAAGTTTAGACATATACATTGCAGACATAATACCATTAAGCAGTTACTTGAAATTGGTATAATTTCTATTGACTATATTCAGTCAAAGAAAAACCTAGCGGATCCATTAACAAAGGGGTTACCAAGAGATCAAGTAAACTATTTATCGAGGGGAATGTGTTTAAAACCTATAACTGAAAAATCTTCATAGTGGATACCCAACCTAGCTGATTGGAGATCCCAAGATCTAGGTTCAAAAGGGACAACTAAATTATGAAGAGACTTGATAGCACTAAGGATGTCCAATCCTACTCATTCCTATGATAATTGGTGCTACCTACTAAAGGTACTAGGATAAGCATTGATTTTAATGATTCTTATGACATGAACATTCATGTGGGGTATAGCAGGATACTCTTAATAAGAATCACCTATGTGAGTATGAACTGGGCCAATTCTATGAGAATTTTAAGGTTTAATTCTCTGAAGCACTCATGAGACCAGGAGTTGTTCGGGGTCAAAATGAACACAACCATGAGAACCAAAAGAATGCTCGGAAAGAAGTTGCGTGATTGTTATTGTCTTAGTTTACATAAAATGCTGAAAGGTTCAAGACATCATGTTCACTTTTTAGCAAGTAAACTCGATAACAACTCACTAAGGAAGGTTCAAAGCCACAAGCTACCTATCCCGATACAACTTCATCCCATTATACTCTCTTTAGTGTGTCTGCATATTCATTTGCATTAAAATCCTTTTATGTGGGGGTTTGCCTTTGCTGATCTTTGATCTAAGTCCAATTTTCATTCATATGGGGGATTATTGGGTAATTGGCCAAAATAGGCCTTGAATACCCTAATGGGCCTTGAAAGCCCATTACTCCTTATGTGTGTGAATAAGAAATTGCGAGAACATTTAGTCCCATATCGAAAAAATCAAGAAAGAAAGGTTCACTTATATGAAAACCACTTCCTTGAAGCTTAAGTTCCTTAGGCTCACCATAAGTGAAGAGCTTGAGGGTGATGCTACGCATTACCCTCGCGCATGGGCACGCGCGTGTGCGAAGAGCGCAATGGGCACTTTGTAGACGCACTTTGCACTTCGCACCTATAAATAGGACCCTAGACCCTTTCATTTCATTCATTTCAATTCCATTCCGAATTGAGTTCTCTTAGGCATTTGCATACTTTCCTAAGGGTAGTATAGCAATAGTGCATTAAAAAGAGAGTAGCATTCTTCGTTCGATTTTTTGGTGAATTATAGTGCTGCTTTCATCAAAAGGAGACTGTTGTATCTTGGGAGACAATCGTCATACTGACCATGAGCACCATTGCAGGACGAAATTGTCTTAAGAACATAAAGTATAACTCTAGCCTCGGTCTAATCAATTAGGTAGCCACCATCTGCCACCACCCAACATGTTTTGCATCTGGGCATGGCCTCTACCCTTGGTTTTGTCGGGGCACATCTCGTTCCTCATGTTGCCTCCGGGTTCGATGGCAAGGTCTAGGACTAGCGGGAGTTTGCAGTGTCGGCCATGCTCTTTGGCTCTTCAAGGCCATTGAGCAATTCCAGAGTGGAGTCACTTGCCTCTGAGCCGGCAAGGGATGAGCCGGGATCCCTCTACCTGTTGGGGTGTTTGGGCGGTCGCCGAAGCAACCTTGGGGCTGTTGAGGCCCGTTTGAAAACCTTTGGAACAAATTAGGGGGTTTCTCATGCCAGTCCAAGGGTTGACTCAAGGGATGCTGAGGCCGACTCGAGAGCCTTTTAGAATCGACTCGTGGGTTTCTCGCTCTGGCCTGAGGGTTAACTCGAGGGCTGCTAAGGCCGACTCTAGAGCATAGTTATCAAAACCAGACCGGATCGGCCGGTTCAACCGGTTGAACCGGGACCCGGAGGCTAAACCGGTCTGATTCTAGCAGAAAATCGGATGTGCAAGTCATCCGATTAACTCGATTAACCCATCTGGTTCACCCGTGAACCGGTAACCCGGTTGAACCAGATGGGTTATGGGTTTATCAATAATTAATATTCAATTCAATGCGATGGGCTGTTTCAAAGTCTCTGGTAGAAACTCGAGACGTCCCTTCGACTTCTCTACTCTGCTTGTTCGCGAGAACCAGCGAACGTTCATCTCTTCACCGAAGCTGAGTCGACCTTTGTCCTTTGTCTAGAGACTCCTCCAAGGCCCAAGCTCGACCTTCATCCTTCGTCCAACGAACCAGCGAACGTCAACCTTCGTCCAGAGACTCCAATTAAGCTCGAACTCGAAGCCCTGCCTCCGTCTCTTCACCGACGCCAGAGTCTCTTCGCCTCCAAGCTCAAACTCTGGCGAAAGAGTCTGGCTGGCCTCGACGACTTACGAAAGAGTTGCTCTAGTAAATAAGCATATAAGTAATGTCAAATACCATACATTGGCATATAAGTAATGCCAAATACCATTCATTGCTGCCAACACTTTAGGTTACAATTTGTTTTGACTTTTAATTGCCAAGATTCAAAGACTTATTTCGCCATATTTTCTGGTGCCTAAGGGGGAGAAGGGGAAGCAGTTTGTGGTGGGTGTGGCCGCTGATAGCATTCGGGGCATCGATGGCATGCTGGTATGAGCACATCAGCCGAATGGGTGCTGGTCATCTGCCAGATAGTTTGCCTGGTGGTGTGCAAGAACCACCGGTTGTGACTTGTGGGAGCTCACCTTCAACTTCAAGTTTGTCTGTCATCACCCGCAAGTAACAGGTTGGCTCTCAGGCTCTCAAGTCTCAGTAATGCTAGTAGTTTCTTACTTTCTTTCCTCCTCTGTTAATAAATTCTGCATATTGGTATTTGTAGTGATGATTGAAAATGAAAATGCTACAACTCCATCAACATGTGATTCTATTAGAATAGCTTCTACTCAGTCTAGTGGTATTAGAGGAAGAACAGATCCTGCATGGGCTTATTGTAGAGAAGCTCATGAATTGAGTGAAAATACGAAAAAAGTAAAGTTAGTATGCTTATTTTGTAATAAAGTATTTGCTGGAGGGGGCATTCATCGAGTTAAACAATATTTATAGGGGCAAAGGAGAGGTGGATGGGTGTAATAAAGTTATTGCTGATGTTCAATATCAAGCGATACAAATCTTAAAAAGTACCAAAGAAAAAAAAAAAGAAATAGGAGGAAATACATGATGAGGTGAATCCATTTAGTCCTACATATAGGGTGCATGAAGAGGAAGCATATAGGGCCATACATATAGAGGATGATGATGCGGTTGAATTGAGAGGGAAAAAAAGGGTGATAGATCATGGAGATAAAGGAAAAAAAAATGCAAATATTGCAAGTTATTTCATGCCTAGGACCACTCCAGGAGCACAACCTACTTTGAAAAGTGTTCTGCAAAACAAGATGCTATTGAACATTATGATTTGGCTATTGCTAAATGGATGGTTGATGCATACATTCCTTTTAATGCTATAAAATTCATGTACTATCAACCTGCTATTGGTGCTATTGCTAGTATGGGTCCAAGGTATAAGGGACCAAACTCTCATTCTATTCGGGGTTATCTGTTGGGTAAGACTGTTGATGAGATTAAAGAATTTGTGGAGAGCTTTCGGGCTACTTGTAAAAAAATAGGGTGCACTATTATGGCGAACGGGTGGACAGATAAAAAAAGGAGGATATTAATTAATTTTTTGGTGTATTGCTCAAGAGGTATTATTTTTCTTAAGTCTGTTGATGCATCACATGCTGCTAAGACTGTTAAAACATTGTTCAAATTGTTTCAAGAAGTTGTTTTGTTTGTTGGAAAGGAGAATGTTGTGCATATGGTCACCGATAATGCTTCAAATTATGTGGCTGCTGGTAGATTGTTGGAGTGTGAGTTTTCAACTTTATTTTGGTCTCCTTGTGCTGCTCATTGTATTAACCTCATGCTATCTGATATTGAAAAATTACCATTGGTAAGTTCTGCTGTGGATCATGCATCTAGGATAACTAAATATGTGTATAATCATTGTTATCCTTTATATTTGATGAGACAGTTTACTGGAGGTAGAGAAATACTTAGGCCAGCTCCAACATGGTTTGCCACAAATTTTATTGCCTTACAAAGTTTATTAGCAAGCAAAGATGATCTTATGTGGATGGTAATATTCAATGAATGGATGACTTCAGCCTATGCCAAAGATAGCAAAGGAAAAAAAATTGTTAAAGATATCCTAGATTTAACCTTCTGGAGTGAGAGTTTAATGATTGTGCAGCTCACTGAACCACTTGTCTGGGTATTAAGGCTTGTTGATAGTGATGATAGACCTGCAATGGGTTATCTATATGAAGCTATCTATTATGCTAGTGATGTTATGAAAGAAAATTTCAAAGAAAAAAGAATATAGTTCAACCATTTCTAGATATCCTGTAGTCCAAATGGGATACACAGTTGCATAGGAGACTACATGCAGCAGGATTTTACTTGAATCTGTAGAGCCTGGTGTGGTACTCCAAAGCTTAAATCCTAGGGTGGAGGTTTGTAGGCTCCACAGGGTTAAGGCCCAGGTTGTTGGGTCTTGAGGGGGCTAGTCTATCATTGGGCTGGGTTTGGGCCCAAGGTGTGGGTTGATCCAAGGGAGTTTTTTAGGGTTTATTATCCATATAATAAGGCACTGGTTCATGTGTGGTGCTGGTTTTATTTTGGTGGCCGTCATGGGGACGGGTTATATATAGTCATATAAAGATGATGATTATAGATGAATGAAAGAAACCCTTTTCTCCCTAGAATAACCTATCCCTTCTCTTCCTCCTCCTCTCTTTCTCACATATAGATACCCTAGGTTTCTAGGGTTTTATTGCTGCCATCTCTGCCCTAGCCATCTTCTTGGAGCCGCCTCTCTCAAGAAAGGAGAAGGAAGAAACCCTAGCAGTACCTTCTCCTTGGGCAGCGTCTCTTGATTTTCTGGATCAGATCTGAAGGTTCACGTGAGGAAGAAGAGAGGCCACGACCCTCTCTTACAATCTTGGGGTGCAAGAAACCAAAGAAAATCCTAGTTGCTAATCAATCTGGGAAGATTACCAAGATCAAGATCCAAAATTCTGCTGCAGAATTTCAGCAAGGGATATCATATCGCTTCCGCATCTCCACACGACTTGGGGCTGGTCGAATGCATGCTATGCTCCAAGGGTAGAAAGAGGATGATCCACCCTTCAGAATCCTCATTTTCAGTATGATGCATCGATAATGGACAAACACCATTTTGCCATTTCTGGACTTTTAGATGTGATTGAGAGATATGGACATGATGATCCATCTTTACAAAGCAAACTTACAAGTGAAATGAAGCTATTTAGAGATGCTGTTCATGATTTTGGTCGAAAGACTACAATTAATGACCGCAACCTTTTGCCTCTAGGTATAACCACTTCTTTAACTATAACATTTGTTTGTTATTATATTTTTATGTAATGAATGTGTCAATGGATGTAGATGAATGGTGGATCACTTATAGGAGTTGTGCTCCAAATTTGCAAAAGTTAGCCATCTGCATTTTAAGTCAAACATGTAGTTCATCTGAATGCGAACAAAATTGGAGCATTTTGAGCATATCCATTCTAAAAAGCGGAATAGACTGGAGCATCAAAGGTTGAATACCTTGTTTATATTCATTACAACTTAAGATTGCAACAAAGGTAATTATTTTAATTGATATAACTTTTATTGCATGTTATTTTGTTTAAATTACATATTATAACTTATAAGTTTGGATATTGTGTTGTGTAGGAATCATATCAAGGGTCGAAATTATGATCCTATTGACTTTGAAGCATATAGTGAAAATGTTGAATGGGTGTTAGTAGAAGACCCATCAACTCTAGCACCCGATGAAATAAATATATTTCATCATGAATTGGCATCATGTGCAATTCAAGATACTCCAAATGATGATGGTAATTATATTTTTAAAAGTTTATGTTATTTACATTAAATTCAGTTTTTATCCTTATCATATTATATTAATTTATAGGATTGATAAATTTGGATGATTATGATGATGATGAAACTGGTGATGGCGATAATGGTCATGGTTCTTCTAATGGTGGAGGTTATCGTGATAGTGATGGAAACAATGCTTATGGTAGAAGTAATGGTGCTAGTGGCATTGGTGAAGATGGAGGTCAAAACATTGATAGAGAGGAGACTCAAGAGCCTATGATGCATGCTCAAGAGACTCAAATGGGTTTTAACTTTTAAGTTTTGATCCAAATTTTGTACCTTTTGAATCTTTGATGACTCTTATTTTAATTCTTTAATGTAGGTGCTAGTAGATTTCAAGTGTGTTTTGACTTTTTATATTTAAATTTTAAAAGATTGTTATATATCACTTTTGAATTATTAGTTTAATGTGTTTGACTGTTTGTATGATTATAATTTGAAGTTTTTTATGGCATTAGATGTTAAAGTTTATTATCATGTTGATCTTAATTTTTTATTAAAGTTAATTTTTATTATTAAAAATTTATAAATATATTTTTAATTTTTTTATATTAAAATAATTGAACCGATGGTTCAACCGGTGATCCGACCGATTGAACCAGTGACCCGATGACCCGAGCCCTTGGCCAGATTGATGTCCGGTCCGGGTCTAACAACTATGCTCTAGAGCCTTTTAGAATCGACTCGAGGGGTTCTCACTCTGGTTTGAGGGTTGACTCGAGAGCTACTGAGGCTGACTCGAGAGCCTTTTAGAACCGACTCAGGGGTTTCTTGCTCTGGCCCAAGGATTGGCTTGAGGGCTGCTGAGGCCGACTCGAGAGCCTTTTAGAACCAACTCGAGGGTTTTTTGCTCCTGTTCGAGGGTTGATTCGTAGGTTGCTAAGGCTAACTCGAGAGCCTTTTAGAACTGACTCGGATGTTTCTTGCTTTGGCCTGAGGATTGACTCGAGGGCTATTGAGGTCGACTCGAGAGCCTTTTAGAATTGACTTAGGAGTTTTTTGCTCCAATCTGAGGGTTGACTCGAGGGCTGCTGAGGTCGGCTCGAGAAGTGAGTTGGATGAGGAGGCAAAGTATTCAAAGCCCCATTTTATTCTTATCAGCCGAATATATACATCATTGATAATATCGACAGAGGTTGTTCGTATTTCAGGTTCGAGGAATTGGCTTCCCATCGAGCCCTTCGATCCAATATGCTCCCCGATGGAGTACTTCAATGACTCGGTAGAGACCTTCACAGTTAGGGGATAGCTTGCCCCCTTTGTTAGCTTGGAGACTTTGGCTCACCTGAGGATTAGGTCTTCGGGATGGAATGCTTTTGGATGGATGCGAGCATTGTAAAATCTAGCAGCTCATTGATGAAACACTGCCATTTTGAGCCATGCTCGGTCGTATGCCTCGTTAATGAGGTCAAGATTGGCCCTTAGTTGAGCAGGGTTGTTTTCATCATTGTATGACTGCACTCGCGGGCTTGGGAGGCTAATCTCCATAGGGATGACCACTTCTGATCCGAAAATAATGCTGAAGGAAGTCTCTCCAGTTGGATTCCTTGGAGTAGTGTGGTACGTTCATAGCATACTCAAGAGCTCCTCCATCCATCTACCTTTGAATTCATCCAGTCGGGTCTAGAGTCCTTAGAGGATCATCTGATTCATAACCTCAACTTTCCTATTGGTTTTTGGATGGCCAACATAGGTAAAATGGTGAAAGATGTTCAGCTTGGCGTAGAACTCTTTGGGGGTGGCATTATTGAACTGCCAGCCATTATCGGTGATGATGGTGTGGGATAGCCCAAAGTGACAGATGATGAACTTTCAAAAGAAGGATTTTACCTTACCCTCAGTAATTCATGCCAATGCCTCAACCTTGATCCATTTGGTGAAGTAGTTGATGGTGATGAGCAAAAACCTCTGTTGGCCCAAGGCTAAAGAAAATGGTCCAAGGATATCTGTTGACGCTGAGTCGCCTTCCTTGAATGCCAGAGAAATGGAGGTCCTCCTCGCCGGACTCCTGCAAGAAAAGTCCTTGGAGACCGGATGTTTCGGTGGGGACCCTTCGATGCTCAAGTCAGTCACTCGGGAATAGACAAAAGTTAGCTAGCAGAAGAAATCTAGAGAGTTAGGGTTCAGGATCCTTCCCTTGTTGTAAATGTGAGCTTGTATACCTGTTCAAAGATCTCCCTCTCTCCATGCTTCTAGAAGGTTACCGATTTCATGATATCCCCATCCGATAACGGACAAAATGGAGGGGCTAACAATGATAGGCCGTATCGTTACTGTGCGTTAGAGGTGTCCTGCTTGATTTGCCACCCGCCAATACGGTCTTACAAGTGTCAGGCGACCGCGACTGCATCAGGTACGCATCGTTAAGAGGTATGGCCGCATGCAGCCGCAGGCGAATGGTGAGTCATACGCCATAACAGGATATGACCATACGTAGTCGCAGGCGAGTAGTGGGTTGCATGCCGAACGGGGTATGGCCATGTACTGTTATGGATGCGTGGTGGACCATACGCCTTAATGAGGCATGGTGATGCATCGTAGTAGGCGAGTAGTGGGCCACGTAGGCATGCCAGATGGTCGTTGCTATAAGCTACTGGGTCCCAAGGGCCAGACCATGATGGACGCCCCAGAGGCCGAAGCGGGCCTCGGAGGTTGAAGGCTTCGAAGCGGGTCTCGAAGGTTGGCCTCGGAGGCGAGCCTCGGAGATTGGCCTCGGAAGTTGGCCTCGGAGGTTGGAGCGGGACGCCGTCAGTCTCTTCACCATAAACCCTGACGGTGCTGGATCAGCCATATCAGATGCCCCCTCGTTCCTGAGACGAAGCGGGTCCACCTTGGCAAAGCGAAACTGTGTCACCTCCCTAGTGGCTGATCCTCGTCCGCTACCAACTGCTCCCGGACACGTGTCTCTAGATGCTGCGATAACTTAGTGCGGGTGACTTTGGGGATATGAAGGGGCAATCGCTATTGTCCGTCTGATTTGCTATGATCTCTCTCGAGGCGGGGTTGTCCTTTTGAAACTCGTGAAAAGCGGCCGCCATCATTGCCATCATGGCGCTGGCGTCAGTGATGTCCCATCATTGGCCGGAGGCAGTTTGTTCCACGCACCGAATGCCTGCTGAGGCGGCCCAGCCTATTGCGGGAGTCCGCGTGGCTAGCAAATCGAGGCAGGATGATTTGAAACTTGACAAAACCCGAGCGAAGGCTCAATACTCGTCATTTTGCTTCAGTTGTCTTCTTCCTCTGGTCCTCTGCTCCCTCTGCAACCTGAGAATCGCCTCCCGCCATTTCTTTCTCCAGGTTAGCCTTCTGTCCTTCCTAATCCTTTCTTCCTCTTTTCCAAACTTTTATCATGGCCTCCTCACCATCTTGGACTTCTTCTGCTTCCTCTGACAACCGTATTTCTCCCTCGAGGCTTCGTGCCTCTTCATCTCCTTCTTCTTCATGGTCCTCTGATCTAGAGGACCATCTTCCCTTGTCCCAACGACCGGCTGCTGGCAGAGCTCCTGCAAGGGGATGCTCAGTGGTGGCCGACCAGGCCCCAGCGAGGAGGCACCGGGCAGTGGCCGGCGCCTCTTTGAGGGCGGGGGCGGAATCCCCGGAGGGGACCGCCTCCACAGTAACGGGTCAAGACTTAGCCAAAATTAGGGTCCGTTACCAGGTACCCCGAGATGTTGGACTCTTTCTTCCGACCCCCGATGATAGGATGGTCTCCTCCCAGCCCGGTAGAGTAGCCGTTTACGAAATTTCCCTTAGGTTAGGCCTTCGTCTACCCTTTCATCCCTTTTTTATTAACCTTTTGGACTATTACTCTTTGACTCCTGCTCAACTAGTCCCAAACTCCCTTCAGACCGTTTGCGCCTTTCTTATCCTTTGCCACCACCTCCAAATCACCCCCTGACTCTCTCTCTGAGTCCCTGGGTTGCTGACGTGGGACCCTTGAGGGCTTCGTCAGCACCGAGGGGCAGCTTTTATTTTTCATGCAACTTTAACTTAGTCATATAGGGCAGGATCCTTTTGGGAGAGCTAAGGGAGACGGGTCGTGTCTGCCCTCCGGGGACCCGGGCTCCCGAGCACTGATGAAACATCGATCTTGGGCTGACGAGGATGACTTGGACTTCTAAGCACCGATGGAATGTCGGTCTTGGACTGCCATGGATGACTTGGGATTTTTGAATCCGATGGTACATCAGTCTGCCGATGGTACACTGGGCTTTCTGTGCTGAGTTTGGCCTCAGGCTTTTTTGAATCCGATGGTACATCGGATCTTCGATGCCAATGGTACATTGGGCTTTTTGTTGAGAGCCGATGGTACATCGGTCTGCCAATGGTACACTGAGCTTTCCATGCCGAGTCTAGCCTCGGGCTTTTTTGAATCTGATGGTACATCGGGTCTTCGATGCCAATGGTACATTGGGCTTTTTGTTGAGAAGCTGAGATGCTTAAACCTCTGTTTATTAGTTTCAAGTGCGGGGCAGGAGCCCCAAGAGAATACAATCGCAAAATTTTATGTAAAGAAAGAGTATGCTACTGATAATACCGATGAAGGTTATCGGCATTCCACGTCCGCGGGAGTGGCTTTCCGTCCAGCTCTTCTATTTTGTACGCTTCGTGGCGGAGTGCCTCGGTGATCCGGTAGGGTCCTTTCCAGTTCGGTGCTAGCTTGCCCCCTTCTGTCGGTTTTGAGATTTTAGCTCAACGAAGGATGAGGTCCCCCGGCAAGAAGGTCCTTGGGCGGACACAAGCATTATAATATCTAGCCGCTCGCTGTCAGTAGGCTGCCATTCGGAGTCGCGCTCGGTCCCGTACCTTTTCCACCAGGTCAAGGTTGGCCTGCAACTGGTTTGGATTGTCTTCCTCACTGTAGGCTTCCACTCTGGGGCTCGGGGCCCCGATCTCTACAGGAATGACTGCTTCGGATCCGAAGACGAGGCTGAAGGGAGTTTCTCGGTGGGGGCCCGAGGCGTTATGTGGTAGGCCCATAATACATTATGGAGCTCCTCCACCCATCATCCTTTGCAGTCATCTAGCTGTGCTCTCAGTCCTTGAAGAATGATGCGGTTTGTCACCTCGGGTGCTCCGTTGGTCTGAGGATGCCCTACAGAGGTGAACCACTGATGGATGCCGAGCTCGGTGCAGAAACCTCGAAAGGTTGTGTTGTCGAACTACCGACCGTTGTCGGTGACCAAAGTATGCGGCAGCCCAAACCGGCATATTATAGACTTCCAGAATAAAGCCCTCACCTTGCCCTCGGTGATCTTGGCAAGTGCCTTAGCCTCATCCATTTGGTGAAGTGGTCGATAGCCACCGGCAGGAACTTACGCTGACCGAAGGCAGAAGGGAATGGCCCCAAGATGTCCATCCCCCACTGGGCGAAGGACCAAGGTGCTGCAAGTGGGGTCAGCTGAGATGTCGGCTACCGCTGGATGTTGGCATGGCGCTGGCAACTATCACACTTCTTGACAAGCTCGGTTGCGTCCTCCCTCATGGTCAGCCAATAATACCCCTGCCGTAGGGCCTTGTATGCTAGGGCTCTGCCCCCTAGATGACTCCCACATATGCTTTCATGGATTTCTCGTAAGTTATAGTCATCTTCAGCAAGCCTAATGCACTTGAGGACCGGGTATGAGAATGATCTTCGGTAGAGCTTCCCATCCATCATCAAGAACTTCGGGGCCCGTTGCCTAAGTAATTGGGCCTTAGTCGGGTCTTCAGGGAGGGCACCATCAGTCAAGTATCGGATGTAAGCATCCATCCAGGAGGGCTCCTGCTCGATCGGCAGTGCTTCCTCTACCGCTGCTTCAATGCTCGGACTTGCAGATGCTCCACGTGCATTCTTCCCAAGCTTTGTCGGCCGAAGTGGCCAAGCGGGACAACGCATCAGCCCTGGCATTCTCCGCTCGGGGAATGTAGTTGATGCGGAAATATGCAAATCGAGAGGCTTGGGATCGCACCTTGTTCAGGTAGCAGGACAGCGACCTGCTCGGAGACAAGCTGGGAGTCCATGAAGGCCCTTAGGCATCCGCACCAAGCTCCTTGGCTAGCTTCATCCCTGCCAGTAAGGCTTCATACGCTGCTTGGTTGTTGGTGGCCGGGAAGAGAAATCAGAGAGCGTACTCCACCACCTCTCCCTCAGGGCTTGCGAGGATAAGTCTAGCCCCGCTCCCCTGAGAGTTTACCTCTCCATCCGCATGAAGGATCCAGTCTTCTTTCTCCACCCCCTTGGCCGTAGGGGACTCCATGCATGCCTCCGGGTGCAACTCCTCTGGATGCTCCTCGGCCCAAGTGCACTCGATCAAGAAGTCGGCTAACACTTGGGACTTCATTGCAGGCCTGGGCCGGATGTATAAATCAAACTCCCCCAACTTGATGGCCCATTTGGCCAGCCGATTGGAAGTGTCTGGACGGGAACAAGATAGTCCAAAGTGGTTGGTCCATGAGTACCATGATTGGGTGAGCTTGAAAATAGGGTCAGAAGTGCTGGGTGAAGACCACCAGGGCGAAGATGATCTTCTCGGTCTTAGAGTATCTGGTCTCAGCATCATGGAGTACCTTGCTAGTGTAGTAGACTGGCTTTTGCACTCCATCGGCGTCCATGCGGATGAGCACGGAGCTGACGGATTTGGGGGAGGCTGCAAGATACAAAAAGAGTTCCTCCCTGCTCCTCGGCTTGGACAACAGTAGAGGAGTAGATAGAAATTTCTTTAGCTCCTCGAAAGCTTTCTGACACTCCTTCTTCCACTCGAAGCTGTTGACCTTACGTAATGCCTTAAAGAAGGGCAGACACCGCTCTGCCGACCTTGACATGAAGCAGCTCAGGGCTGCCACCCTCCCGGTTAGATGCTGCACCTCCCTCTTGTTAGCTGGGGGCCTCATATCCAAGATGGCTCGGATCTTGTCTGGGTTGGCTTCAATTCCTCGTTGCATCACCATGAGGCCCAGAAACTTGCCTGCCGCAACTTCGAAGGCGCACTTGCGGGGGTTCAGCCTCATTCGGTACCAGCATAGGTTAGCGAAGGTCTCTGCAAGGTCGGCAACATGGTCCATGGCATGGGTACTCTTGGTCAGCATGTCATCCACGTACACCTCCATGTTGCGCCCGATTTGGTCCTCGAAAACCTTATTCATCAACCTCTGGTAGGTGGCTCCCGCATTCTTCAACCCGAACGACATTACCTTGTAGCAATATATCCCCTTCTCGATGACAAAGGAGGTTGCCTCTTCATCAGCCGGGTTCATCCTAATATGATTGTACCCCAAAAATGCATCCATGAAACTGAGGGTCTCGTAGTCGAACATAGCATCTATCAGCTGGTCGATCCGAGGCCGCGGGAAGCTATCCTTGGGGCATGCTTTATTAAGGTCAGTAAAGTCTACACACATCCTCCAGCTCCCACTGGCCTTACGGACCATCATGATATTCGCCAGCCAGTCGGGGTAGTGCACCTCGCGAATGTGTCCAGCCGCCGTCAGCTTGCACACCTCTTCATCTATGGCCTTTTGTCTGTCTAAAGCAAAGCTCCTCTTCTTCTGCCAAACTGGTCGGCACTCTGGCTTAATGTTGAGCTGATGTGTAATCACCTCCTCCGGAATGCCTAGCATGTCGAATGCTGACCAGGTGAAGATATCAGCATTGGCTCGCAGGAAAGCAAGGAGCTGGTTGCGGGCATCCTTCGGAAGTAGAGCCCCAACTTGGATAATCCGCTCCGGGTCTTCTCCCAGGGGAAAGGCTAACAGGCGCTTGGCCGGTTCTCCCCTCCTTGCTGAGTCCCGAGGGTCCAGTGCTTCTGGTGCAGGTGTGGGCATCACCCCCTGAGGGCTAGGGGCCATGTGGCAGCACAGTGGTGATGGGTTCTGCTCTCTGCGCATCTCTTCGACCCCTTCGCTGGTTGGGAATCTCACGAGGAGTCTCTTGGTGAAGATAACGTCATCCAAAAGATTAAGCCCAGGCCTTCCAAGATAGCGTTATAGGCGAGGGGCACCCAAACCACCAGGAAGCTCATGAAGACTGTACTTTGGCACGGGGCCATGCCAGTGTGACAGGAAGAGTAATCTCCCCTTTAACCTTTATGGAATCTCCGATGAACCCCATCAGGGGCGTGGTGACAGGCCGAAGCAGGTCGGGCGACAGGTTCATACGACCAAAGGCATCATAGTTCAACACATCCACCGAGCTCTCACTATCAACTAAAATTTTTTTTATAGGATGTTTAGCTATCATCATGGACACGACGATGCTATCATCATTTTTATTAACTATCCCCTCTAAGTCCCTTTTGAAAAAGGGATTACAGAATCTAACTCTCCCTCCCCCTTTGGCCTCTTGGGTGGGCCCCCTGCCCCCAGGAAATCATCGTCACCGTCTTCTCGGTCGGAGCATTGTCATCATCGATGGCAGAGGCGCTGATGGGCCAAGAGCTCCCGGATTGTTCCTCTGGATGAACTTTCCCAGGTGGCCACGTTAGATAAGGTTCTCTATCGCCTTCTTTAGCTGGCGATAGTCATCGGTGTCGTGGCCATGATCCCGGAAGTAGCGGCAGTAGAAATTCTTGTTGTGGGGAATCTTTGGGTTCATTGGAGGAGGGCACTGAAGATAGGGCTCGCCCTCAATCTCGAGTAGGATGTGCGATACCGGGGTGAGCAGAGGATTGTAAGGCCCGTCTCTCAGTGAAGGAGCTCGGGGATGGTTGTCTGGTCGGCAAGGAGGCTCGGGCCTTCTAAGCCGGACTTCAACAGGCTCTGGACGAGCCGACTTCTTGGTGGTGCTCCCACTGGCCTCACGCCGGGAGGAGTCAGCTTCGTCGGCGCGGATGTACTTCTGGCCCGGCTCAAAAGCTCTGCGTAGGAGCCGGGCAGCTTCTTGTCGAGGGAATATGCGAAGCGAGAGGGACGGAGCCCTCACTTCAAGGCCAAGGTGGCCACCGAATCCTCAAGGTCGTAGACTTCCAGGGCGGCCTCCTTGAACCGAGCGACGTAGTCCTGCAGAGACTCGCCACTCTTTTGCTGGACTGAGAAGAGACTATCTGCCACCCTTGGAATCTTTCGATAGGCATCAAAATAGACCAGGAAGGCCCTCTCCAACCGGCGGAAGGAATCGATACTCCGTGGCGGCAAGCGGGAGTACCAAGCTTGTGCAACTTTCTTCAAAATGGCAGGGAAGGCGATGAACAGGAGCGAATCAGTTGCCCCTTAAACCTACATGAGGACCTTGTAACTTTCCAAATGGTCCAAGGGGTCCGTGGTCCCGTCATATGGGTCCAGCTGAGGAAGGCAGAACCGGGTTGAGATCGGTTCCTTCATAATCCGGCGGGACAGCGGTGGCCGGCTGTCGTAGTTCGCCTTTGGTGGTTGGTGATCTAGCGACCGAGCTTCTCCAACTGCTGATTGTACTTATCGAGCTGATGCTCAGCTTGGTGGGCTATTCTGCTATCAAAGGACCCCTTCCTCGAGGAATCCGAGGAGGGGGAAGAGCGGCGACGATGCTAACGAAGGCGCTCCGCTTCCTTCCCATGTCACCGCTTGGGAGATGCACTAGCGTGCCGAGAGGGTGACCGGAACCTCTTGGAGGCTTCGCGACGATGATACTTGGGCGAAGCACGGTGGTGGCAAGCTTCTCGGTCAGGGGACCTCCTCGGAAAGAGTGCTGGCTGGGTTGGATGACTTCTAGCACTGATGGGAGGGGCTCTGGTTGCCGTGCAGCCACCGCTTGGTGTTGCAGGCCTTGGACCACCGTTGCCGAAGATTGAACTTGTGCGGCAAGGGTGGCAAGCCGATCTTCTTGAAGCTGTTGTGATGGAGGTGCAGGAACGTCAGCTAGGGGAGCTGAGGGGCCAACCGCCGGCGGATCAGCCCCTTGACGCTGCCCCCCAGGATGACTGGTGGAGACCTTTCGCGCACGGGTCATCACCATCACTTGAGAGCTCAGGAAAAGAGAGGTCGTCGCTGATAGGTTTGAAGCTTTTCTCTTCTTTCCCCCCTACCTGGCGTGCCAATCTGTTGACGCCGAGTTGCCTTCCTTGAACGCTAGAGAAACAGAGGTCCTCCTCGCTGGACTTCTGCAAGAAAAGTCCCCAGAGACCGGATGTTCCGGTGGGACCCTTCGACGCTCAAGTCAGTCACTCGGGAGCAGACAAGAGTTAGCTAGCAGAAGAAAGCTAGAGAGTTAGGGTTCAGGATCCTTCCCTCGTTGTAAATGTGAGCTTTTATACCTGTTCAAAGATCTCCCTCCCTCCATGCTTCCAGAAGGTTACCGATTTCATGATATCCCCGTCCGATAACGGACAAAAAGGAGGGACTGACAATGATAGGCCGTATCGTTACTATGCGTCAAAGGTGTCCTGCTTGATTTTCCACCTGTCAATACGGTCTTACAAGTGTCAGGCGGCCATGACTGCATCAGATACGCGCCGTTAAGGTATGGCCGCATGCAGCCGCAGGCGAATGGTGAGTCGTACGTTGTAACGGATATGGCCATACGTAGTCGCAGGCGAGTAGTGGGTTACATGCCATAAAGGGGTATGGCCACGTACTGTTATGGATGCGTGGTGGACCATACGCCTTAATGAGGTATGGCGACGCATCGTAGCAGGCGAGTAGTGGGCCGCGTGGGCATGCCAGGTGACTCGTTGCTATAAGCTACTGGGTCCTAAGGGCCAGACCATGATGGATGTCCCGGAGGCCGAAGCGGGCCTCGAAGGTTGAAGGCTCCGAAGTGGGTCTCGGAGGTTGGCCTCGGAGGTGAGCCTCAGAGATGGGCCTCGGAGGTTGGCCTCGAAGATTGGCCTTGGAGATTGGCCTCGAGGTTGGAGCGGGATGCCGTCAGTCTCCTTCACCATAAACCCTGACGGTGCTGGATCAGCCATATCAATATCCATTCCCACTAAGCGAAGGACTAAGGAGCTGAGAGTGGGTTTAGCTGGGAAGCGAGCCACCATTGGATATGAAAATATCGTTGGCAGCTATCACACTTTCAGACTAGCTCAGCAGTGTCTTCTCGCATGGTAAGCCAATAGTATCCCTGTCAGAGTGCTTTGTATGCTAGCGATCTACCCTCCAGGTAGTTTTCGTAGATGCCTTCATGAATCTTTTGAAGGACGTAATTGGCATCCGCAGGGCCAATGCATTTAAGAAGGAGGTAGAAGAAAGATCTTCTGTACAGCTGTTCGTTTAGCATCACAAACTTGGAGGCTCTTCATTGAAGCAATCTAGCCTCCATGCGATCGGTGGGAAGGGTGTCATCGATAAGGTAGCAGATGTAGACATCTATCCATGTTGACTCCTGCTTGATTGGCAGAACCTCATCCATAGTGTCGATGCTTGGAGCTTCCAGATGCTCAATATATGTTCTTTCCGGGGTGTTGTCCACTGAGGTAGCCAGTCGGGATAGAGCGTTAGCTCTGGCGTTCTCACTTCTAAGAATATAGCTGATGCTAAAATAGGTCAGTGAGAAAGTTTATGATCGAACCTTATTCAGATATTGAGACATAATGAGGTCTTGGGCTTCATATTCTCCAGTGATCTATTCGAAGATGAGTTGGGAGTTGGTAAAGACTCTGAGGCACTTTACTTTGAGCTTCCGCATGAGCTTTATTTTGACTAGTATAGCTTCGTACTCGATTTGGTTATTTGTGGCCTTGAAGAGGAATCGAAGGGTGTACTCCACCACCATCCCCTTTGAGCTTGCAAGAATGAGGCATGCTCCGCTTCCTTAGGAGTTTGAGGCACCATCTACGTGGAGGATCTAGGTCTTTGCTGCTTCTTCAGATTTAGCATCTGAGCATGTCAGAGGGGGTTCTTCTGATTGCCCTTCGATCCAGGTGCACTCGATCAGAAAGTCTGTTAGGATCTAGGACTTCATGGCTAACCTTGGCTTGAATGAGATGTCAAACTCCCCCAGCTTGATCGCCTATTTGGCTAGTTGATCGAAAGTGCCAAGACGAGCTAGAATGGCTTTAAAAGGTTGGTCCGTGAGCACCATGATTGGGTAAGCTTGAAAGTATGGCTTGAAATACTGAGCAAAGACTATTAATGAAAAAATAATCTTCTCGATTTTGGAGTACATGGTCTTTGCATCATGAAGCACCTTGCTGGTATAATAAATTGGCTTTTGCGTCCCATTAGGATTGATGCAGACAAGGATGAAGCTGACCGCTTATGTAGAAGTAGCAAGGTAGAGGAAGAGGTATTCTCCTTCCTTTCTTCGACAACAGTGGTGGGGTAGATAGAAATTCCTTTAGTCCCTCAAAGGCCGTCTGGCAGTCTTCCATCCACTTGAAGTTGTTCACCTTATGCAGGGCTTTAAAGAAGGGCAGACATCTTTTCACTGACTTTGATAGAAAGCAGCTCAGGGTGGCCACTCTTCCGATGAGCCATTGCACATCCTTATTGATGGGCTGCCTCATGTCAAGATTGGCATGAATATTCTTTAGGTTCACCATGATCCCTCGTTGAGTTACTAGTAAACCCAGGAACTTCCATGCAGTGACCTCAAAAGCGCACTTATGGGGGTTCGACTTCATCCGATAGTAGCTAAGGTTATTGAAAGTCTGTTCTAGGTTGGCCACATAGTTGGCAGTGCAGGTGCTTTTTGTTAGCATGTCATCCACGTACACCTCCATGTTTAGTCCAATTTGGTATTTGAAGACCTTGTTTATTAGCTTTTGGTAAGTGATCCCTGCATTTTTAGACCAAAGGGCATTACCTTATAACAATAGATACATTTTTTGGTCATGAAGGACGTGTTTTTTCATCTTCTGGATCCATCTTTATTTTATTGTAGCCCGAGAAGACATTCATGATGTTGAGGAGCTCATAGCCAAACGTCGCATCAACCAGCTGGTCTATCCTAGCAATGAAAAGCTATCTTTTGGGCATGCTTTATTAAGGTCGGTTAGTTGATGCGGATCTTTTAGCTTCCGTTCACCTTGCAGACCATTACCACGTTGGCCAGCCAGTTCGGATAGTGTGCTTTCTGAATATGGTCGGCGACAAGTAGTTTATTAACCTTCTAGTTGATGGTTTTCTGCCGCTCGAAGGCAAAACTTTTCTTTTTTTGTCAGACTGACCGATACTTTGAGTTAATGTTGAGCTTGCGAGTGATTACCTTCGAAAGTATACTGGGCATGTCTGATGCTGACTAGGCGAAAATGTCCGAGTTGGCCCATAGGAAGGCGAAAAGCTGGTCTCTTGCCTTTGCAAGGAGGAGTTCATCGATCTGGACCATCTTTGCCGGGTCGTCTCCCAAAGGGAAGGCCAATAGGTGCTCAGCTGGTTCACCTCTTTTCTTTGACTCTTTGGGGTTGAGCAGCTTTAGAGCTAGTGGAGCGATCATCTCCTGGAGGCTAAGGGGCCGTGTGATAGCACATTTGCATCGAGTTTTGCTCTCTGAGCATCTCGTCAATCCCATTACTAGTGGGGAACTTGACAAGAAGGCACTTGGTAGAGATGATTGCATTAAAGATGTTTAGATCAGGCCGTCCGAGTATGGCATTGTAGGTCAGGGGTACTTAAACAACCAGAAATCTCATGAGAACTATGCTTTGGTACGGTGGTGTTTCTGTCAAGACCGAAAGGGTGATTTCACCTTTCATCGCCTTTCACCCTTACAGAGTCTTCTGTGAAGCCAACCAGGGGTGCAGTTATGAGCTGAAGAGAGTTAGAAGATAAGTTCATCCGAACAAAAGCATCATAGGTAAGGATGCTAGCCGAGCTTCCACTATCGACAAGGATTCTTTTTATAGGATGCTTAGCTATTGTCATAGAGACGATGATGCTGTCATCATTTTAATTATTTACTCCCACTAGGTCCCTTTTTGAAAAAAGAATTACAGTTTCTATTCTCTCATCCCCTCGTGGCCTCTTAGAAGTAGAGCTTGCCCCCTAGGAAATCATGCCGATCGTCCTCTTGGTTGGAGCATTGTCGATGTTAGTTTGAGCGGGCGAAGGTCCCACATGGCCTGGAGTAGCTAGGGATCCCTTTGGACAAACTTTCTGAGGTAGCCTCACTGAATAAGCTCCTCGATTGCATGCTTTAGACTACGACCATCCACCGTGTCATGTCCATAATCCTAGTGGAAATGATAGTAGAAGCTCTTGTCGCAGACGATCCTTGGCCTTAGGGGAGCAGGACGCTGGAGGTATGGTTCATCCTCGATCTCTATGAGAATGTGAGACCTGAGGGGGAAAAGGGGGATGAGGTTATCTTCTTTGGGAGCGAAGCCCTAATGCCGATTGTCTGGTCAACGTGGAGGTTCAGACTTCTTGGGACGAGATCCACTTAGCTTTGAACAAACCTGTTTTTTGTTAAGCCTTCCGTCGGCTTCCCTCCATGTGGAGTCAGCTTCGTCGACGTGTATGTACTTCTGCATGCGACTCAGGAGCTCGGTGTTGAAGCTGGGGGTTCTTGTCAAGGGGGTAAGTGAAGCGGGTGGGGCAAAGTCCCCGCTTAAGGGCTAAGGTGGCCATAGCATCGTCGAGGTGGTAAACCTTGAGGGTGGCCACCTTAAAGTGAGCCACAAAATCCTTAAGGGATTTACCATTCTTCTGTTGGATGAAGAATAGACTATCCGCCACTCAAGGAATCCTTTGATAGGTGTCAAAATGCATCAGGAAGGTCCTCTCCAACTGTCAGAAGGAGTTGATGCTACACGGGGGGAGATAGGAGTACTAAGCGGGTGTAGCTTCCAGAGAGTGACGGAAAAGGCAATGTACAGTAGGGAATCAGTTGCCCCTTAAACTTGCATGAGAGCCTTATAGCCATCGAGATAATCAATTGGATATGTGGTATCATCTTACGGATCCAGTTGAGGAAGACGGAACCGGAAGAGAACCGACTCCTCTATGATGCGGGGAGTGAGGGGGGGACGGTTGCCGTAGTCCACTTCTAGCTGATTGGTAAGCCTTCGGCTGAGTTTCTCCAATCGCCGGTGGTATTCGTTGAGACGCCTCTCCACCCAGTGGTTGACGTGCTCGCCAATAGACTCCTTCCCTGATGATTCAAAGGGTGAGTAGGGGGAGGAGTAACGTCGAGGGTTGCGCCCCCGTTCGGACTCCTTTTCATACTGTTGCCTGAGAGAGGGACTATCCGAATGGCGAGCGGGGGACCGTTGTCTCTTGGGGGCCCCGCGATGACGATGCTCAGGTGTAGCATGATGGCGGTAAGCCTCTCCTTGAGGAGACCTCCCACAGGCGGATTGTTGGCTGGCCTAAGAAGCTTCCACACATGGCGAGGGAGGTCTGGGTTATTGTTGTGTGGTCACGGAGTGTTGCTCCTGTAGCTTATAGATCGCTATCATTAATGCTCAGACTTGTTGGGTGAGGATGACAAGCTGATCAGGTTGCTTAATTTGAGGTGGCGGCAAAGGTGGAGCAGGAAGGGTGGCTTCCTGCTGCTCAACCCGCTGAGAAATCTCTCCCACTTGGCTGGTGGAAGCTTCTCGGGTGTATGTCACCACCATTGTTATCTTAGAGGGAATGAGGGCCTGTGGCTCGGTATCGCAGAGCTTTCTTTCTCCTCTCGTCTATGCATCCTTGTTCCTAGCATGCCAATCTGTTGACGTTAAATCACTCCCTTCGGATGTCGATGAGCATCAGTTGCCTTTTCTGGCCGAATTGGGATCCTCTGCTAGCTCTGCTCTGAGTGAGAAATTGTAAGAAGTCATGAGGGCCGGTGATTCTGGTGGGGACCCTCTGACGCTCAAGTCAGTGGTCTGAGTAACATTTATGAGTTTTTGAGAAAGCTCAAGGGTTTTTCCTCTTGTGGGCAAACTCTGTGTGAGCGTTTAAGTGCGCCTACCTAGTCGGGGGGTTCCTCTTACCCATTTTATGGAAAATCGCTCGTCATGAGGTGTAACCACTAACCACCTGGCAGGAGATGAGCGGTGAGGAGCGTAGCAATAGGGTGTGTCTCTCTCGTGACATGTCAGAGTTGATCGGCCACGTCCTGTTTGGCATGGGCGACTACAACTAGTTGTTGGGCCTGGTCTTGTCAGACGATGGTTCGTGGGCCAAATCTTGTTAGGCACAGTGGCCGCAGAAAAGTTGATGGGCTAGGTCTTGTTAGGCATGGTAACCGCAAAGAAGTTAGTAAGCCTAGTCTTTGTCAGATGTAGTGGCCATAGAGAAGTTGATGAGCTAGGTCTTTGTCAGACGTGGTGGTCGCAAGGAAGTTGGTAGGACAGTACAGACCGTCCTTGCTGATGATCTCGTCGAGGCCGACTCCGAAGGCTGAGGCTAACATCGGAGGCCGAAACCAACTCCGAAGGCCGAAACCGATTCCGAAGGCCAGGGCTAACTCCGAAGGCCGAGGCCAGAACCGACTCTAAGAACCGAAGGTCGAGGCCGACTTCAAAGGTTGGAATCGACTCTGAAGGCCAAGGCCGACTCCGAAGGTTATCGAGGCCGACTCTAGGAAGCCAAGGCCGACCCTGACCGCCAAGGCCGACTATGAGAAGCCAAGGCTGACTCTAGCAATCGAGGTCAACTCCGAAGGCTGAAGTCGATTTTGAAGGCCGAGGCTGACTCTGGCTGCTAAGGCCGACTCTAGGAAGCTGAGGCCGACTCCGGCTGCCAAGGCAGACTTTGAAGACTGGAACCGACTCCAGAGGCTGAGGCTGACTTCGAAGGCTGAAACCAACTCCAGAGGCTGAGGTCAACTCTAAAGGACTCTAGAGGTTGGAACCGACTCCGAAGGCCAAAGTCGATTTCGAAGACTGGGGCAACTTCGGAGGCCGATGAGAGTGGATTCGATGAGTTAGTGGTCGACGTTTCCTGGATTGGGACACGTCATCCCCATCGGATGACTTCTACTGCTGGTCATGCTGTGGCATCATCGATTGATCTCAACCATATATTCAAATATAGCTTTATCAGTCATATCATAAAATAATATAAATTCTCTTAAAGATAACTAAAATTTGAATAGAAATAGCGTGCAAAATTCGTGTCGATAAATATTTGTTTTGCGGAGTTCAAATAGTATTTGTGCGCTAGCTTTTTGGTGGGGTCGTGCGCTGTGGCGTCCATAAGAATAACAAAGCTTAAAATAATGGATCCCTGAACGATCCTCCCAAATGCCAAGTTCCAACCATAAGCCTCCAAGGTGAGAAGTGCGAGTCCCAACCATGCATGAACCACATAAGCATTTATATTTTGTGCGACTCTGAGCTGCATCCAGTCGGCCAGATACATGTATCTATGCATACGAATCAATCGCCCCCTCGATTCATCTGCTGTTCAACGGTGCTTGATTGCTCGGGCCCAGGCGGCAGAGCGGTCACACCGGGTCCGACCGGAGCCTGGGGCAGTGCCCACTTGTCACCCTGACGTGGGCATCTCCGCTGCCCGCCACGAGCCCGGTCCGCAGCGGTCGACACCGGGCCTCATGGCGGACGATATGAGATGAAACGGTCCCGAACAAAACAAGCGGCTCGGAAATCGGAGACGGTCGCTCAGCTTCGAATCCCACGCGGGCTCCCCGTGGACGGGCGGACGCCGGCCCTCTCGTCCACCACCCGTCTTCCCGCTCGCCCTCCCCCGCCCAGTACCCTCCTCTGCACCCATCTGGCTCCCACGTGCTCTGTTATCTCGTTCTCTCACCACGTGGACCACCCCCGCCACCCCGCCTTCTCTCCCAGCCACGTTTTGTTACCGTAGCCCCATGCGGGCTGGCCTCCCTGCCCCCTTTACGGCCCTACCCGTCACCTTTTCGTCCACACACACACACATCTATATATCTATTTATTTATATATAACAGTACTGGTGGCCTGGCATCCTAGGCTACATACGGTGCCAGGAGTAGTGCAAGCCCTCCCTGTGAACCCAACCCTAACCCTACCTCTCTCTCTCTCTCTCTCTCTCTCTTTCTAGCAAGGGTTCAGTATTCCACTCCCACCGGCCTTACCTCCTCTCCTCCTGCCTGCTCGTAGGAGCTCAAAATATGCCATCTTCTTTATCTACTCCTGCATGCAAGATTGTTATCTCGGCTCCTAATAAGAAGGCCATTCCTAGAGAACTGACCAAGAGGACTGCTAAGACACCGGCACCACCTCCTATGGAGAGGCCAAAGGCTCCACATTTACCTCCGCCTCCAGTTATTACTACTAGCTCTCCTCATCTTAATCCTGTACAAAAGCTTATAGCCTCTGCCCTTGATGCCATAGAGAGCAATTTCGTCGTAGAATTGGAGACGAAGCTTCCCCTCCCGAGGTCTGCTGACCCCACAGTCCAAATCTCCGGCAATTTCGCTCCTGTGCCGGAGTCGCCGCCTCGGTACGGGCTTGAAGTGGCCGGCTGTATTCCACCGGAGCTTTATGGCGTCTACGTCCGCAATGGGGCCAACCCGATGTTCCCGCCTTCCGGTGGGCACCATCTCTTCGACGGCGACGGCATGATTCATGCAGTCACCCTTTCGGGCCCCGATGAGGCGTCGTATGCCTGCCGGTTCACCCGCACGAACAGGCTCTCTCAGGAGGAGGCTCTCGGGCGCGCAGTCTTCCCCAGGGCTATCGGCGAGCTCCATGGCCACTCGGGGATCGGCCGGCTCCTGTTATTCTACCTCCGAGCGGCCGCTGGGATTGTGGACCCCACCAGGGGTATCGGCGTGGCAAACGCCGGCCTGGTGTACTTCAACGGCCGCCTCCTCGCCATGTCGGAGGACGACATGCCGTACCACGTCCGCATCACCCCCGCCGGCGACCTCGAGACCGTCGGGCAGTTCGACTTCGCCGGCCAGCTCAATTCGCCGATGATCGCCCACCCGAAGATCGACCCGGAGACCGGCGAGCTCTTCGCCCTCAGCTACAACGTAATCCGCAAGCCTTTCCTCAAGTACTTCTGGGTGGACCCCGTCACCGGTGCAAAGTCGACCGACGTTGCGATAACCCTCCGACAGCCGACCATGGTCCACGACTTCGCGATCACGGAGAATTACGTCGTGATTCCCGACCAGCAGGTCGTGCTCGAGCTATCCAGAATGTTTCATGGCGAATCACCAGTCCGGTGCGACCACCGGAAGACACCGAGGTTCGGCGTGCTCCCAAAGTACGACACGGATGAGTCGAACATCCGGTGGATCGACGTCCCTGACTGCTTCTGCTTCCACTTGTGGAACGCATGGGAAGAGCATTCCAGCGAGGGGAAAAGGACTGTGGTGATCGTCGGATCATGCATGTCGCCTCCGGATACGATATTCTCGGATCGTGAGGAGCCCATGAGGATCGTGCTGTCGGAGATCCAGCTGAACCTAGAGACCGGGAAGTCGACCCGGAGGGAGATCGTGGCCGGGGTGAACCTGGAGGCGGGCCAGGTGAACCGGACCCTGCTGGGGAGGAGAGCCCGGTTCGCTTATCTGGCGATAGCGGAGCCGTGGCCGAGGTGCTGCGGGATGGCGAAGGTGGACCTGGAGAGCGGGGAGGTGTGCCGGTTCGATTACGGGGACGGCCGGTTCGGGGGCGAGCCGACGTTTGTGCCAGCCCTGTCGAGGGCCGGACGGGAGGAGGAGGACGAGGGGTACGTGGTGGGGTTCGTGCGGGATGAGAGGAAGGGGGAGTCGGAGCTGGTGATTGTAAACGGGAAGACTATGGTGCAGGTGGCGGCGGTGAGATTACCGTCGAGAGTGCCGTACGGTTTTCACGGTTCGTTCGTGAGGTCGACGGAGCTCCTTCGGCAACGAGGGTTCCAGTGACTACGTGCAAAAAAAGGCTGGTATGGGTCGGGGTAAAACCGGTTGGCAACGTACGTACGGTAGTGAAGAAGACAATGTGGTCTCCGGGACTCTGGATACCCTCTCGTGTAGATTTGGCTGGTCGTAGCTGGCTTTTTCCTTTGTTGTTTTTTTATTCGTATGAACGTAGTTGTTAATGTCGTTTTGACTACATTTACTCCTCAGTGCTTGCCACCTTTCCTGGTACTTGAATGCTAATCATTCGTGGAAATTGATTTGAAAAAATACAACTTTTTTATCGATAAAATTAAATAACAACTCTGACTCTGAGTTTAATTTTAAAAAAAAGAATTATAATTATTTAATTATAAATATTTTGAGATGAACCGTTTAAAATTTAATTTTTTTTATCACTGAATAGAATATATTTTGAGATGCACTATTGAAGAAAAGCGCTAAAAAATATCTCAAGTAAATATAGATTTTTTTGACTATCTATATATCCAATGCATGGTGAAAGAGTTGATGATTACATATTGTTTTATATATTTTTAATTATATTTTTTTATAAAAATTTTAAGGCCGGCCCATGAAACCATTTAGTGTGTGTGCGAGAGAGAGAGAGAGAGTGTGTGTGATTGTGAACTTTTAGCCACAGGCATTACCCTACTACTATTTCTAATTTTAAATGAGTACTTATAAATTAAAAAATATTATTTTAAAATATTTTGATGCTCACTTTTGATTTTAAAATATAAATAATTATATTGCATAATGTCAAGCAAGGAAAGTAATTTTAACCACAATCATAATATGTATTAGCAGAACTTAAAATTTTTATTTAAGAGAGGATTATATATATATACACACTTATATGAATATCTAATGTGGTTGCTAGGAATTTTGGAGGAATTATATCTCCTCCTAATCTTAACAATATCCTACCCCTACTATTATATATACCTTGGGCTAACTCTTCGAGATCTAATCTTTCTTCATGCTTTATAGCATCATTATTTTTATTTTTATTTTTCTAATCATATTTGATAAAGGGATTAAGAGAAAATATTTTTTAAATAATTTCAAATATTACTCTTGGGATAAATGACATGAGAGTTTAAATGTTCTCGTTGAAGATATTTGACTGCCAAAGGATATTATAATTGGTGCACAGTGCAACTCCTTTGTTATATATCAATTTCAGCAGCTGTCATACGATATCAATTAGTAAGTATCAATCCACCTTTCAATGGGTCCTTAATTAGAGATTTTATTTAAAATTAATATATATACTTCTCTTCTGTGAAAAGAGGCATGTCGGTAGCCGACTACGCGATGGCGTCGGCTCTCCCCAGCATCCCACGAACCCTTGCTTCGATGAAAGGTGGAGTTTAACATCAAGTCCTCGTATGTCACCACCCTCTGACTTCACTGACAACCTTCCATAGTGAAGGAATTATTAGGCTCCATATATAGTGGCATGAACATGGGGTTGTCTCTAATGCTTGGGGTTCCAAAAAAACGACGTGTCCGAAGAAGCCTGGGCTGGGTTTGGGAGGGATGACAAGAATAAAAATGACGTCGATCCGGTGGTTATGGTGACTGCAATCGAGAAATAAAGTATCATTTCATCTATGATTTTTATAATAAACCAGAGAACTGTAGATGTTTTTTTTGGCTGGCAGGTCATGTACGTACGTTTGTAAGTTCTCTAAATTTGTTATTGGTTATGTTAGATGGAGTGCAAGCTTGCCATGCATGGCCTCTTCATAAATTACATTTATTGCTCTACTTGATAATTCGATTCAGTCTTTCAACTTGTTTGTAATTTCTCTTATTAATTATCAGCTCTTGATTTCTTTCTTATCTCCCAGCTCTGGTACCTAAAAAAATGTTTTAATAAGGATATTTGTCCATGCCTTTCCTCTTTTCCCTTGCGATTTTGAAAGTGCGTAGAAAAACTTAATCCTAGAACGTCCAATTTGCCTTCCACTTTTGTGATGCGCGCCCAATAATATGTCACAACTCCAAACTCAAATCTTAATAACTTTATTCATTGAGCAAATGGCAGTATCATGCATCGCAATCCCTTGGGTTTATTCCCATTCTAAGTACAAGTCAAAGGAAAAATCTTCAATCTAAACAACACACTTGTGTGCATGCATATAATTAAAGACGGTTAACCATCCGCACAATATAATTAACTGATACAAGAACTCAAGTGTTCTATTTTTTCTTTCTACAGTTGCTTATGTTTGATGCCAATAGTGAAAGCATACAGTTACATCAACCATTCAATTGAAATATGTGGAAACTAAGCTTGATGCAATAGTCCCAGAAAATAGTGACAACTACAACTTTATAGCTTGTACGTCAACAAAAGAGAGATCTATTGAGAGCCACACACAAGGCATACATTTTCCAGCAAAGGTTGGTATTGTGACCAATCATATTGAAAACACCATCCACCCATGGCTAAGTATCTCTATCTCCATCACCACCGACTCTATTTTCGCTATCTTCCACGATTATTGGTAAGTTAGGTTAGATCGTTTCTAAGCTAGAACCTAGCTAGAGCCAGCTCAGTTAAGATGAATTACAGAATTTGAAGTTAATATTATATTTATTAAAAAATATATAAAGTATTTATTGGCCAATTTATTGCTTAAGATCTTTTACTACAATAAGTAGATAAATAAGGAAGTGTATATGATATTCTACTCTTAAGCATTTTATTTTTAAAATTTCTTAATAAAAAAATTAAAGATGGTCAACTTTAAGTTAAAACTAAAAGACTGACTTTTGAAGTTAATAACCAATCCAAAGAGAACCGGTTGTAGATCTAATTCCATCAAATTAAGTTAATATTAATTCTAGAGTTCATTCCTAACTCATTGCTAACTCAACTGTATAAAAACATGCAACTTCAGTCCTCGTTGCAATGGAAAGCAATATTATTATATGTTGGAATCTGGGTCTTAGTTGGGCCTCCATGGTGGGTTAACCCAATCTAAAAGGAAGCCTGATTTTTATTTTATTTTATTTTCTTTTATTTCATACTTGCCCAAGAAGGAGGAGAAAGAGCATCCATGGAAGAGAATATCTGAGTTGCGGAAAGTAAACTCGGTTGTTATAAATCAAGTATATTATCTTAGGAAGGCCGAAAGATCCATATGTAAAGGAGTACTTTAAATAATTTTAATCATATGGAGCCACCAATGCTTTGTTTGGATGGAGAGAAAACTAAAGAGGAAAGAAAATGGAAGAAGAAAAAATGAAAGAGAAGAAAAGTGAAGAGAAAATATTTTCTCTTCTTCTGTTTATCCTTATTATAAATGATTAAAAAATTCATCAGTTGTTTTTTTTGGAAGGATCAATATTGGAATGAAAAAAAATGAAAGAGTACTTTTGAGTTTTCTCTCCAAAATTTCTTCAGTAGAGAAAACTTTTATATCGGGCCCATTACTTTTTTTTCTCTAATTTTCTTTCCTTTCTACTTTTCTCTCCATCCAAACAAGATAAATTACATTTTTTTTCTAATTTTTTTTCCTTCTTAATTTTCTCTCTATCCAAACAGAGACTAAAGCATGCTTGAAGTGGTCGGAGGCAAATTTTTAAATAAATTTGTTTTATTGGAAGATAATTTTGTAAGTATTGTTATTGCATAAGTTTTAAGAGTTACGATAAAATTTAAAAGCCAGTAATTAGTGTTGTTGAAGTCTAAGAGTTTCGGTAAAGTTTAATAGTCAATAATTAATATTATTAAAATTTAAAAGTCTTAATAAAATTTAAGAGTTGCTTGTATTCATGAGAGAAGTTAGAAAACCATCCTCATGTATCTATAAAAAAAGGCTAAATATCTTGAGTTTTATGAGTGCAAAAAAAAAAAAAAATCATATCATATTAAAAAAATATTATTATTTCACTTCTAATATATTTTTAAGCATTATATCTTTTAATCACTATTACCAACATGTTTAAATTCTAAATAACGCTGGTAGATGGACGCGTTCATGTCAAACGATGCTTCTAAATTCAACACGAACTCCAACTCATGAACCGGCTTTGTTATTTGAACCATACAAGATGTCGCACAGCAAATCGCCGGTCTAGCGCGGCCGCCGGAAGGCACCGATCGAGAGAGCTGAGAAAGTGCGACACGGATCGATGAATCAAACATCCGGAGGATCGACTATATGGCTTCTGCCTCCATCGGTGAAACGCGTGGGAAGATCTACCCAGCGATGGGAAACGAACCGTGTTGGTCGTCGGAACATGCATATATGTCGCTGCCGAACACGGCAATCTCCGACCCCGAAGGAGCCCACGCAAAGCTTGCTGTCGGATGTCTGGCAAAAGTGAAACGCAAGGAGACCAGGGAGTCTGCCCGGAGATAGATTGCGGCCGCAGTGGGCCTGGAGGCGGGCCACGTGAACCGGACCCAGCTGGGGAGGAGAACCCGGTTCGCTTACACGGCGATAGCGGAGCGGCGGCCGAGTTGGACCGCCGCGAGTGGCAGGATACTGAGCGGGACTCTGTGGTGAGGTTACCGTCGAGCGCGTGCAACTCGGGCTCATGAAACTCAAGTTTTTTTGAACCCTAACTTTAACTCTATTTATAAAATATCAATCCTAACCCTAATCCTAACCCTATTTGTAAAATCTCAACCCTAACCCTATTTTTAAAAATCGGGTTCGGATTGAGTTTTGAGTTAGAATTCGGGTTGATAGAAAAAAAAATGACAATTTGAAACAAACAAGCTTAACATTGTATAAATAAGCTTTGCATTATACAAACAAGCTGAAGTTTGAAACAAACAAGCTTCACATTTCAAATTACATGTTTAAAAATATACATCTTTTACATAACACTAAACAAAAAAAAGTACATTCTTAAACCAAAACATATCCAAAATAATCCAAATGTTGCATAACATTTCAATAGCCACTATATGCATTAATGAAGTCACTGTTGTCAGCTCTACATACTTTAAACCTAACAAATAAGGTTAAATCATCACTTCCACAATACCAGTGGGCCTGCTGCTTGTGGTTTTACGGGTTCGTTTTCTTGGGTTTGGGTTGACTGCAACCCTAACCCGGCCCAAGTTGCAAATCGATCTGAGTTCAATCCGGATCCTTTGGGTTTGGGTTAAGCAAACTAGAGTTTGAGTACTGCTGCAAATCGGGTTCCGCGGGCTGGGTTTGGATTGAACCCGGCCCAAGTTGCATCCCTAATCATCATTTCAATAATATTTAGGGAGGAGGTACGGGAAGAGAGAGTGTATTAAAGAAATTTTATAAGGTGGATCTATTTTTACCATTTCAATTTCAATCAATAATAAAAAAATTTTAAAGCATAAGCAACGAAGGAACTGTTTATATTATTTTAATCTTTATCCTGGGATTATAGATAAGATTGAAGGGAGACAACGAAGGACACAATAGTTTTTGTCCATTGTTGTCTCCGATCTTGAATATTTTCTTGTTGTGTATCTGATGTGGCTGATCCAACGCCGTTAGAGAATCGTGAAGGAAGAAAACTGACGGAGCCCCTCTTCGGCCTCAGCTCCCAACACCCATCCACGACATTGCTCTCATCATAATGAAGAAAGAGAATAAGAGGACACGTTATGTGCGTGGGTTTCCCAAAGGCCACCTTACGTCATTAATGTTCTGGTCGAGTCAATGGGCTGGAGCCTTTAATGGTGCAGAAATGGTCATAATGGCTTGAAGAGCATTTAATGGAAAAAAGTGTCGTGAGCATCTTGCTTTGGCTCTCCTTCTCAACCCTAGGGCCGACCCCTCCAGGGCCGACCCCCCAGGGCCGACCTCCCAGGCCGACCCCTCCAGGGCCGACCCCTCCAGGGCCGACCCCCCAGGGCCGACCTCCCAGGGCCGACCCCTCCTGGGCCGACCCTCCAGGGCCGACCTCCCAGGGCCGACCCCTCCTGGGCCGACCCCTCCAGGGCCGACCTCCCAGGGCCAACACCTCCAAGCTGCCAAGCTCCCTCACTGTTAACAGTGCCATGCAAGCTCATCCAAGGGCATGAGCAGGGCCACGCAAGCACTCCATACTCAATACTCTATGAGGGATAGTTGGCTTCAACTCAACATCATCCTTCTCCCCCAATGGCTGTACCTTGGGACCCACACGACTAACTTTGTCACCCATCACTGTCCGCATAGGACAACCAAAAAGGTGACATAGGGGACATGTTTGGCAAGCGCCGTAACGATCGGTCATGCCCTGCGACCACCTGCTCTGACAGGACACGGCCTGCAGCTTGACACGTCATATGGAGTAAGCTCCACTGTACTGACGTCAATCAATGCTCTGACAAGTGATCACGCCCCAAGCCCACGGATTTCAGGCATCTATAAAAAGGTAAGAGGGACCTTGACCAGGGGGAGGGTAACACACTCATAACACTCCTAAAGGCTCACACAGAGGGAGCTCCTCTCTGGGCCTCTCTCTTTCTTTTTCTCTTTCGAGCTTCCTCAAGCTCACGGCTGATGCCCAGACCACTGACTTGAGCGTCGGAGGGTCCCACTGGGGCCCCCTCCGGCTCCCGAGACTTGCTTGCAGGCGCGAGGAGCTTACTGGAGGAGACAACCGCACGCTCGAGGCCGGTGATTTGGCGTCATCAGATTGGCGCGCCAGGTAGGGGGGATCAACGATGCTAGTTTGCAGATCCTCATCCCTTTTTATCAAAACGGTGGATCGTGAAGATGGTGGATTATGAAGATTTCACCAGTTAAGCTGGGGGGCACCTTCAACGAGCTGAGCAGCAGGAGGCCAGCCTTTCGTTCCATCATCACCACTATCTCAGACCATTCAAACAGAACATGTTGCCACTCATCCTACAAATTCAAACATTGACGGTGGCTGTCCAAAAGCTCTAGAAGCAACATCTTATGACCATGCAACAGCGAGCAAAGCTTCTACTCGCCCTTTGGTCACTGCCCAGGCCAGCCATCCTTCATCCTGCTGGGAACCTCCCCAGCAAGAGGTCCAACATCATCAAGCCCATCAGCGACTTAAAGCTCAGAGAGCCACCACTTGCCGCACAAGCAGCCCTCTCTCCCATGGACAGCGATGCAGAGGAAGGTCCGGCCATGGCTCCGGTTCCCGACTCTGCTCCGAGGCATCGGTTCTTCTCCAGACCCGACGCTAGCACCTCGGCTTCAGATCCAGCCCCGGAGGCTCTCGTTTTCATGCTCCTGGCACCACATCCCCGAGCGCCAGGCAAGCTTCTCTTCCTCTCTGCCACATCCCAGGTCCGAGTGAAAGCTCCCAAAGCAACCGCGTCCAGATGCATTACATGCACCCATGCACGTAATGAGACTTCATAGGAGAGAGAAGGACCATGGAAGCTGGAGGGGTCCTTACCTTGGATCAATGTCGAGGCTGCCCGAATCCTATAACTCCCAACAACATCCTCTCCTAACCGTCCGACTTCAGCGGACTCTCCCGGCCGCTCATCTTCAACGGTCGTTGGCTGCTCGGGCTTCCCTCGGCGACCTCTAGCTCCCGAGTTCGACTCCGACTCTTGTCCGTGGCTCCGCTCCAGCGTCCCTGGCTCTGGATCCCATCTCTCTCTTCACTGCACTCCAAAGATGGGTCCCCAGCTTCATTTCGGAGAGGAGCTGGTCATCAACCAACTCCAGGCTCCGTCCCAACTTGATTCCCTAGGGGGCAGACCACCAGCGGGCGGAAATGCTCAAATCCATATAGGGAAAACAGGGGTGCTACAAGAGCTAAGTATGATGCACCTAAGACAATTTTCTTTCATTGACACTTAAAAATGTCATGCAGGGAAGACCAACCTTGTATCAGCCTTCAAGACCAACCTCGTGTTGGCGTTACAAAAGCTCGACCCCGGTCGGCACCAAAGCCCTGGGCCAGCCAGGCATAAAGCCCAGTGTACCACTGGCAGAGCGGTGTACCACCGGCTCTCAGCAAAAAAGCCCGACCCCGGTCGGCACCAAAGCCCTGGGCTGGCCAGGCATGAAGCCCAATGTACCACTGGCAGAGCGGTGTACCACCGGCTCTCAGCAACAAAAGCGCGACCCCGGTCGGCACCAAACCCTGGGCCAGCCAGGCATGAAGCCCAGTGTACCACTGGCAGAGCGGTGTACCACCGGCTCTCAGCAACAAAAGCCCGACCCCGGTCGGCACCAAAGCCCTAGGCTAGCCAGGCATGAAGCCCAGTGTACCACTGGCAGAGCGGTGTACCACCGGCTCTCAGCAACAAAAGCCCGACCCCGGTGGGCACCAAAGCCCTGGGCCGGCCAGGCATGAAGCCCAGTGTACCACTGGCAGAGCGGTGTACCACCGGCTCTCAGCAACAAAAGCCCGAGCCCGGTCGGCACCAAAGCCCTGGGCCAGCCAGGCATGAAGCCCAGTGTACCACTGGCAAAGCGGTGTACCACCAGCTCTCAGCAACAAAAGCCCGACCCCGGTCGGCACCAAAGCCCTGGGCCAGCCAGGCATGAAGCCCAGTGTACCACTGGCAGAGCGGTGTACCACCAGCTCTCAGCAACAAAAGTTCGACCCCGGTCGGCACCAAAGCCCTGGGCCAGCCAGGCATGAGGCCCAGTGTACCACTGAAAGAGCGGTGTACCACCGGCTCTCAGCAACAAAAGCCCGACCCCGGTCGGCACCAAAGCCCTGGGTCAGCCAGGCATGAAGCCCAGTGTACCACTGGCAGAGTGGTGTACCACCGGCTCTCAGCAACAAAAGCCCGACCCCGGTCGGCACCAAAGCCCTGGGTCGGCCAGGCATGAAGCCTAGTGTACCACTGGCAGAGCGGTGTACCACCGGCTCTCAGCAACAAAAGCCCGACCCCGGTCGGCACCAAAGCCCTGGGCCGGCCAGGCATGAAGCCCAGTGTACCACTAGTAGAGGGGTGTACCATCGGCTCTCAGCAACAAAAGCCCGACCCCGGTCGGCACCAAAGCCCTGGGCCGGCCAGGCATGAAGCCCAGTGTACCACTGGCAGAGCGGTGTACCACCGGCTCTCAGCAACAAAAGCCTGACCCTGGTCGACACCAAAGCCCTGGGCCGGCCAGGCATGAAGCCCAGTGTACCACTGGCAGAGTGATGTACCACCGGCTCTCAGCAACAAAAGCCCGACCCCAGTCGGCACCAAAGCCCTGGGCCGGCCAGGCATGAAGTCCAGTGTACCACTGGCAGAGCGGTGTACCACCGGCTCTCAGCAACAAAAGCCCAACCCCGGTCGGCACCAAAGCCCAGGGCCGGCCAGGCATGAAGCCCAGTGTACCACTGGCAGAGCGGTGTACCACCGGCTCTCAGCAACAAAAGCCCGACCCCGGTCGGCACCAAGCCCTGGGCCGGCTAGGCATGAAGCCCAGTGTACCACTGGCAGAGCGGTGTACCACCGTCTCTCAGCAACAAAAGCCCGACCCCGGTCGGCACCAAAGCCCTGGGCCAGCCAGGCATGAAGCCCAGTGTACCACTGGCAGAGCGGTGTACCACCGGCTCTTAGCAACAAAAGCCAGACCCCGGTCGGCACCAAAGCCCTGGGCCGGCCAGGCATGAAGCCCAGTGTACCACTGGCAGAGCGGTGTACCACCGGCTCTCAGCAACAAAAGCCCGACCCCGATCGGCACCAAAGCCCTGGGCTAGCCAGGCATGAGTCCAATGTACCATTGGCAGAGCGGTGTACCACCGGCTCTCAGCAACAAAAGCCCGACCCCGGTCGGCACCAAAGCCCTGGGCCAGCCAGGCATGAAGCCCAGTGTACCACTGGCAGAGCGGTGTACCACCGGCTCTCAGCAACAAAAGCCCGACCCCGATCGGCACCAAAGCCCTGGGCCAGCCAGGCATGAAGCCCAGTGTACCACTGGCAGAGCGGTGTACCACCGGCTCTCAGCAACAAAAGCTCGACCCCGGTCGGCACCAAAGCCCTGGGCCGGCCAGGCATGAAGCCCAGTGTACCACTGGCAGAGCGGTGTACCACCGGCTCTCAGCAATAAAAGCCCGACCCCGGTCGGCACCAAAGCCCTAGGCCAGCCAGGCATGAAGCCCAGTGTACCACTGGCAGAGCGGTGTACCATCAGCTCTCAGCAACAAAAGCCCGACCCCGGTCGGCACCAAAGCCCTGGGCCAGCCAGGCATGAAGCCCAGTGTACCACTAGCAGAGCGGTGTACCACCGGCTCTCAGCAACAAAAGCCCGACCCAGGTCGGCACCAAAGCCCTGGGCCAGCCAGGCATGAAGCCCAGTGTACCACTGGCAGAGCGGTGTACCACCGGCTCTCAGCAACAAAAGCCCGACCCCGGTCGGCACCAAAGCCCTATGCCGGTCAGGCATGAAGCCCAGTGTACCACTGGCAGAGCGGTGTACCACCAGCTCTTAGCAACAAAAGCCCGACCTCGGTCGGCACCAAAGCCCTGGGCCAGCCAGGCATGAAGCCCAGTGTACCACTGGCAGAGCGGTGTACCACCGGCTCTCAGCAACAAAAGCCCGACCCCGGTCGGCACCAAAGCCCTGGGCCGGCCAAGCATGAAGCCCAGTGTACCACTGGCAAAGCGGTGTACCACAGGCTCTCAGCAACAAAAGCTCGACCCCGGTCGGCACCAAAGCCCTGGGCCAGCCAGGCATGAAGCCCAGTGTACCACTGGCAGAGCGGTGTACCACCGGCTCTCAGCAACAAAAGCCCGACCCCGGTCAGCACCAAAGCCCTGGCCAGCCAGGCATGAAGCCTAGTGTACCACTGGCAGAGCGGTGTACCACCGGCTCTCAGCAACAAAAGCCCGACCCCGGTCGGCACCAAACCCCTGGGCCGGCCAGGCATGAAGCCCAGTGTACCACTGGCAGAGCGGTGTACCACCGGCTCTCAGCAACAAAAGCTCGACCCCGGTCGGCACCAAAGCCCTGAGCCAGCCAGGCATGAAGCCCAGTGTACCACTGGAAGAGCGGTGTACCATCGGCTCTCAGCAACAAAAGCCCGACCCCGGTTGGCACCAAAGCCTTGGGCCAGCCAGGCATGAAGCCCAGTGTACCACTGGCAGAGCGGTATACCACCGGCTCTCAGCAACAAAAGCCCGACCCCGGTCGGCACCAAAGCCCTGGGCCAGCCAGGCATGAAGCCCAGTGTACCACTGACAGAGCGGTATACCACCGGCTCTCAGCAACAAAATCCCGACACTCGTCAGCATATGAAGCCCTGCACCAGCCAGGCATGAAGCCCGACGCCCATCGGCACGTGAAGCCCTGCACCAGCCAGGCGTGAAGCCCGACACCCGTCGGCACATGAAGCCCTATACCAGCCAGGCATGAAGCCCGACACCCGTCGGCACATGAAGCCCTGCAACAGCCAGGCATGAAGCCCGACACCTGTCGGCACATGAAGCCCTGCAACAGCCAGGTGTGAAGCTTGACACCTGTCGGCACATGAAGCCCGACGCCCGTCGGCACATGAAGCCCTGCACCAGCCAGGCATGAAGCTCGACGCCCGTCGGCACGTGAAGCCGTGCACTAGCCAGGCGTGAAGCCCGACAGCCGTCGGCACATGAAGCCCTGCACCAGCCAGGCGTGAAGCCCGACACCCGTCGGCACATGAAGCCCTGCAACAGCCAGGCGTGAAGCTCGACACCCATCGGCACATGAAGCCCTGCAACAGCCAGGTGTGAAGCCCGACGCCCATCGGCACATGAAGCCCTGCATCAGGCGAGGATCAGCCACTTGGGAGGTAACGCCCCTTTCGCCTTGCTGGGGTAGGCCCGCTTCGTCTCAGGGGTGAGGGGGCATCTGATGTGGCTGATCCAACACCGTTAGAGAATCGAGAGGACATGTTATGTGCGTGGGTTTCCCAAAGGCCACCTTACATCATTAATGTTCGGTCGAGTCAATGGGCTGGAGCCTTTAATGGTGCAGAAATGGTCATAATGGCTTGAAGAGCATTTAATGGAAAGAAGTGTCGCGAGCATCTTGCTTTGGCTCTCCTTCTCAACCCTAGGGCCGACCCCTCCAGGGCCGACCCCTCCAGGGCCGACCTCCCAGGGCCGACCCCTCCAGGGCCGACCCCTTTAGGGCCGACCTCCCAAGGCCGACCCCTCCAGGGCCGACCCCTCCAGGGCCGACCTCCCAGGGCCGACCCCTCCAGGGCCGACCCCCTAGGGCCGACACCTCCAAGCTGCCAAGCTCCCTCACCGTTAACAGTGCCATGCAAACTCATCCAAGGGCATGAGCAGGGCCACGCAAGCACTCCATACTCAACACTCTATGAGAGATAGTTGGCTTCAACTCAACATCATCCTTCTCCCCCAATGGCTGTACCTTGGAACCCACACGACTAACTTTGTCACCCATCACTGTCCGCATAAGACAACCAAAAAGGTGACGTAGGGGACATGTTTGGCAAGCGCCGTAACGATCGGCCATGCCCTGCGACCACCTACTCTGACAGGACACGGCCTGCAGCTTGACACGTCATATGGAGGTAAGCTCCACTGTACTGACGTCAATCAATGCTCTGACAAGTGATCACGCCCCAAGCCCACGGATTTCAGGCATCTATAAAAAGGTAAGAGGGACCTCGACCAGGGGGAGAGGTAACACACTCATAACACTCCTAAAGGCTCACACAGAGGGAGCTCCTCTCTGGGCCTCTCTCTCTCTTTTTCTCTTTCGAGCTTCCTCAAGCTCACGACTGATGCCCAGACTACTGACTTAAGCATTGGAGGGTCCCGCTGGGGCTCTCTCCGGTCCCCGGGACTTGCTTGCAGGCGCGAGGAGCTCACTGGAGGAGACGACCGCACGCTCGAGACCGATGATTTGGCGTCATCAGTATCCATTTGGCTTTGCCAATTATTTTTGGCTGAATGCCAGCATATATATATATATATATATATATATATATATATATATATATATATATATATATAAAAGAGAGAGAAAAGAGGGAGAGAGAGTTGATGTGTAGCAAATTCAGATCCATTTTTTTTAAATTTTTTTGAACTTATATGAATCATGAATCCCCTTTAAAAAAAAAGTAGCTTTAAGGTTAATATGAATCTAAGAATAAAAATAAAAAAGATGATCAAATTTAAAATTTGATTGCATATTCTTTAAAAAAATACTTAAATATCTAAATTTAAATATTTTAAATATTTTGAAATATACTGTTAGAATTGCATTTGCTATTGCTAAACAAAAGATGGTCAACAGAAAAAATATTTTTCAACGACAAGTAAATATAATTTTTTATTGTCTTCATCCAATACAGTGAGGGCTGCCAACAAAGTCAAGGGGACGGGTTGCCAACGGCAAGTTTTCCTTTGCTTTTTTATATTGATAACATTAAAAAAAAAAAGTCTAAGACCTCATAAAACCATTCTCCACACGTTAATAAAAAGCTACATGATCCCCTTTGAGAAAGGTGGAGTTCAATCTTAAGAAGTCCTCGTATGGCCACCCCTTGACTTTGTTGGCAACCTTCTATGGTGATGGAATTATTGGGTTAGGTGGTGACATTTACGTGTGGTGTTGTTCAATGATTGGGATGCATAAAGGACCTCTTTTTAAAGAAAAAGTTACCAAAAAAAAAAAAAAAAAGAAAAAGTCTTAGTTGCATTATCTTCTGAGTCAGCAAATGCGAATCAATCATGTGGATTGATTGTTTACATATGCGATAATCAAATGAACTTTGTTATACAATGTATGCATGCTGACACGCATGGATGATCAATTCTCATGATTGATGCGCACTTGTTGCATTGAAGGACGGTATAACAAGTCTTTTCCTTCTTTAAAGCTTGAGTTAGGCTTTTTTTTGATTGGATTGACTGGTATAGATATGACATCTTAGTGGATTTGGTGACCATCAAGAAATATTATAACTATATAAAGTAGAACTAGTAGGGTTCTCTTTTAAATATGCCGTGATCATAAAAGAAATAAAATAAAATTAAGATTTAACATGACTTTTCTTCAAGCGCCTATCTAGCTCAAAAAAAGTTATATAATAGATCAATTTGAAAAAAAACATTGCTTAATACGATGATAAAAAATTGAAAACATGTAGAGGTGATCAATTAGAAAACAAAGCAAACTCATTATTTACTCCACTAAAAATATTAAAATCTACTTAGAAAGATTCTAACTTTAATAGAAGTACAATAAAAAAATAAAAAATTACCACAACAATTACCATAAGAATAAAATTATCAAACAATCCATGATAAAACCAAAAATTCAAACATTCCAACAAAAGTTCAAAAAATGTTATAGAGTAGATCAATTCGAAAAAAAAATATCGCTTGATATGGGAAAAAATATTAAACTAAAAAAAATCGAGTGTTTAAAGTAAATTAACAAAGAAAGATCCATTATTCATTCCACCAAAAATATTAGAAATTAGGAGCAAGATTCTAAATCCATACGTATACTTAAAAATAATTTTAATTTTTTAAAATAACAATAGTAATATCTTCTAAATCGATAAAAAGAGAAATAAGATTTAATTTATGTTTAAAAAATAAAAAAGTTTGTAAAGATTAATCTTTATTATATTGCTTAGCATGGCTTCTTTTCTAGTACAACTCAACTCAACTCAACCAAGTCTTTTCTCAACTACATAAGGTCGGCTATATGAATCTGCTTCTTTCACTCTGGCTTCTCTCCAGTACCTTCATATAAATTAGAAAACTCTAAATTCTTTTAGCAGGGACGTTGTGTCTTCCAATTTTCTTATTTTATTAATCATTAGTCATAAAAATGAAGCAACTTCAAATGCATTTCTACAATAATTTAATTTAAGTGAAGCAGCTAACAATTCATGTTGTTGGACATAAAGATTGCTCAGTTGTTAATAATTTATAAAAAATAAAGAGTATGCCTTTTACTTTAGGTAAAAAGATCGAAGTCCAACTTGTACATTAACCTCTCCATGGATTACACTTACCATCTTCTTGATAATTTGATTCAATCTTTTCGCTTGGTTGCGGTTTCTCTACCAGCAACGTTTATTTTCCCTCCCTTAAATAATATATTTTTCCTATTATGTATCTCTGAATCTTTCCTCTCTCTTGGAACTTTGGGAGCGTGCAAAGAGATTATACCTTGAAACCAAATTGGCCATGCACTTCTATTATGTCCAATAGACTAAAATCTAGAACTCCAAATCTGCCCTAACTTCATTCATTGAGCAAATGAAATTATTATGCCTCTCGATCCTTGGGTGAGTAATTTCTGATATGACTGATCCTGCATCGTTAGAATAAAAGGTAACAGCAGCTAATGAAGATCACCATCTCCCGACCCCGAGACCCCCTCCGGTCTCGGGGTGCACCAGCATCATCCCACCCCCGGGACCCCTTCCGGTCTCAGAGCGGGATCACCATCTCTCGACCCCGAGACCCCCTCCGGTCTCGCGGTGCACCAGCATCATCCCACCCCTGGGACCCCTTCCGGCCTCGGAATGGGATCACCATATCTCGACCCCAAGACCCCCCTCCGGTCTTGGGGTACGTGGGTATCATCAGCGATCAGCACGCGGACCAACCTTCGAACCAAATGACAGCTCCGGGCCACATGGCGCGCCCACGTGATTCTCCGTACGCCCGTGATTGCGCCCCGTTACGGAGGGCCATGCCTCATAACGGCGTATAGCGCACTGCATGTTCCTGTGCGTGACTGTGCTCCATTACGGTGTACGATTCGCTACCACTTGCAACTGTGCGCGGTCATATCAAGCAACGGCGTGCACCAAATACAACCGCGGCTGTTAGACACGTGTGATATCATGTTGACAGGTAGTGCGGGATGCCTTCGGCACGCACAGTGATGGTACGACGGCGATCTTCCGGAACAGTAAGATGGGATATTCGGACAGGTATAAAAAACATGCGCCCGCACTGTGAGTAAGGATCCGAACTCTGGTTTTCTAGCTTTCTTCCTCCTAGAAAAACCCTAACTGTCTCAGCTCCCTTCCACTGAGCGGTTCTCGTCTGATCCCAATGACTGACTTGAGCGTCGGAGGATCCCCATCGGAACAACCGGTCTCCGGGGACTTTTCTTGCAGGGGTCCGAGGAGAAGGACGTTCGTCTTCCCCGACGTTTGAAGAAGGTGACTTGGCGTCATCAGATTGGCGCGCCAGGTAGGGGGAAGAAAGAGAAAAGACATCGAACCAGCAGTCTACTTTCCCTCTCTTCAAGCTCTTGAAGCTATGGTGCAACTCGGACGAAGGGAGTTTCAGCCGGTTGCGCTGGGGGGCAGCACCGTAGGGCCGGTCCACCACGGAGGCCCCCCTGGCTCTCGCAGCCAGTATTCTGGAGCCGCTGCACCCCCGAGGGGCTGGGCCTTCTGCTCCTCAAGTCGATGTTCCCGCGCCTGCTCTGCAACAGCTCCAAGAAGATCGATTCACTGCCCTGGCCACGCAAGTCCAGTCTTTGGCGGCGGTAGTTCAGGGCCTGCAGCACCAGTAGGCGGCTGTGCAGCAGCCAGAGCCGAATCCATCTTTCCCGGGGGTGGTACAACCCAGACCAGCTGCGAGCCAACCTCGACCTGGTAGAGGAAGTGCGAGACCTAGTGCAACTTCGGATGGCGGTCTACCGGCAACGGGCCGCCAAATATTATAACGCCCATGTGCGCCCCAGGACTTTCCTGCTAGGAGACCTAATCCTTCGATGGGCTGAGGTCTCGAAGCCAGCAGAGGAAGGAAAGCTAGCTCCAAATTGGGAAGGACCTTATTGGATCGCCGAGACACTTCACCACGGAGCTTACAAGATTGAGGAGCTCGATGGGAAGCCACTCCCTAGGACATGGAATGCAGATAACCTTCGCCGGTACTATCAGTAACGTATTCCTCCTCTCACATCAAGTATCATGCTTGTATTCGCTTGGGTTTTCACCCCTCATTTTATATAACAAAATTCGATTTTAGCTCATGAGATCTTTGCACCTAAAGCCCTGGGCCAGCCAGGCATGAAGCCCGACACCCATCGGCACCTAAAGCCCTAGGCCAGCCAGGCATGAAGCCCGACACCCGTCGGCACCTAAAGCCCTGCACCAGCCAGGCATGAAGCCCGACCCCGGTTGGCACAAAAAGCCCTGGGCTAGCCAGGCATGAAGCCCAACACCCATCGGCACCTAAAGCACTGGGCCAGCTAGGCATGAAGCCCGACACCCGTCGGCACCTAAAGCCTGGGCCAGCCAGGCATGAAGCCCGACCCTGGTCGGCACAAAAAGCCCTGGGCAGCCAGGCATGAAGCCCGACACCCATCGGCACCTGAAGCCCTGGGCCAGCCAGGCATGAAGCCCAACCCGGTCGGTACAAAAGCCCTGGGCCAGCCAGGCATAAAGCCCGACACCCGTCGGCACCTAAAGCCCTGCACCAGCCAGGCATGAAGCCCGACCCCGGTCAGCACAAAAAGCACTGGGCCAGCAAGGCATGAAGCCCGACACCCGTCGGCACCTAAAGCCCTGGGTCAGCCAGGCATGAAGCCCGACCCCGATCGGCACAAAAAGCCCTGGGCCAGCCAGGCATGAAGCCCGACACCCGTCGGCACCTGAAGCCCTGGGCCAGCCAGGCATGAAGCCCGACCCCGATCGGCACAAAAAGCCCTGGGCTAGCCAGGCATGAAGCCCGACACCCGTCGGCACCTAAAGCCCTGCACCAGCCAGGCATGAAGCCCATCCCCGGTCGGCACAAAAAGCCCTGGGCTAGCCAGGCATAAAGCCCGACACCCGTCGGCACCTAAAGCCCTGCACCAGCCAGGCATGAAGCCCGACTCCGGTCGGCACAAAAGCCATGGGCCAGCCAGGCATGAAGCTCGACACCCATCGGCACCTAAAGCCCTGCACCAGCCAGGCATGAAGCCCGACGCCCGTCGGCACCTAAAGCCCTGGGCCAGCCAGGCATGAAGCCCGACACCCGTCGGCACCTAAAGCCCTGGGCCAGCTAGGCATGAAGCCCAACACCCGTCGGCACCTAAAGCCCTGCCAGCCAGGCATGAAGCCCAACACCCATCGGCACCTAAAGCCCTGCACCAGCCAGGCATGAAGCCCGACCCTGTTCAGCACAAAAAGCCCTGGGCCAGCCAGGCATAAAGCCCGACACCCGTCGGCACCTAAAGCCCTGGGCCAACCAGGCATGAAGCCCGACACCCGTCGGCACCTAAAGCCCTGGGCCAGCCAGGAATGAAGCCCGACACCCGTCGGCACCTAAAGCCCTGGGCCAGCCAGGCATGAAGCCCGACGCCCGTCGGCACCTAAAGCCCTGGGCCAGCCAGGCATGAAGCCCGACGCTCGTTGGCACCTAAAGCCCTGCACCAGCCAGGCATAAAGCCCGACACCCATCGGCACCCAAAGCCATGCACCAGCTAGGTATGAAGCCTGACACCCGTCGCCACCCAAAGCCCTGCACCAGCCAGGCATAAAGCCCGACCCCGTCACCACCCAAAGCCCTGGGCCAGCCAGGCATAAAGCCCGACACCCGTCGGCACCTAAAGCCCTGCACCAGCCAGGCATGAAGCCCAACACCCGACGACACACAAAGCCCTGCACCAGCCGGCAAAGCCCGACACCCGTCGGCACCCAAAGCCCTGCACCAGCCAGGCATGAAGCATGACACCCATTGGCACCTAAAGCCCTGGGCCAGCTAGGCATGAAGCCCGACACCCGTCGACACCTAAAGCCCTGGGCCAGCTAGGCATGTAGCCCGACACCCGTCGGCACCTAAAGCCCTGGGCCAGCTAGGCATGTAGCTCGACACCCGTCGGCACCCAAAGCCCTGCACCAGCCAGGCATAAAGCTTGACCCCGTCGGCACCTAAAGCCCTGGGCCAGCCAGGCATAAAGCCCGACACCCGTTGGCATCTAAAGCCCTGCACCAGCCAGGCATGAAGCCCGACACCTGACAGCAAACAAAGCCCTGCACCAGTTGGGCATAAAGCCCGACACCCGTCGGCACCCAAAGCCCTGCACCAGCCGGGCATAAAGCCCGATACCCGTCGGCACCTAAAGCCCTACACCATCCAGGCATGAAGACCGACACCCGTCAGCGAATAAAGCCCGACACTCGATGGCACACAAAGTCCCGCCGGTCAGGTAAAGTCCGATCCCCGTCGGCGCCAAAAGCCATATGCCTACTTAGCGCAAGGCCCGACATACTCCTGGCAAAGTGTTGCGCCGACGGTCTTAAGGAACCCACCTACCTCAACCTCTAACTACTGGCGTTTCAACCCCAAGAAACCTATCCTCCCCGGCCCCAGTTTTTGGTCCTAGATGGCTAAGGCGGAATAGCTCATATGAGTTGAGAGTTATCCCCTGGTACTAGCGGGACTAATGGGACCATGGTGCCGCGTATTGTCAACCAACGAATTCAGGGTAAGTCATAAGTAGACAATGTATTTTGAAGAAGATTATCTCATTAATTGGAAGGAATTACAAAATGCCGATATCGTCGGACTTGCAAAAAACAAAAATACAAGCTCACGGTTCTGCTGGCGCGGGCTCATCGTCGGAGGGGCCGAATCTGAGAAGCGGTCTAGCTCAACTTCCAGGGCCTGGGAAATGTTCAAATCGCTGGCCACTTTCTCCTTCCCATGCTGGAATCCTTCGAGGAACACTGCCACCGAGGCTTCTACCAAATCATCGGTGAAGCGCTCGGATGCCTTGTACTCTTCTATGATCCCAGTGGTCCTGGCCGCAATGGCAGCTTCCACCTCTGCGGCCCGAGCCTTCTCCTCCATGGCGAGGGCTACCACTGCAACCCTCTCAGCCTTTCGGGCGCGACTCGCCTCCTCCCGGTACTGGTTTGCTCCTCCTTCGCCGCCCACGCTTCTTCCTTCGTCGCCCACGCCTCTTCCTCCGCGGCCTTCGTTCCCTCCTCCGCGGCCTTCACTTTCTCCTCCGCCGCAACCGCCTGACCCTCGGCCTCCTGGAGGGCTAAGGTTAGCTCAAAGATGTGTATATCTCTGGCCATCACAGCGTTCTCGGCCTCCATCATTTGGTGGAGTGCCGCACGCACACGGTTGGCGTCGGCCTCCGCTCGGTTCTCAGCGGCCTTGGTTTTGCTAGCCCAGGCGCTTTTGGCCAACTCCAGTGCCTCTTCGGCCGCCTCCGTGCAGCGCTGAGTGTCCTCAGCCTCCTTCTACGCCTCCCGTAGAAGGGCCTTCCCACCATGGATCACATCCCTGGCGGCCCTCAGGGAGTGTGCGAGCTGCATGCGTAAGTTCCAGGTCATCAAAAAGAAAAGAAAAAGACAAAGGCAAAAGGCAAAAAGACCGCTTACCCTGACAACGGCCGCGTAGGAATCTCGGAAGAATGCGCTCGCCTTCTGATGGCTAAGGTCCTCCAGGATCTCGGGCATAAAAACTGGGGCAAGGACCCGCTCAGCCCAGCGACCATCGTTCAAGGAGTCCCGGGGCGGCCCGGGCTTGGCCCCACTCCGTTCAGCCATCTCGGTAGTCTCTGGCTCGACGCACGGGCTGTTCCCAGGCAACCTCTCGGGGGGTGGGCTCGCGACCCTTGATGGCCCCTCCCCCAATCCATGGTAGCCTCCGGCGGGGTCGGTTCGCCAGGGGCAGAAAGCTCTTCAGCCACTATAGGCACCTCTGCCGCTACCGGCTCCGCTGCGACCAGCTCCTTGATTGGGACTCTCGTGGTCGCCGTCATCTCTGGCAGGGTGTCGGCTGTGAGATCAACTTCTGGAGCAGCCGGGGGATCTTGCGGTGCTGGTGGTTGGGAGGCCCGGGCCGTCGGGCGTTTCGGAGCTGGAGCTCACTGGCCTCCAGGTGGCCCCTCCCGGGCCCTCTTTTTAGAGGCGGCCCTCAGGAGCTTCTCTGCCGATATCTTCATAGCTACACAATATCAGTCAAAGTCAAAAAAAAGAAAAAAAAGAAAAGAGAAGCAAAATTTTTGGCTAAGGGTGGAGATGGCTTACCTCGGTGGGAGATAAGACCCGCCGACTCGAGATTATCTTCCATCAAGAGCAAGGTGTACCGAGGGATTTTGGCAGCCAGCAATTGACCTGACGCCTCCCGATCCCCATGATGGATGGCGGAGTTCGCATTCCCTCGGAGGTCGGGATCTCCCCACCGGGGCCTAACTTGGTCAGTGTTTGCGAAAAAGAATCGGGATTTCCATCCCTTAATTGAAGAAGGAAGAAAAAGTTTGAGGACCCGATTGGGTCGGGGCTGGAACAGCCACCAACCCTTCTGGGACCGGAGGATGTAGAAGGATCGGAAAAGAGAGATTCTAGGGGTGATACTCAGACGATGGCAGAGAATGACAAAGGCTCTGATGACACGGTAGGAGTTCGGGACCAGTTGAGATGGGGTCAAGGAGTAGTAGTCGAGAAGGTTGATGAAAAAGGGCGGAAAAGGTGGACGAAGACCTGCCTTTAGGCAAATCTCATAAAGGGCCACCCGACCGAGTCGGGAGGAGATGACCCTATCATCGGGAGTTGGCAGAAAAAGCTCAACGTCCTGGGGAATCTAGTAACGGGCCCGGATTTTTGCCAAATCCAGACCTGTTACCATGGAGGCAGTCCCCTCTGAGGACCCCTCCACCCTCGAGGAGGTGCCGGCCTCCGACCGGCGGCCCCTCGATGGGGCTCCACCGGCGACCCGTCACCGGGCCAGGGGGACGCAGTCCTCTGAATCAATGGACCACTCAAGTGGAGGAGAAGGAGAAGGTGGGGAGAGGTACAGTGCCTCTCAGAGGGAGGATCGTTCTCCGAACCGTCCTCCGAGGTCCAAGATGGAGAGCTCATGAGCAAAGGAAGGGATGGAGAAGTCTGGAATGGGCAAAGAACTGACCTGGAAGAAAGAAAACCAAGCACGAGCTCTCGGGTTGCAGGGGAGATCAGAGCACAGCCACAGAGGAAGACGACGACAGCGGAAGCGATATGGCCAGATTCAACCCCTCATTTGGATTTATTGGGTTTTCAAATCGTCCCACCTCGTCTCGTCAGCCACATAGCCCCCTACCATAGGTTGGCTCACCTCGAGGGATGCCCAGTGCATGGTGCGGCACGCCTCCGGCCAATGATGGGACCCCGTTGACGTCGCCGTTATGAAAGGTAATGATGATACAGCTTTTCGTGCAGACTTTGAAGGGCTAGTTTTCTCTCGAGGTCGATCGTGGCGGGCACAGTGTACGAAGGCGGCCGCCTTCTCACATTCCCCAGGCCGTCCGCATAAGAGATGTGGATGGGGATTAGCCACGTGAAGAACATCCCTTTCGCCTCAACAGTGGGACTCGCTTCGCCTCAGGGGTGAGGGGGCATCTAATATGACTGATCCTGCATCGTCAGAATAAAAGGTAACAGCAGCTAACGGAGATCACCATCTCCCGACCCCGAGACCCCCTCCGGTCTCGGGGTGCACCAGCATCATCCCACCCCTGGGACCCCTTTCGGTCTCGGGGCGGGATCACCATCTCTCGACCCCGAGACCCCCTCCGGTCTCGGGGTACACCAGCATCATCCCACCCCCGTGACCCCTTCCAGTCTCGGGGTGGGATCACCATCTCTCGACCCCGAGACCCCCTCCGGTCTCGGGGTGCACCAGCATCATCCCACCCCCAGGACCCCTTCCGGTCTCGGGATGGGATCACCATCTCTCGACCCCGAGACCCCCTCCGATCTCGGGGTGCACCAGCATCATCCCACCCCCGTGACCCCTTCCAATCTCGGGGTGGGATCACCATCTCTCGACCCCGAGACCCCCTCCGGTCTCGGGGTTCACCAGCATCACCCCACCCCGGGACCCCTTCCGGTCTCGGGTGGGATCACCATATCTCGACCCCGAGACTCCCTCCGGTCTCGGGGTGCACCAGCATCACCCCACCCTCGGGACCCCTTCCGGTCTCTGGGTGGGATCACCATATCTCGACTCCGAGACCCCCTCCGGTCTAGGGGTACGTGGGTATCATCAGCGATCAGCACGCGGACCAACCTTCGAACCAAATGACAGCTCCGGACCACATGGCGCACCCACGTGATTCTCCGTACGCTCATGATTGCACCCCGTTACGGAGGGTCATGCCTCATAACGGTGTATGGCGCACTGCATGTTCCTGTGCGTGACTGTGCTCCATTACGGCGTACGATTCGCTACCACTTGCAACTGTGCGCGGTCATATCAAGCAACGGCACGCACCAAATACAACCGTGGCTGTTAGACACGTGTGATATCATGTTGATAGGTAGCGCGGGATGCCTCCGGCGCGCACAGTGATGGTACGATAGAGATCTTCCGAAACAGTAAGATGGGATATTCGGACAGGTATAAAAACACGCGCCCGCACTATGAGTAAGGATCCAAACTCTGGTTTTCTAGCTTTCTTCCTCCTAGCAAAACACTAACTATTTCAGCTCCCTTCCGCTGAGCGGTTCTTGTCTGATCCCAAGTGATTGACTTGAGCATCGGAGGGTCCCCACCAGAACAACCAATCTCCGAGGACTTTTCTTGCAGGGGTCTGAGGAGAAGGACGTCCGTCTTCCCCGACGTTTGAAGAAGATGACTTGGCATCATCAATTTAAATATGAGGCAAGGCAAAATTATATTATTAATTTATAATTGTAGAGAAAGAGATGGTTAACCTCTAGGTATCAAAACTATGTTTAATTAAACTCTAGTGCTGTTAAATCAAATCTTAATAGGAACAATAATTGCTTTACTTTCTATCGATAAAAAAAAACTTACTTAATTTCTGGTCCGAGTGATTTTACAGAAGAAAAAAAATACCCTTTTAATCTACAACGCAAGTCCCTCTAGAAATCTTATCAAGGAGAAAAGATCATGTATTCTCATTATTGGGTTTGGTATGGTGCTATCAAGGCTCAGGTTGGGCTAACTTGTATTGAGCTAGGTGTAGGTCTAACGGTTGAGATTAAATCAAGTTACAGGTGTACACAGCCTTGGGAATTAGTTTAATCTCGTTGGGTTAGTCCATGGAAGTTTTTGTTGAGTTTGGGCTTGACCCACTTAGTGGATGTATTTAAACTCTAGTTTCTAGGGTTTGAATAAAATAGAACATAGATTTTTTTTTTCTAAGAAAATTTTCTCTTATCATCATCTTCTCCTCTCCCTCTTCCTCCATTAACGGAGGCTCCTCGAAACAAAGCCGTGTGGACGGAACGAAGCAGAGTGGATGAAACCGTGGGAGGATCGCTCGGGTTGAGCGGTGAGTTTTCTCTTCTCCCAGGAGAACACATGACTGACAACGGGACGTGAAGAAGAAAGGCTTCACGGAAGAGAGTGGAACCTCACGTACGTGGAGACATGTTACCGCTGCACCAATCTGATTGTTGGCAATAAAGGATGAAAGCCCAGGATACTTCTCCAGAGAGATTGATCCCACCGGTGTTCATTAAGGACTAAACCTCAACAGTTGGTATCAGAGCTAGGCTCAAGAAAAAGTTATTTGAAGATCTTTAAAGGACTAAAAATTTTTAACAAGGCTTCATCAAGGTCTCTCAATTTTTTAGAATTTTTTGTGCAATTTTTTGGTTGAGATATCGCCATGGGTAGTAGCATAAAATTAGATTTTGAGAAGTTTGATGGGAAAGAAAGTTTCTCCATATGGAAAGTCTGGGTAGAGAACCTTCTTGTGCAGCAGGGTTTAGAGCTGACTTTGGAGGAAAGGTCAGATAGGATGACAGATAAGTAGTGGATATTGTTGGAGAAGAAAGCATGTTCAGCAATCAGAGAATGTCTAGCAGATTCAGCCGTTTATTCAGTGCTGAAGGAGAAGACCCAAAGGGACTTTGGTCGAAGTTACATACCCTCTACATGGGAAGGAATATGTGCAATAAGTTGATGTTGAAGAAGCACCTCTACAGCCGTCGGATGTCAGAAGGTGGAGATGTGTTGGGTCACATCCAGGTGTTCGACCAGATGAGTAATTAATTGCTGAATGTCGGGGTTAAGATGGAGGAGAATGATAAGGTACTTTTACTATTGTGTTCACTGCCCATATCATATGACTTATTGGTCATGATGTTACTCTACGGGGAGGAAACATTGTTCTATGAAGATATTATTTTGGTATTTCGGACGAATGAGCAGAGAAAGAAGATGACCAAGGAAGTTGTTCCCCATGAGTCTATTAGTTGGGGAAGATTCAGGCAGAGGCAGGGATAGGAGCAGGCCTAGAGAATGGTTAAAGTCTAGGAAGGCTAAGTGCTATGGGTGTGGTGAGGTAGGATATATCAAGACTCATTGTCTTATGAGAAAAAAATCAGAAGGGAGAAAAGGAAGAATCTGAATCTATGAGTATAGTTGCAAGCCAGGAGGTAGAGAATGATCTCTTGGTGGTATCAAATGGTTATAGGCACAACACAGAGGTGTGGACCTTGGATTCAGCTTGTTCTCATCATTACACTCTCAACCAGTCATGGTTCAACACTTATACAGAGGTTGATGAGGGGTGTGTGACTCTTGGAGATGATCACCCTTGCAAGGTGCAGGGATTGGCACAGTGAGGATGAAAATATTTGATGGTATGGTGTGCACTCTTACCAATATGAAGCATGTTCCAGAACTCAAGAAGAATCTGGTGTCACTGGGGTACCTGAAGCGGACTGGATACAGCTTTAGCAGTCATGCTAGGAGTAGAGTTCCAAACATCTCCAATGGAGCTATGGTGGTGATGAGAAGGAGAAGGCTGGAGAACAACCTATATAGGTTAGAGGGCTCTGTGGTGACCAAAAAATATAAGGTAGCAACTGTGAAACAGGATCCTCGGAATGTGTACAGGATGTGGCATTACCGCCTAGGCCATATGGGAGATAGGAGGATGAAAGAACTGAGAAAGAAAGGGCTACTTCTGGACCTGAGTGGTGGAGAGCGAAGCCTCCCCTGCTTTTTTCCTTCGTGGATATCAAGATCAACAAACTAACATGCTGGCGAGAGAATTGAACGCAGGTTGTCTTCCTGCCAAAATTCCAGTGGAAGATTTGGCAATCGCACCCAAAGAAGAACAGTTGCCACCGAATTGGCCGCCGGGATGAATTTCGATCGCGATGCCTCGTTGGCGAGCAATTAGCCATTAATAATCCATAGGCATCCCAACACCAAGTCTTTGGCAGTGGGATCAGAGAAGCGAAAGATATAGCACCGATGAGCAAGAGTAATAGCTTCAACCTCTTTGGAAATGCCCGATCGCTGAAACTCTCGGATGATGACGTCCGGAGGGATCCATCTGGTTAAGCTTCTCGCTATAACGACTTTCATCTCTCAGCATCTTTCTTTCTTAGCCAGTGCCTCTGCCAGAATTTGGATAATATTTGGAAAGCTCGCCTCCAACGCCACCACACACCGCTGGATGAAAGGGGGACAACATTCGCCATCTTTCAGTAAGTTTTGATCATAGAGATCGGCGAGGATCGTCGGAGATCAAGGATGAAGGGTCCGATAGCATGAATCTTAAAGCTTTAGAATAATTGTAGCATCGTGCTGCTCTGAAATCGCTTCTAGTAAGTTTTTTGTTGGAATTGAACGTGTTGAGATTTAGCTGGCCGCTGGTGCGTTTAGATCCTCTAAATGCGTTGCCTCCTTAGAATTGTGTGAGGGGATAAGAGCATTTAATGCATGGATTTGGACCTGCGTAAAAGGGGGCTTCGTGGTCTCTTGCGAGGCAACGTTTCCAAGCTTCTAGCGCCTCATGCAGATCGAAGGAAAAATGGGGCGGCTTCACGGGACGTTTCAGCGGATCTCACTTAATTTTTTCACAAAGCAAAGCCTTATTAATTGATCCAAAATTATATTTTTTGTTATAAAAATAGCTTTGAAATAAATAAATGTTATTTTTAATATGCATTGAAACTAATTTATGCAAAGATAGAAGATAATCAAAAATAATATATGTTATTATTTTAAAGTTTAATTAAATTTAAAATAATAATAATTTTTATGTATAATAAATTTATTCATCATTCTAAATTAAACTAATTGAAACAAGATATCAACAAAGTGACCTCTCTTATATAGATGGTTTATAAAGAATATTGGATGTTGTGTATGTGTATTTTCATGCGGATATTAGTCGGTCCAAAGGAAGGTTAATGCTTGGCCGAACTACATACTTGTGATGGTAAACATGTAACAATTATAAAGATTTATATGAGAGTAATAAATCGATTCAAAGATAGATTTATTATTTAACATGCATTATTGTTAGTGTTTGATCATTACAATAAGAGTACTACTAGCAGTTACTATTACTATCCAAAAACTTGATATTAATGTTGCACTGATTATGTTGAGATGGGATTTATCATTATTTGAATTTATTGATATTTGGTATTAATTATTTATATGAGCTAATTATTTATATATTACTTTTTTTTTTCAGCAATGTTGCTACTATTTCTGCTAACCTCAATTCGGTGATGGTCCTTAGTGGCACTAACTTCAAGGACTGAAAGGAGAACATTCTCATTGTTCCTGGCTGCATGGATCTGGACCTTGCACTAAGGATTGAGCAGCCCACTCCTCCTACAACATCTAGTACCCTTGATGAGAGAAACATATATGAGAAATGAGATCACTCTAATCGCATGAGTCTCATGATCATCAAGCGTGACATATCTGAAACTTTTAGGGGTGCAATATTTGAAGGGATTACCAGTGCCAAGGATTTTCTTGCTAAGATTAAGAAACGCTTTTCCAAAAGCAATAAGGCAGAAACAAGCATAATCTTAAAAAGCTTGATTTTCATGAAGTATAAGGGCAAAAGAAACATAAGGGAGTACATTATGGAAATGTCTCATTTTGCGTTAAAGCTAAAGGCACTAAAGCTCAAAATGTCAGAGGACTTGCTTGTGCATTTGGTATTGATCTCTTTTCCTAACCAGTTCAATCAATTTAAGGTCAGTTACAACTGCCAAAAGAAGAAATGGACTCTTAATGAGCTCATTTCATACTGTGTGCAAGAGGAAGAGAGATTGAAGCAAGAGAAGATTGAAAGTGCTCACTTGGTAAGCACCTCGAAAGAAAAAGGCAAGGATACAGGCAAGAAAAGAAATAATGAGGCTGCTAAGGGTCCAGTAAAGAAGAAACAAAACCAGGATAATGACAGTTGTTTCTTCTGCAACAAGCCTGGACATATGAAGAAGGAATGTTCCAAGTATCATGCATAGCATAAAAAGAAAGGTATATTTCTTAATTTGATTTATTCTGAAGTGATTATAGCTTTAGTAGCTAAAAACACTTGATGGTTAGATTCTGGTGCTACTACTAATATCAGTGTTTCAATACAGGGTTGCTTGGGCTACCAAAAATCAATTGATGCTGAAAGACGCATTTATGCGGGACATGACAAGTCGATAGATATGGAGGCAATTGGGCATTTAGATTGTTATTAAGTTTTAGTTACTATTTAGATATGAAAGATACTTTTGTAGTACCATCATTTAGATAGAATTTAGTTTCTATTTCAGCTTTGGATAAATTAGGATATTGCTGTTCATTTGAAATTAGTCAGTTTAGTCTTTCTTTAAATTCAAATATTATTGAAACTAGTTCTCTTATGATGTATGACATCTATATTTTCTTGATACTGTTATTTCTTACAATAAAACCCTAAATGTGGAATCACGAGGTACTAAGCTTAAAATTTGTAATAAAAATTCAAGAACATTATGACACAACACTACAAAAAAAATAAAATATTATGATGCCCAAATGCGTCGTAATTGCATCGCTAAACATGCTATTGCGACGCAATGACGGCGTCGCTCAGATGTCTGTCGCAATATCCATTTGTCGCAATTGCGTCGCAATATTGCGACTCTCTGCGACGCAACATTGCGTCGCAATATTGCGATGCATCCAAATGCGTCGCTAAATTTAAAATTAATTTTTAATATTTAAAATTATTATTAAATATTACGATGCACTCAATTGCGTCGCAATATTGCGACGCATTTAGTTGCGTTGCAATATTTAATAATAATATTTTTGATAATAGCGATGCAATTTGAGTCGCTAATGCGTCGCAAATAAAAAAATTTTTAAAATATTACGACGCAAGGTCATTGCATCGTAATATTTATTAAAAATATTTTAGATATTATAGCGACACAATTTGAGTCGCTAATGCGTCGCTATTAATTTTTTTTTTAATTATTGCGATGCCAGGTCATTGCGTCGCAATATTTAAATAATATTTTAAAAATATTAGCGATGTAATTTTAGTCGCTAATATGTCGCAAATTAAATTTTTGAAAAAATATAAAATATTAAAAATTAAAACGGTTAATACAATTTCATCAAATTTAAATATTGATAGAAATATTCTTCACTTATATTGATCCAAACAATAATCAATTTTCAAAAATAATTTATATATTAAAATTTTGAAGTTTTCATGTACAACATAAAAAAAAAAAAAAAAAAATACATCAAGAATCTGGGCGATCACATGGAGGCTGTGGAGACTGAGGACTCTGCGACAAGCGGCTAACCATATCCCGCAAATAATACATCTCATCTCGCATGTCTGCAATCTCTTGATCCCGGCCTCGCATACGATCCTCGAAATCCTGCTCGACCTCCTGCCGAACCTCCTCTGCAATAGATCTCCGAAGGTCGTCTAAACGCTCGGGAGGAAGATCACCAGAAGCTCGCGACCTGGAGGCCTGATGGGGAAAATATGTAGAAGCTCTAGTGCCCAGACCATAGACCCTGCGGTCTCGCGGCTGGGCACCAACAGCCTCCAAAAACATACGCCGACTCTCCTCTACTGAGAGTTCGACGGGCATCTCTCCATCAGTAGAGTCGACCTGCGATGCCTGGGAGCGAACCTCCTCGACTCGTATCTTTAAATTATGAAATCAACAATAAATGAGTTAATAAATTTCTCGAAATAAAATTTTAGAAATTAAACAGATACTACATAAATCTAATTTCTTACCGCAAACCTCCCGTGATCGCGTGTCAACCCAGGAACCGTCCCTCCTGGTGTGTTTCGCCCTGAATAGACGAAACTCACCAGGATCTACGCCCTCCTGCTCAGACTATAACAATAAAAAAAATGATATTAATACAAATATTTGTAAATAACTAAAATAGTAATTAAAATATTTATATTTTCTAACCATACGCCATCTGTGCTCCTGAATCGAAATGGAGCCCGAAGTATGGCGGGAGAGACCCGTGCCAGGACCGCCCTTCTCAGATCGGCGGTTCGTGCTGGCTGATGCGGATCTCCTGCGCCAGCCATCGGACTGCCAGGCCTGCTGCCACTCGTACCAAATACCCTCTGGCACGTGTGCAGGACGCTGACCCGATGACCTCCAACGATGAAGCATGTCGGAGTATCGGCGTCCCGTCAGAGCCTCCCATGCTGCCCTAATAGCATCATGGCTGGTAGGATCCCACGTAAACTTTTTCTGCATTAAAATAAACAGTTAGTTTCTGATTTATTGTATTAAGTTTAAGAAATTTTATATCAGTGATAAATTGTATTTAATAAGTTTACCTGAAACTCAGAAAAAAAAACTCCCTCGTGGCTGGAGATACGTGGCACCAATCGTAGCCACTGGGATCTGCATGCCTCTGAAATACGGCGCTGATGTGGCTGGATACATGATGCTGCTCAATGAATCTGTTAAAAAAATGCATGTTTATAAGTAATTGACTTAAAATATAAACATATATTTTTAATTAGTATATACTTACAGCCTCTGAGCATCAAGTCAAGTATGGTGCGGTTGATGGTGGAAGAACTCTCGGAGGTATGTGCCGATCGGCTGGATGGTAATACTGCTGGAGAGATCGAAGGCTGTGCGACTGCTGGAGATCCAAACTCTCCATCTCCGACGCTCATGTGATCTGATGTAGCAGGGCTACGTCCCTGCTCACTCCATCTGTCGTCGGTAGATCTACCTCTGCCCATCATACTGAAAATACTAAAGATTCATACAATTAAATTACGATTAATGATTGACTATGTAAAAATTTAACACTTATAAAAAAAAGTTAAATTTTAAAAAACCTCTATGTTTAATCGGTGTCATTTGTTTCATGAAATGTTGGTTCAACATCCGATGCCGTATCAGATTGCGATTCAGTTTCATTATCATCGGAAGGAAACCGAACATTTGCATCCGCAATTTCTTGGACATCACCATTTGGATCTCTAAGTGATGTTTCAGGAGCCCTTGTGTCGTCCTCAATTGCATGCATTTCCATCTCATCCTCTTGAAATGCAGGGCACTCGGCTGATTGACTTGATGAACTCTCCTCTAATACGATTGTTGAACGTGGGACAATTTTAGAAACGGCCCACCAATCTCGCTTGTCGTTGCGCAAACTTGGATATCCGCAGTAAAAGACTTGCTGAGCTTGGGATGCAAGGATGAATGGGTCATATTTCTGCAATCCTCGTCGATGGTTTACTTCAAGTAAATTATAGTCGTTATGAACCCTTTTGCCCACAGGAACTGTTGGATCGAACCAATCACAACGAAACAATACGGTTCGTTTCATAGGCCAACCGGGATATTCAACTTCAACCACCTCTACTAACTTTCCATAATAATCCTGCATATTTGCTCCAACACTTTCTCCTTTAACACACACGCCCCAGTTCTGCGTGCTTCTTGAAGCTGCTAATCGTTCAATCTAAAATTTCTACCCATTTACAAAATACCTAGTAGAGGTTGTTACGGTCTTCAATGGCCATTGCGATAGACATTTAATGAAAATATTGTCGGTTGTGGACCATGGACCGTTGACCTATAAATTAATAAGCTATTCACATCCAATTCAATGGCCGTGGCCGGAGAAGACAAATGGGGGGGGGGGGGGTTCCCCACCCCCTGTTACCAAATTTTTTTTTTGACAGTGGCCTGGCCACCGTGGCCAGGCCACTGCCGGCCATGGCAGCGGCCGTGGCCGGAGAAGACAAAATGGGGGGGGGGTTCCCCACCCCCCCTGTTACCAATTTTTTTTTTTTTTGACAGTGGCCTGGCCCCGTGGCCGGGCCACTGTTGGCCACGGCAGCGGCCGTGGCCGGAGAAGACAAAATGGGGGGGGGGGGGGTTTCCCCACCCCCCCTGTTACACAATTTTTTTTTTAACAGTGGCCTGGCCACCGTGGCCAGGCCACTGCCGGCCACGGCAGCGGCCGTGGACGGAGAAGACAAAATGGGGGGGGGGGTTTCCCCACCCCCCCTGTTACCAAAATTTTTTTTTTGACAGTGGCCTGGCCACCGTGGCCAGTCCACTGCCGGCCACGGCAGCGGCCGTGGCCGGAGAAGACAAAATGGGGGGGGGGGGGTTTCCCCACCCCCCTGTTACTAAATTTTTTTTTTTTTTTGACAGTGGCCTGGCCACTGCCGGCCATGGCAGCGGCCAGAGAAGACGGCCACGGTCTTGGCCGTGGCCGGAGGAAAATCATTACAAAAAAAAAATTTGTAAGAGGGTGGGGGGGCTTACCTCGGTCGAGAGAAGACGCCGGAGTTGGAGGAGAACGCCGGGGAGCCGGAGCATCAGAGGGGGTGAGCCGGAGCAGCGAACGGTTGGAGCCGGATTTTTTTTGGGGAGGGCGACGGCTAGGTCAAGACGGGGAAGAAGAAGAGAACGCCGGCTGACTGTATATATGAGTAATTAGCGACGCAATTAATTGCGTCGCTAATTGGTCGCAATATTTTTTTAAAATTTATTATGTATTAGCGACGCATCAATGCGTCGCTAATCCATCGTTAATTTGGCTTTATTATAATTTTATGAAAAAAATAGCAACGCAAATAATTGCGTCGCTAACTTGGCGCCAATGTTCGGTGGAAAAATTATTTTTATTTTCTAGGAATTGCGTCGCTAAGGCGTCGTAATATTTTTTTAATATTTTTAATTGATTAAAATAATAATTTATGACATAATTGCGACGCATAAAGTATGTCGCAGTAATTATTTAATATTTATTAATGATAATATTTATAATTTATGATAATAATTGCAACGCAATTTTGCATCGCAATATTTTTTAATATTTTTAATTAGATATATTTATTTAAAACATTACGACGCAAATTATGCATCATAATATTATATTTATTTTATTTATTAATACTAAAAAAATCATATTTACTAAAAATAATTGCGACGCATACATTGCGTCGTAATATTTATTTATTTATTTTTCTAAAATACGTCGTTACGGCATCGCAATAATTTTTTAATATTATAAATGATAATATTTATAATTAATGATAATAATTGCGACGCATAATTTACGTTGCAATATTTTTTTAATATTTTTAATTAGATATATTTATTTAAAAAATATTGCGATGCAAATTATGCATCGTAATATTATATTTATTTTATTTATTAATACTGAAAAAAATCATATTTACTAAAAATAATTGCGACGCATACATTGCGTCGCAATATTTGTTTATTTTTTTTTTTCTAAAATGCGTCGCTATGGCATCGCAATAATTTTTTAATATTTATAAATGATAATATTTATAATTAATGATAATATTGCGATGCAAAATTACGTCGCAATATTTTTTTAAAACTTTTTGATTACATATATTTATTTAAAAAACATTGCGACGGAACTTATGCATCGTAATATATATTTTTTTTATTTATTAATACTGATAAAAATTATATTTACTAAAAATAATTGCGACACATACATTGCGTCGCAATATTTGTTTATTTTTTTTTCTAAAATGCATCGCTACGGCATCGCAATAATTTTTAATATTTATAAATGATAATATTTATAATTTATGATAATAATTGCGATGCAATTTTGCATCGTAATATTTTTTTAATATTTTTAATTAGATATATTTATTTAAAAAATATTGCGACTCAAATTATGCATCGTAATATTATATTTCTTTTATTTATTAATACTGATAAAAATCATATTTACTAAAAATAATTGCGACGCATACACTGCGTCGCAATATTTGTTTATTTTTTTTCTAAGATGCGTCGCTACGGCGTCGTAATAATTTTTTAATATTTATAAATAATAATTTATAATTTATGATAATAATTGCGATGCAAAATTGCATCGCAATATTTTTTAAAACTTTTTAATTATATATTTATTTAAAAAATATTACGACGTAACTTATGCGTTGCAATATTATATTTTTTATTTATTAATACTGATAAAAATTATATTTATTAAAAATAATTGTGACGCATACATTGCATCGCAATATTGTTTATTTTTTTCTTCTAAAATACGTCGCTACAAACGTCGCAATAATTGTTTAATATTTTTTTTAAACTTTTTCATAACTTTTTTTTTATAATTATAAATGATTCGATGGTTGCTATCGATCGAAGCCATTATCGATCCCGATCGGCGATGATCCGATGGTTGCGATCGATCCAAGCCATGATCGATCCCGATCGGCGATGATCCGACGGTTGCGATCGACCCAAGCCATGATCGATCCCGGTCGATAATGATCCGACGGTTGCGATCGACCCGAGCCATGATCGATCCCGGTCGGCGTCGACCTATCTCGGACCATCATGATCGATCGGATCGGCGATGATCCGACGGTTGCAATCCATCGAAGCCATGATCGATCCAGGTCGGCGACGATCCGATGGTACTTGCGATCGATCGAAGCCATGATCAATCCCGGTCGGCAAGGATCCGACGGTTGCGATCGACCCAAGCCATGATCGATCCCGGTCGGCGATGATCCGACGGTTGCGATCGATCCAAGCCATGATCGATCCCGATCGGCGTTGACCTATCTCGGACCATCGTGATCGATCGGATCGACGACGATCAGATGGTACTTGCGATCGATCGAAGCCATGATCGATCCCGGTCGGTGATGATCCGATGGTTGCGATCGATCCAAGCCATGATCGATCCCGGTCGGCGATGATCCGACGGTTGCGATCGACCCAAGCCATGATCGATCCCAGTCGGCATCGACCTATCTCGGATCATCGCGATCGATCGGATCGGCGACGATCCGACGGTACTTGTGATCGACCCAAGCCATGATCGATCCCGGTCGGCGTCGACCTATCTCGGACCGTCGCGATCGATCGGATCGGCGACGATCCGACGGTTGCGATCGATCGAAGCCATGATCGATCCAGGTCGGCGACGATCCAACGGTACTTTCGATCGATCGAAGACATGATCGATCCCTGTCGGAAAGGATCCGACGGTTGCGATCGACCCAAGCCATGATCGATCCCGGTCGGCGACGATCCGACGGTTGCGATCGATCCAAGCCATGATCGATCCCGGTCGGCGTCGACCTATCTCGGACCGTCGCGATCGATCAGATCGGCGATGATCAGATGGTACTTGCGATCGATCGAAGCCATGATCGATCCGATCGGTGATGATCCGATGGTTGTGATTGATCCAAGCCATGATCGATCCCGGTCGGCGATGATCCGACGGTTGCGATCGACCTAAGCCATGATCGATCCCGGTCGGCGTCGACCTATCTCGGACCGTCGCGATCGATCGGATCGGCGACGATCCGATGGTACTTGTGATCGACCTAAGCCATGATCGATCCCGGTCGGCGTCGACCTATCTCGGACCGTCGCGATCGATCGGATCGGCGACGATCCGATGGTTGCGATCGATCGAAGCCATGATCGATCCAGGTCGGCGACGATCCGATGGTACTTGCGATCGATCGAAGCCATGATCGATACCGGTCGGCAAGGATCCGATGGTTGCAATCGACCCAAGCCATGATCGATCCCGGTCGACGACGATCCGATGGTTGCGATCGATCCAAGCCATGATCGATCCCGGTCGGTGATGATCCGACGGTTGCGATCAACCCAAGCCATGATCGATCCCGATCGGCGTCGACCTATCTCGTACCATTGCGATCGATCGGATCGGCGATGATCCGATGGTACTTGCGATCGATCGAAGCCATGATCGATCCCGATCGACGACTACCGATCTCGGACTGTCGCGATCGATCGGATCGGTGACATCCGACGGTTGCGATCGATCGAAGCCATGATCGATCCCGGTCGGCGACGATCTGACGGTACTTGCGATTGATCGAAGCCATGATCGATCCCGGTCGGCGAGGATCCGACTGTTGTGATCGACCCAAGCCATGATCGATCCCGATTGGCGACGATCCGACGATTGCGATCGATCCAAGCCATGATCGATCCCGATCGGCGTCGACCTATCTCGTACCGTCGCGATCGATCGGATCGACGACGATCCGACGGTACTTGCGATCGATAGAAGACATGATCGATCCCGGTCGGCGATGATCCGACGGTTGCGATCGATCCAAGCCATGATCGATCCCGGTCGGCGATGATCCGACGGTTGCGATCGACCCAAGCCATGATCGATCCCGGTCAGCATCGACTTATCTCGTACCATCGCGATCGATCGGATCGGCGACGATCCGATGGTACTTGCGATAGATCGAAGCCATGATCGATCCCGATCGGCAATGATCCGACGGTTGCGATCGATCCAAGCCATGATCAATCCCGGTCAGCGATGATCCGACAGTTGCGATCAACCCAAGCCATGATCGATCCCGGTCGGCGATGACCTATGTCGGACCGTCGCGATCGATTGGATCGGCGACGATCTGACGGTTGTGATCGATCCAAGCCATGATCGATCCCGGTCGGCGATGATCCGACGGTTGCAATCGATCCAAGCCATGATCGATCTCGGTCGGCGACGATCTGATGGTTGCGATCGATCCAAGCCATGATCGATCCCGGTCGGCGATGACCTCTCTCGGACCATGGCGATCGATCGGATCAGCGATGATCCAACGGTTGCGATCGATCGAAGCCATGATCGATCCTGGTCGGCGATGATCCGACGGTTGCGATCGACCCAAGCCATGATCGATCCCGATCGGCGTCGACCTATCTCGGACCATCGCGATCGATCGGATCGGCGACGATCCGACAATACTTGCGATCGATCAAAGCTATGATCGATCCCGGTCGATGACTACCGATCTCGGACTGTCGCGATCGATCGGATCGATGACGATCCGATGGTTGCGATAGATCGAAGCCATGATCGATCTCGATCGGCGATGATCCGACGGTTGCCATCGATCCAAGCCGTGATCGATCCCGGTCGGCAACGAGCGATCTCGGACCATCGCGATCGATCCGATTAGCGACAATCCGACAGTTGCGATCGATCGAAGCCATGATCGATCACGGTCGACGACGACCGATCTCGAACATTATTAATTTTTAATTATATTTTTAATTTATTGCGTCGCTAATGCCTCGCTAATTTGGCATTATAAATTTCTTTTAAAATATTGTGATGCATTAATTTGCGTCGTTAAATAAATTTTTTTATTACTTTACTGTTTTATTGCATCGCTATTATGTCGCTAATTAACATATTTATTTTAACAAAACATTGCGATGCACTGGATTGCGTCGTAATATTTTTATTTCATAATACTATTTTCTTAAAATAAATTTTATTTAAATTAATTGCGACGCAATTATTGCGTCGCTAAATTTAAAAATAATTTTTATATTTTTCTAATTTATTGCGTTGCTAATGCATTGCTATTTAAAAAATTAAGTTTTTTAAAAAAATTGTGACGCACTATTTTGCATCGCAATATTTTTTTTTCATATTAATATTTATACAAATTAATTTTATTTAAAATAATTACGATGCAATTAGTGCATCGCTAAATTAAAATTAATTTTTATAATTTTCTGGTCTATTGCGCCGCTAATGCGTCGCTATATAAAATTATTATGTTTTTCAAATATATTGCGACGCACTATGTGGTATCGCAATATTTTATTTCATAATTATATTTTATAAAAATTAATTTTTTTATTAATATTTGTGATGTAATTTTTGTGTCGCTATATTAAATATATTTTTTCTTATTTTATGTTTATTACGTCGCTAATGCGTCGCTATTTAACATAATTAATTTTTTTAAAAATATTGCGATGCACTTATCTGCATCGCAATATTTTATTCCTTTAATAATATTTTAAAAAAAATATTTTATAAATATTGCGATGCATTTTTGCGTCACTAAATTTTAAAATTATATTTTTTTAATTTTATGATTTATTCAGTTGCTAATGCGTCGCTATTTGCGTCGCAATATTTTTTTGATGCGGAGGCGTCGCAATGTAGTTACAATTTTAGCGACGCATAATTGCATCGCTAAAATTGCGTCGCTAAAATTGCATCGCTATTTCATTATTTTCTTGTAGTGCAATCGATTAAGTCACATCTTTAGAAATAGAGTTGAACGACTTGTGTCAGATAAAATTTTGGATTCTCTCAATTTTATATACTTCAATGTCTGTATTGATTACATTAAGGGCAAGCAGACCGAAACAAAGAAATTGGATACATATAGAACTATGGAAGTCTTAGAGTTGATACACGAACATTTGTGGATCATTTTCTACACCTTCTTGGAATGGTCAATAATATTTTGTATCATTCATAGATGATTATTCTAGATATGTATACCTATTTCTTATTCATGAAAAGTTCCAAGTTTTAGATGTGTTCAAATCATTTAAAGCTAAAGTTGAGTTTCAACTCAACAAAAGATTAAAGAAGTCAGATCTGACCGTGATGATCAATACTACGGCAAATATAATGGTTCAGGTGAACAACGTCATGGACCTTTTGCTAAATACCTAGAAGAATGCAGAATTATCCCATAATACACCATGCCAGGGTTACCTAACATGTATGGTGTAGTTGAAAGACAAAATCAAACTCTTAAAGATATGGTAAGGAGTAAGATTAGTCATTTAACCTTACCAGAGTCACTTTAGAGAGAAGCACTAATGACAAGAGCCTACATTCTGAACAGAGTACTAACTAAAGTAGCTGTTAAAATGCCTTATGAGCTTTGGACAGGATGAAGCCCACTCTAAAGTATTTTCATGTTTGGGAATGTCCAGCTGAGGCAAGGCCTTATAGGCCACATGAAAAGAAATTGGACTCCATGACAGTCAATAGCTACTTTGTTGGGTATTCTAAGCGATCCAGGGACTATAAGTTTTATGATTCCAAATCAAGGATAATTTTTGAGATGAAAATTGCAACGTTCTTTGATGATATTAAGTTTGGAAGGAGAAATAAGGTTAGAGACTTTGTCTTTGAGGAGGAGTTGAATCCTACTACTCTTGTTGAAGAGAAGTTAGTTCCTATTCCTATAATTGCTTCTGATAATAATCAGGATTCTGTTTCTGTCATTGATCAAGTTGTAATTCTATAATACCAAAAAATTATTGTTTAACCCTCAAAGGTACAAACTCAACAATCTTAAGAATAAGTGAATCAAGAATAAGTGCCTTTGCGGCGATCCACTAGAGAAAGAAGGAATGCTATTCCAGATGACTATATAGTGTTTCTTCAGGAACATGAGGAAAATAATGGCGTGATGGAAGATGATCCTGTCAACTTCCTTCAAACCATACAAGGTTTCAATTTAGAAAAGTGGATTGAAGCAATTAAAGAAGAGTATAAGTCTATGCAAGATAATAAGGTTTGGAAACTTATCCCATTACCAGAAGGTATGAAACCCATTGATTGCAAATGAATTTTTAAGACCAAATGGGATTCAAAGGGTAATGTTGAGAGGTATAAAGCTCGTCTTGTGGCTAAAGGCTATACCCAAAAGGAAGGGATTGACTTTAAAGAGACATTCTCTTCATTTTCATTGAATGACTCTTTTAGGATAATCATGGCTCTTGTTGCACAGTATGATATGGAACTTTATCAAATGGATGTCAAGACAACGTTTCTCAATGGAGACATTGATGAGATAATTTATATGGTGCAACCAAAAAACTTTATGTCAGAGACCCAAAGAAAATGGTTTACAAATTAACAAAATTCATTTATGGGTTAAAGCAAGCTTCTCGTCAATGGTATCATAAATTTCATCAAGTGATTCTCTCATTCAATTGTGAGATGAATGCAGTTAATGAAAGACTTGGTGACACCTCCTTTGTATTGGAAATCCAGATACATTAAGATCGTTCTCGGGATATCCTTAGATTATCTCAAAGGAGCTATATCACTAAAGTACTTAAGAGATTTGGCGTGCAAGATTACAAACCAGGTGACACCCCGATCGCTAAAGAAGATAAATTCAGTCTTAACTAGTATCCAAAAGGAAACCTTGAAGTTTAAGAGATGCAGAAGATTCCTTATGTTTCGGCTGTAGGGAATCTAATGTATGTTCAAGTTTGTACGCGTTCGGATATTGCGTACATTATTGGAGTGTTAGGTAGATATTTAAGCAACCCAAGAATGGATCACTGGAAAGCAGCCAAAAGGATTATGAGATATTTAAAAAGAATAAAAGATTACATGCTCAAATATAAGAGATCAAATCATTTTGAGATCGTTGGGTATTCTGACTCCGACTTCGTGGGATGCCAAGATAGTAAAAGATCCATTTTAGGCTATGTATATATGTTAGGTGGTGGGGTTATTTCTGAAGAAGTGTAAAACAAACACTTATAACTTTCTCTACCATGGCAGCAAAACTTATAGTATGTTATGAAGTATCTAACCATGGGATATGGCTGAAGAACTTTGTCACTGGGCTACGCATATTGGAAGGAATTGAAATACCACTAAAATTATTTTGTGACAACAAGTTAGTCGTATTGTATTCCAACAACAATAGGAGCTCGATCAAGTCAAAGATATTGACATCAAGTTCCTAGTTATAAAGAAAAGACTACAGAGTAGTCAAATTTTCATAGAGTACATAGGGACAAACTCCATAGTTACAGATTCCCTTACAAAGGGTGTATCGCCCAAGGTCTTTCATGAGCACACTGCTCACATGAGCGTTATAGAGCATGACGATGTTTAGATTTATGGAAGTTTGTATTGCTTTTATTTTATATTTATGTTTGGTTTGTACACACTTATGTATTTGGATATTTTTTGATAAAAAATAAAATATTTATTTAGTTTAGTACACTATGTACAATTATGTTAAAGTTTTGATCTCACTCAAGTAAAGAGGACCTATTGAAAATTGACATGAATAAATCACCTTGCATGTAATTTTCATGCCACACATTCATGATTGATCTATGTCATTTGACTATACTGATATACGTGACCATTGATGGGTTTAGTTGTGATGGATATAACGAAGACGGCTTTAATCCTATGTTAATATAGTCAATGAATGAGATTGGACATATCCAAGATTATGATGACAAAATTTTGAGCTCACTAAGGTTGACACATTTATATAATACATATGTGGCCCAATGAAAGATTGATAGAATTATTTTGGGGCTACAAATATAATTATTAAATGTGTATGGTCATCATTAAATAAGTCAAAATTAATGTGATTTAATTTGAAATAAAATTTATGACTTAAGGACCATAAGTGAAATTTCTAATTTAATGAGGATCAAATTGGAAATAATCAATTAATAACCGTCTTATTGATAGTTCTATAAAAGAAGGTTATGATCCTCGGTATGAATAATTTTTTCGCTTATATATATCCTCATCAATAAACAATAAGGAATTAAGAATAAACTGATGTTGGTAAAACCAACAAATAATATAACTATTCTTTTCAGGTGTGATGCGTTACAAAGGACGAGAGCCCAGGGCAAAGTGAGATAGCAGAATAAAATTTTCGTTTTGTTGTTTGGATAACGAAGCATTATCCCTAGTCTTTTTGTCGCTTTAAACATATTTGCAGGATAAAAAATGGGGTTTGCACGGATCCACGCTACCTAAGAAACCACTAACCTCCAATCATCCGAGGTTCCACCACCACAAAAATGTCCACCTGCTATTTATTCCAGGGATAACCTTGCTGTCCCAGCCCTTATCCACAAAAAAAAAAAAAAAAAAAAAAACGCAAGCCAAAACAGCAGCAACTATGAAACAAGTTGACAGGCTTCTTCGTGGATGTGGGTGCTGATGGTTGGTTTCTCTCCTCGCTGCAATCCTTCTTAATTGGCTACAGGAGGATGGCTCGATGCAAGTGATCGCAATCGTCCAATCGGTGGTTCCTCGGAGTTCGATACATCAAGGGGACCGTAATAATCCCGTGGGCCGATGACTGTATAGGTTGCACCCAGCCCGGGGCACAAACCTCTTCCGCGGTTGAACGGGTGGCGTGGGGAAAGACTTCCCCACCTCCGCGTCGCGGTTGGTCGCATCGCCGACAACCCCAGGGCCCACCGTGGCCGTTTTACACGTGGCACGCTGGGATTCGAAGGGAAGGGTCGTCGGGGTGGTGCTCGGATGGGGACCGACAATTTTGGCGGTCGGAATGCGGTGGACGCATTGCAATTGGTCAGACGTTGTGGGTTCACAGGACCATCACCGCTGAGAAGAAGAGGGCCATGTGCCCATATGGCATGTTGAATCTTATGGATTACATGCTAAGTGTCCTTGCTTATTATGCTAGTTTGAGAGGTCGATGATTATTATCAGTATTAATTTCACTCAACGATGACAATTACAGATAGGAGTCTTCGTTAGAAGTTGCTGCCTTCCTCTGGATGTATAAAGTGATATGATAACAGCTACATTATTCTCAAATAATGATACAAGTATATATATATATATAATCTTGTTTCCTAAAGAGAAGTCAAAGCATCACTTTCGCTAGCTAAACCATCTTTTGCAAGATGTCTTCTAGGACTGGCAGAGGTTGGTCTTAGATGGTTATGCTTAGAGTTAGCACAAAGTTTCAAGAAAAATTTGAATCGAATATCAATTTGGTAAAAAAATTAGGTTAGTAATTCAATGATCCAACCAGTGAATTAATGATGGAACTATATGAATTATTAAAATATAATTAAAATTTTAAAAATCTAATCTTTAATAATAATAATAATAATAATAATTTCTTAGTAAAATCCAACTAATTTGATAACTTAAAATCTAAATCCTTAAAAATCAAGTTATTCAAATTATAATAAAAACAGCATCCATATTAATGCTTAAAATTAATCTCCAATTTTTTAAAAGTAATAATACTTAAATTTTTTATATTGATGAGAGAGAGAGAGAGAGAGAATGAAAGAGACATTAATATTTAAATTATATAGCTTAAAAAATAATTTTAAAGATAAAAAAATTGATTTGGTTTTACCAATTCCCACCGGGTTAATTAAAAAAAAACAACCAATTCATTTGATTTTAACTGGACCAATTATATAATTGATCTAATTAAAAATAAATAAATTAATCATGGTTCGGTTCAACGATTGGACGGGCTACTGTGGTCCGAATCTGATAACCATGCCCTTATTTCCTTGTAAGTCCTAACGGTTAGATTCTAATCATTGGTTTCCAGTCATTTGATGACAGGGACCGACCATCTGACTGGCTCTTAATTCCTCGTGGAGATTTATGCTAAATTTATACTTTGCTATACACACCCGTGCATTCTTTCACACGAATTTGTACACGTGCCGGTAACTAATGTTTAAATCAAAGACCTAGGAATTCATGATTTGGTCAATGGGCCCTAAAGTAAGAAGAAAAAGTCTTCCTAGGTACAACAAGCTTACACCCTAGCACACAGCCACTAATGTTTAAATTAAAGACCTAGGAATCTATGATTTGATCAATGGGCCCTAAGTAGTAAGGGAAAGTCTTGCTGCACCGCCTTTCGGTGCAGCAAGCATACATTGAACGTACGAATTGGTTATGCGCCTTTAGATACAGCAAACATGCATTGAATGCATGGATAATCCATGCACCTATGCTATGTGAAGGCCTATTAAGCCTCAACACGTACTGCACACATGATGGCACAAATGTATGATCAATTCGTACATTTGATGTGCACTTACTGTATTGAAATGCGTAAAAAGTCTTTTTCGAGTAGAAAATAGCAGCAAAAACCATAGGTTAAGCATCAACTTTCTCAAAGCGTTCATATGATATGAATAACCAAGCCCCTCCGGCCTTCACCATCTCAATCCTTATCGCCGTTACAAGATTAGAAATCTTCAGTTACTCAAATCTGACCAATGCCTGTGAGTTGAAAATATATTTCTATTTTATCTTGATACTTAAGATAAAAGATTTTACAAGACACACTAATTGAAACATTAAACTAATTAAAATATTAAAACAATGGTAGATCGATCTTGTCCCAAGACTTGAAACAACAATCTACCTTGACGTCCATGGATATATTCCGTCGAAACATAAAAAACCCTAAACCCTGAGCGTAGAATCATTTCCAATGAACATTTATCATGATTAAGAATGATAAAATTGGATCCTCAAAGCAGGAGGAAAGCTTTTTTTAAAAAAAAATTTACAATTTTCAAAGCATGAGTTCATGCATTAACTATACGTATAACATTACAGTAGACAGTGAATACATGATGTCATATCATGCGAACCACCCAACAAAAAGGAACTGGAGCATTCTTCTGCACCATCAACACCACAACCACCACCACCACTACCCAGAAACACATCAAAAAGGGGATTAGAGAACAAAATGAAACAGAGAACAGTCGCAGGACTGAACCACCCCCAAGCTCCCCCAGCAACCCCGTCCCTCCAACTACTCCACCAAACACCCACCCGGGGGAAATCTGGGTACTCTTATACCTTTCTCCGATGATCTTCAACTGCTGAACAACTTGTTTTGATGCAAGGCAACATTTCTTAGCCCACCACCAGGAAGTCTTTGTGCTGCAGAGAGGATTCTAAAATAAGAAGACATATTAAAGATCAATTACCATGTCTCTCTGTTTTCTTTCCCCCTTAAGCTGTCAATCAATTACTGCATGTGCACTCAAATTTCAGACACTCTACAACAAAACCATGCAAATTGAAATGACAAGTGCCATCAGATTCACGGAACATTCCCTCAGACAAGCCAAAGCATCAATATCCCAAAAAAACTAACACACACAATCATGGCTAGCAGTCTTTGGTTGATATCAAGCTGATAGGAAAAAAAGAGGCTCGTTTGAGTTTGTAGTGCCATGGTCTGACTGAATATATGTGATCGGTTCTTTTAGTTATAAAACTGTTGCATCTGACACTTCCATATCTAGATTGACTAAAGATGCGACTTACCAAGCCCATTGCTGTCAGTGGTCCTCATTATTCTAAGTCTCTTGACAGTGCCCAAAAACATTCTGTTGCAAACACAAAATTGGAATGAGAAAGATAAGCTTGGAGTGTAGAATAGGAAACAAAATATAAGAGTCCAACATATTAATATTTCTGCCCAAAAATCGAGTACTCTGAAGCAGATTATAGCATCTCATTAATAAGCAATAGAGGGCCAAGTTGGTCAGCTGCCATGACTCACTACCATCTGTACAAAAGTATGATGGAAGGTACGCATACCTCCATGGAACATCTCCAACCAACATCCAGTCTCCATCCTTGTCTTCATATGTTAGAGCAAACTCAGAGGAGCCATCCAGCAACTTCGAGGTTCTCAAGACACCTAGCACCATCCACACAGACTAAATTAATTACTTGTTCCATCAAAAGATTAGCAACCAACACACATCCATATACTTATTTACTGAAAAATATATTAAAGATAAAATCGTATCAACATTGACAACACAAAGAGAATTGTAGGATGGAGGAACTCACATGTGGAAGCACAGAGTCCTGATGCTGATTTGTGGAACATGTCCTCAAGTGCTCCTGCAAGAGTCTCATAGGAGTTGTGGGCATTGAGATCAACCTTCCTCCCAATGGGATCCCCATCCATGTTCACCTTAACAAAGAGAGAACTCCCAGGAAGCCCTCCTTTCTTTTTAAGTTCCCTTAATTCTTTCAGATTGTTTTTGTTGTTTTCAGTGGTCTTCTGGCAGGCTGTGGTGACTGCAGCATTTGAAGATGTGCCATCTTTAGATTGGTTAACTAAGCTGTTCATCCTGTGTGCTGGTATTGGTGGCCATCCCACCACCATCTGACTGCTGCCAGAAAAAAAAATCATAAATAATTAGCTCACCAGTCAAACAATAACAGAAAGCTATAACATAATAATGGAATGGAATTTCAAAAGTAGAGAAAAAATTCATTTGGTAATATGAAACACAATACATTGCATTGAAAATATGAATCTAGACCATAATATGATGAGAATAACTTTAGCTTTAATTCTTTGGACAAAATCCTGATTGTAATTCATCACTTATACCAATCTATAACCCCTTCCAATAGATCCCAAGTCACGAATTCTATTACTTCAACAACCAAGTCATGCATCTAGGAATGTAATTGAGCCAAACACAAACAAGCTGGGACCAGTTTGAATTGAAGATGCTCAAGCTCAGTTCACATAGTTTTGCGTCAACTGGAGTTCAGTTTGCTAGGCTGAAAAACTCAGGAGCCTTGCTAGCTTGGATAGAAACTGTGTGAACTCAGTTTGCCAAGCTTGAAATACAGGAGGGGGGAACCACACCAGCTAAAAGGAATTTATCTAGGGTTACCATAGGGCTTAAACAATTTGAAACAATGATCCAGATCCAAGGATTATAATAGGTTACTATGCATCACAATGGGGGCCGATATCTTCATGACTTGATCCAAATCTGATCTAGGATCTTGATTTGGGTGTAGAAAATACATCTGATAACTTATTTGGTTAGGTTTGGCTAGCATTTTAAAGCCAAAATATTATTGGGTTTGTCTTTGGGTTTAGGCCAATCCATACTTTAAAATTGGAAAACTGACTGATAATATGTACTACTTGCATGCACACACATGTACAAATCTGTGCATGCGTGTATGGGAGTGCTAATGCATGCTTGCAGGTGTACATTCATATAAGAAGAGTTAAGAAAAATTAATAAATGAAAGGACCAAAACCAAACTTCCTTAACCTCAAGCCCTGTTCATGAGCTAACAATTTGGATGCATTTAGCAACTTGCAAAAATATTCCAAAAAATGTCAAATATAGCTTAACAAATACCCGATGATGACCTGATACCCAAGGCCATACCTGGCTACATTTGGGTTCTCTGTTATGTACGGATGAAGGGTTGCAAATGAGGTTTGGGGTTGGGTCTGGATCAAACATATGTACATTAGGTTACAAGTTACACCATCCTGCTGCTTACCAGTTAAGTAATATCATGGTTGATATGAAACTGTAAACCACTTCTATGGTCATATACATATATAATTTGATAAAAATGTAATGATTGATGTGTGAATGTAATTTATATTATATATGCATGTGTTATTCATTTATTTACATGACAAGCTAATCAAACTATATGTGAGGTGGTGCTCATTAACAGCTTGTTTATTTGACAGCCCTACACGAGCACCACACCACGCTACGACTTTTCTATAAGGATATCCCACCTTTGGCCATCTCCTCACCCCTGCCTCCCACCTCAACAGCACCACACTTGATTTTCTCTGTCCTAGACACTTGACCTACACAAGGTCTTAACCATTGGTAAAACAAATCCATTCTGGGCAAACAGACTTGGTTAACTTCAGGCAAATTTTCTGCCAAAATTGACCAGGTATGGGTAGTTTCAGCTGGTTCCAGCTGACATTAGCTATTCATTGGTTACTAAATATTTTGGCAATTAGTGACTATTTGAGGCCATTTTTCTCACTTTTGAATCACTTTGATTTCTTTCGAGTTAAAAGGGGCAATGCCTAGTGATACATGATAAATTTAATCTCTGATAAGTATCTTCTTAAAAATATAACCCTTTTCATCTTTTGTATTTTTAAAGAAATATGAAAGCTTTAGGAGTTAGGTTTAAAATTTGTACAAAAAGTAGCTTGTCATGATGTAGGAGACTTTTAAGGACATCAAACATATTCCAAGGACAACAAGGAAGGGTTAGCATAGTAATTCGACCCTGCCTAATATCAGGTTCCCTGTATTTAAGCTTGGATATACAGGAACGTAACTTAAACCTTGAATGTATTTAACTGACACACATCTACTCTTCATTCTTTATAGTTTATAAGTTATATGTTTGTATTTGGTCCTTGATATGGTAGTAATCATTGTACAAAAGTTCTTATCTAAATACAATTTAACATTTTTTTGTGTTTGCATGGTTTACTGTTTAATAATTTAGAAATTTATCAAGAAATTGAATGTAACATAATTCTTTTTACATTTTTTGGAGGAATTTTATGATTTTTACAATTTAAGGCTTTTAGCGGGAACTACAGGACCTACAAATCCAAAGCTCACACGATATATATAACATTCTAAAGCTTGATTACAATATAACATACTCCAAGATCACGTGCCACATGTTTCCTTGGTTTGTTTTACTTTCCTTATTTTTCCTGATTATTTTCACAATTTTTTCTAATATGTTTGGCTGAAACTCAAAATTTGGGCTGAAACTACTGAAATCACCGAAATGGTTGAAAAAGACACATAGTGAACCCCACTGAAACTGAAACAGATTTCTTCAAATTTGCCCTTATATCTTCCAAACCTCAACACTACTTTCCTAGCTCTGGCACTTGAAAATCCTTAAGGCCTATAATCAAGAGCAATACCCTAGTATAAAGACTCAATGATCAAAGCCAGGTGTTAGAGCTAATTTGGTGGCCTCAGTGGTCTCTTTCCAAAGGATAGGATCTGATATTAGTGAGACAGTGACTTACGGCAAACTGATATAATTCAGCAGAATGTATCTCAACTTCAAAACTTCAACTAGACCTTGCTTAACCAGTGCCAAATCCATAGACTTGGATGCCACCAAGGCAAAGCTATGGGCAAAGGGGTGCAATTGACCCATGCTCCTTAAAAAGTCTAGTTTTTTTCTTGATTAATAGGGACCCATCCTCACGCCACATTAATCACCTAACGCAAAAGTCACGCCGTGCTTCTTTTTATTGGAAAATGTTTATGTGCATCAATTACATCTTAATAAGTAGAAAAGAGAGGAGAAGGAAACCCAAGAATGTGGCACTTCAGAAACAGAGGTGTCACACAAGAAAGTTTTTTTCTCAAATTTCTTGTTATTTGAGAAAAACCTTAGTTCTTTTCTTCACTTTTTATCTGCTTTCTAACCTGTGAAGAGGAGGAGATCTACACTTATAACCATCTATTTCAGAATTTTAGATAAACATTGTCCCCTTCCCTTTCTGTTCTATACAAAGAATCGAAATAGAATCTTTGTGGTTTTTTCTCCCTCCCTTTTCCTCTAGTCCTTTATAATGTAATCTGATCAGTGTATTATGTTCCTCATTATTCCATCATACTTGATGTTACAAAACACACAAAATTATACACAAGGAAAATAATTAACTTCAACGGTTCACAATTCTCATGATGCAATTAAAGAAATGGAGGAATAGTATAGAGAAATCACCTACATCTATCTTATGAGCAAAATGCCATTTAAGCTTTCGAGCTTAATTAATTATTTACACAAATTAATACTGGATGAAATTATGTCTAACATGTCAGTCATATAAATATTGCTGTTACCTATTGGAATTTTTTTTAAAAAAAATATCAAAGGACCAAACCATCAACTGAAAGAGGAGAATCCATAGCCAATGACACAAGAAAAGAAACACGTTTTATGTCTCTAAAACAAACGTCATATACAAAAGAACGCCACCATTAAATTTGTCAAGCCATAACTTTGCTACCATAAGCATAACACCAATCAAAAAATAAATAAGCTATGTTTAATGGTATAACCATAAATGAATAAAATTAGGTATATAGATTAAAAGGGATAACAAATAAAAGAACCCTAGCATCCAACCAAAGTTACAAACACTCCATTAAATCTACTGAAAAAAAAAAATCATACCACCAACTGTGTCTTCGAAAAACAAACGCCTAAAAAGTAAAACCTAAAATAATAATATGATTCCAAAAAATCAAATAAATAAAAAACGCATTACTTCAAGAGATATTCCAAATTTAAAAATCCCATTCAGAAGGTAATGAAGGGAAGAAATTTAACAAATAAAAAATAAAGTAGAAATGAAAAACCCCTAGCCCTGACCTTGGCGGTGGATTTGTAGACCCAGCGGCATCCCGGGCACCGGAGACCGCAATCCTCCGAGCCCCACCGCCAAGCGTCGCCGAAGATGAGGAAACGGAGGAGGAGGAAGACAGCGGCGAAGCGCGGGAGACCAGAGACGGGAAGTCCTCGGCCGTGAGAATCCTACAGTACTCCGGCCACGGCGCCCTTCCCCTGCTCCCCCGACCGCCGGTGGCTTTCTTGGCCCCCAGGCTCAGTCCCAGCTCAAGCTCCTCCTCCTCCTCCGGATCACTGCTGTTGCCCTTGCCGGCGGGGTAGCACGAGGAGCTCTCCTCCGACAGCCCCGCGTAGTCCTTATCCACCGCGTTCTCCTCCACCTCCTCCGGCGGCCCCTTCAACACCGTTGACGCCGAGCCAGAGGAGGACCGGCCGGCCGCCTTCATCGCTCCCCCTTGGATACGATCGGTGGCGGGAATCGGGGCCAGCTCCCAGGGGGAGGCAGGAGGTGGCGACGGCACCCTTTCTCGGAATCGACGCTTTGGAATCGTGCGGGGATAACACCGTCAGGAAGCGGAGAAATACGGGCATCGGAGTTTCGGAGGTGGGAACCGTGCGGGGATGATCCGCATATGATATATATGCGCGATCAGTTAAAACTAAAATCCTGGGCTGACCGTTGGTGCGTCGAGATGTGCGGATCCTGGCGCTACCGGGTTGCCGGCTGTTGTGCGGTCCAGTTTTTGTCTTCAGTGGTTCTCTGCTACGTACGCGTTCATAAAACTTTATGTGCGGGATCCAATATCTGCCGTCCATTATGGTGCTTCCCTGCTGGTTCGTTGGATGAAATATAATTTTTCGGCGACATCTCGAGGGAGCATTTCGAATCATATCCGCATCATATCGAGAATATGGTCGGATTACGTGGAGAATAAAATATTTTTAATCTTTTGTTTTTAAAATTAATGCACTTCAAATAAAAAAATTTCACATATCCATCAATTTACTTAAGAAATCTACGCATGAATGCGCCCTGTACATGGCCTCTAACAATTTATGGATGATGTCCAATTGATCCAAGAGAAGACTTCGGGTGGTCATGTTTATTTTCTTGCATTTTTATCTCTCAACAGGAGGCACAGAGGTTTGAGAAAGACTTTATCATGGAACGTTAATGACTTAGAATCACATGATTAGAAGAGAATTGGGAAAAGAATGCTGTCAAAGCTACCGGCATTATAGAGGGTGACGGCTAAAATTTATCATGCTGAGTTCTTTTTCGTTAAAAAAACGCGAATAAAACACGATATGTCCACCGAGAATTCAGCAGAGAGCATCAGCAATTTATTTGTTGATTTAATTCCGGAGAAGACGACGGGAGACAAGCCGACAAAGCCGACCCCAACGGCTCTCCGTTTGACATCCCAACTGCAGGCCACCAAACTTGCGGGGCCCACGTGCCCTTTCCAGGACCGTTCTCCGCGACCTGCCGTCGGATCTTGACCTTTCGAAAATCGGACGGGAAGGCCTCTGCGACGCATCCAAGCGGAGACCTGCCCATGACCTTCCATGAAAGACGGCGGGGAGGTTGGGGAGAGTATACGGGCACTAGTGATTTTTTTTTTCCAAAAAATCTGATGGTCTAAAATTTTATTTATATACTAATTAATATATATTTTAAAATACTATTAAATTATATTATATGATTTAAAATTTTACATCAAAATATTTAAATATTTCAAATCTAGTCAAGTTTATTTAAGTGCTTTAAACCTAATTAAACTTTCGTATGAATGTAACTTGATAATGTTTTAAAACATATAGTATTTAAATGTAACAATAAAATTTTATAAATGTAATTTGATAAAATTAAAAATATATAATAATTAATTATAATATTTTTAAATATAGGGCCTACTTCGATAATGCTTAAACTTTAGGTTATTAATTTTTATTTTTTTATTAGAGAGCGTCAAAAGGCAGGTGGATAGCTTCATGATGTCTTAGACGTTTAAACCATCTATTTCTCATTTCGAGTAGGATATCATTATTACTATTGTTATTATAATATTTTAGAAAAAAAATATTTTTAACTCACAAATTTTTATTTAAAATTTATTTTCATTCTTAAATCGTCTGTTGTTATAATTTTGTTCTTGATCCTTTGAGAATGTTATATTTTTTTATGTCCATACACATGAATCGATGGTTAAAAATAATAAAATAATAATAATCATACATTTTTTATATTCTATTACATGAACAAGTAAATTTGATAAAAAATGACATACCATCCTATCAACCACCATCCTATCAATGAGATGACATATCATTTCTTTCGTTAATTTTAATATAACGTACGTAATGAAGCACCATCATGAATGCAACATTCTCCAGGAGGATAAACTAAAAGTTAAGGCCCAGCTTATACTTCAAATTTTGCATGGCCATGCTAAATTGATACAAGCTCACCATCACGATGGATTCAAGGCGTCCTAGAAAGTGGGATGGCTGAGGAAATGAAAAGAAATGGAAGCACGAACCCCTTCAAGAGTTTGGCTCCCTATGAAGTCCCAGTTTAGCTGAGGATGGACGATGGATAAGGGAGCTTTTTCGTGGTGTGTTTTAAATAATTTTGAAAAATTGATGGGTGAACGAATGAGATTAAAATTCCAATTAATGGCCTTAACTTCTTGGACAGTATCTTCATTTATTTTAGCGGCATAAATTTATCTTCCATTTTTTGTTTTCAGGACTGCCCATTGGGCAGTGACGAAAAAAGACGCATTTTATTTTACTTCAACCAACATAAATATTATCTCACGCCTTCCGAAGAACGCTGGTAACCAGAAAAAAAAAAAAAAAAATAGCGGGCATGGCATACCTTCAATTCAATAAGGAATACATTATTGTCCTCCAAGCAATGGATGGATGGTCCGTTGAGGTTTTCAAAGACCAATTTAAGATAGGGTATCAACTAATTCACCATGAAGCCTATTATTTTCACTCCAGTTGATTGGGATATGGACTACTTGCCAAAGCTTGCTGCATGAGAGCAATAGGAGGCTACATGGCGTCGTTGGACTGGATCCTTCTGGCATTACTGAGCTGATCTACCACATCTCCTCGCTCAAAAACAGCAGCAGCTCCCATCCCAGAACCTGCCACATTTTAAAGCATATAGCTCAATCCACTTGCGTACATGGAAGAGAGAGAGAGAGAGAGAGAGAGAGAGAGAGAGAGAGAGAGAGAGACCAATGCACATAGAAATCACTCCAAACCGGCAGTCCTTGCCTCTGCGTTTCATCTCATTCAGAAGAGTGCTCACACATCGGGCGCCTACAGACAAGAAGAGAATCAATAGTTTTCCCTCCCTATTCTGGCTTTTTCCCCTCTTTTTTCCGATAAGAAAAAGGTTACATATGGATTGACTCCTACAGTGACTCAGATATGATCAAACAATATGGCAAACATATGAATTACTTCAAAACGGGCACTTTCCACTAGACTTCTTTCCATTAAATCTGGTCTGGGACCAAAAGTTTGAATCTACTTTCATATATCAGATCTGGATGATCTTATATGCTTATTTCTGGCAACTCAGTGGCAAAATGGTTTGAAAGAATTGTATCATATACATGTCCAAAAATGAATTGTTTATGCATATTATTTTATTTTCAAATTGGGATTCTATAGACGTTTTCAAACAATAATCAATCTGGAAGTGCCATTCCTTTTTTAGCACATTGATTATGGAAAAATAATGGAAGAAGATAGTGTCAAATAATTCAGAATCTTAAAACTTAATTTTAAAAATAAAATTTGAAATAAACATATAAGAGAAATGATATGAGTAGCTTCAATTGAAGATAAAATGAGAAAAATCGATTACGGTGGTTTGGACATATATAACGTAGAACAGTTGAAAGATTGATCTTTTAATAATTCATGGCAAGGATAGAGGTAGAGGTAGACCTAAACTAACATGAATAGAAATAATTAAAAAAGATATAACTATTTGTAATTTGAATGTCGACTTAGTCATGAATAAACAGAGTGAACGAAGCATATTCATGTAGCCGACACCATGTAGTTGGGAAAAGGCTTAGATGAGTTGAGTATTGCTGATTAAAGAACAACTCTAGTTTTTCCATGTGAAGTTCATTGTATGTCAAATATTTCAGATTATATTTGAATGAATAATCAAATGAAAAGTTTATCCAGCCAAGATCTACTCTATGATGTAATTCATGAAACGTAAGATTTCAAGAGCAACTGTACCCTGGTATTGATTTTCAATCTTTATTACTTGCTTAAAATATCTTTAGACAGCTTTTCCATAGAATAGACTATTATGAAGCAGAGCCATTAAGTGACTTCTTGTTTAGTCAATGGCATCACCATGCAAGGAATATGGTGCATAATTTGGTTCAGATATTGATTTTCAATCTTCCTTAAAGCTAGAGCTACATGTTGGATTCGCAAAAATTGAATTATACAAAATGATTTATAATAATACCTGTTGCACCCAACGGATGCCCAAGAGCAAGAGCACCACCATTAACATTTACTTTTGCAGGATCTAACTCCAGCTTTTTGCAGCAATATACATATTGGGAGGCAAATGCCTAGATAAAAAGAAAACAATTTTTTTAAAAAAATTGCATATTTAATTTTAACATAAGGTAGAAAGGGAATAAGCTAGAGAATGACCTTAAACTGTTACCTCATTAATTTCATAAAGGTCAACATCATCTATTTGAAGACCAGCAGCTTTCACTGCTGCAGGTATTGCAACAGCAGGACCTATTCCCATGACAGCAGGATCCACTCCAACCGCAGCAAAACTCCTGATCAGGTCAGTGCATATATATATTTTTTAATAAAACTGATCTCACATAAATTATAGTGCACTACTTTACCATACATAACCCATCTAATATATGTAATCAGATGGCAGCAAAATAACACTTCTGAAATCATTCCAAATTTCCTATTTCAATGATTAACATAAATTTTGGTCATACCAAAAATTTCAAAAATTATGTCAATAAGTCAAATGGATGCTTCATGTGCAAAACCCTGCTGATAATAGTCAAGTGACTCAAGCATATATAGTAACCAAAAGAAAGAACAATTATGGGCCCTACCACAAAAGCAAGTGATCTAGTTATGGATGAAGTGACGATGCAAAGAGAATAGGTACATGCAGAGAAAAAAATCAAGCATTCCAACATCATAAGTAAATCTATTTAGACAAATAACTATTATTTATGTATAAATGGGAATGTTTAACCTGAATACTCCAACTATGGGGAGTCCCTTTTGCATTGCAACATCTCTTCTCATGAGAAGCACTGCTCCAGCACCATCACTCACTTGACTAGCATTGCCTGCAGATACATGACCAGAGTTTAACATCCATAGGCTAAGAATTATCTATACTTCTGAAAATTCACACAAGATGCCTCTAATACCAGCAGTTGTGCTCCCATCTTTCTTAAATGCTGGTTTGAGTTTTGCAAGAACTGACATTGATGTGTCTGGCCGAATTCCATCATCCACAGAGATTGTGACTTGCATTTCCTCTCCAGTTTTGGGTTTACAATCTTCATATAACATTTATCGCATCAATATTTATAAAATAATACAACAAGAAGAACGACACTAGATGTGTTAAAATAATTTGAAAGGAACATAATCACATTTTGTTTAATACTATTTTCAGTAACAAATCAGAGATTTTCTTATTTTACCCCCAAAATTATTTACTACAAATTGATAGTAGAAGTACTTCTTTAAACAATTGTATTATTTATATTTTCTTAGCATTATCCCCTTTTTTGGGATCTATGCATGTATAACTTTCAAAAGTATTTATTGCTCATTTATCCTTCAAAAAGTAAAAACTATTATAATATATTATATTATATATGTGTGTGCGCGTGTGCGCACGTGCGTGCGTGCATGTGCGCAAGCTAGAATGCTTCTCAAAGCATTTGGCCTTGAATGCTTTCTAGTGAATACCAATGATAGACCTCCTAAAATCAAAATTCACACTATTAATGATGATCTAAGATACATAAAATACCTAGAAGCAAAAAAAAAAAAAAAAGAACTTTTAAGATAGTTTCCTTATCCATTTTCGTGTCCACATGATGCACAAATTACGGAGATCAAAATATATAATTTTTAATTTCTATATATTTTTAATAGTATAAAACATGATCAATAGTATGAATCCTTCATTTAATGCCACATTACTGATTCCAGAGTCAAAAGTAGTAGATACCTTCTCTCCAAAGGAGCAAAGTCCTCTCTCCATACATACATACATACTGATATATTTGGTAATGGAGTTAAAATGCTCCCACCAAGGCAACTTTGTAAGTTGCTCCTACAACAAATGAAAAATTTACTCCCACACATTAAACTAGATAATTTTCTATACATGGGGTATTTTTTTATCATTTGGCCCAAGCTGTCAATGCACTAAAAATTGAAACAGTTATTGCTAGAAAAAGGTGCATTTATTGCATAAGCCAAATGACAAAAACACCATCACGTAAATGAAAGTACTTCATGGAATGTGTGAGGGTTAAATTTCTTTGTAGGAGTATTATACTCCACCCAAAGTGTGGAACTTGCATATATGCCCTTCTTGCAAGGAAGGTCCTCCAAAATATGAAAATTGCACATGCCCCCCATAATAAGATAATATCCTCCAAATGAGAATATTGCAATGTTGTTTTAGCATTCTATGATCCCTTCAACCTTTACATGTACCTTTCTCAAAAAATAATAAGCTACTTTTAGAAAGCAGATATAAGTTATGAGATAAAGTTTTAGACATTTACCTTAAGCTTTCAAAAAATATATGTAATCCAGGAAAACTAGTAAATGGGCAAGCTAAGTTAACTTCTTAGATAGCAAACTATGATGAGAAAATTAGAATTGAAAGCAAAATGTTTGGAAGGGCATGTATAAATTTTTGAAGGCATATATATGCAATACCAACTTTGTAGGCTAAACAAAAAATTAAGGGCACATTAAAGCTAAGTAATTGCAAAACCTCTTAAAATGGACATATAGTAGGATCTCACTACAGTAATTTTACCTTCGTAGTTACAGGAATGATTTCTTCCTTAAATTTGCCAGCAGCAGTTGCTGCAGCTGCCCGCCTATGAGATTCAACCTAAACAGAGCAAAAGGCAATAGAACTAAATAAAAAATATACATATATATGCATGCCACACAAGATCAAGAGATAGCTACAAAACTCACAGCAGTCTCATCTTGCTCCTGTCGTGTTATGCCATAACGATGGGCAACAATCTCAGAAGTCATGCCCATGGGAAGAAGACAGTCTCGGGCTTGTGCAAACATCTCAGCCTAAAGCACAAGTAGTCGAATTTCATACAAAAGGATCTCCAATAATGTTTATTTTACAGCAAGCAAGAAGCTTCGGGTATACAGAACATACTCTAGGATTAGGTTGCCCAATCCAACCGATCTTATCTACAGTCATAGATTCCATCCCTGCTGCAATACCTGTGTCGATAATATAAAACTGATAAGGCCAAGAGTTCAGTTCAAAAACATGAAAACAAGGCAACCCACACCAAAATCCTACCAATATCATAAAACCCAGCTTTAATAGCAGCAGCAACATCAGCAACAGCCTGAAGTCCAGATGAACATTGACGGTTCACAGTTCTGAGAGGAACAGTTTCTGCATTATCCACAAAGCCCGTGTAAGGTGCAGGATACAGTAGGAAAGAATTACAAGCAGAGGGCACGAGGAAATGAAAATACCAGGGAAACCAGCATAAAATGCTGCCATCCTGCATTCAATTGCTCTCTGGGATCCAGGTGCCAATACAGTACCAACAACAATATCACCAACTTCACTTGGGTTAACTTTGGTCTTATCCAACAATGCCTACAAGAGAAAAAGTTAAAGATTGCAAAAGTGAAGCAAAATAAGATAAGTCCAACATTTTAATTTACTAGGTCTTGACCAATTTGATTGTCTGCGAGCAAGAATTAGAAAAGTTACAAACCTTAAGAAGAGGTGCTAAAAGGTCCTCCGGGTGTGTATCCTTAAAGCCCCCTCGCTTGGACTTGCAAATTGCTGTCCGACAAGCACTGTTTGACAAAAATAACCCACGATAGAGTGTAAGGAAGAAATATTACAAATTCATCTTTACAAGACAGAAGGAAGTAGCAATAAAAAAAAAAATAACATCAACAAATGCCACAACGAAAACAGATAATTATACATCAGAAAATGTCAAAATACGATGGATACTAATTCTGATATGGTAACCCAGACAAAGGAATTTGGCTTGGTTCTCTTTTCCATTAACATATCTTTCATTTCTTTGCAAGCTTATACATGCTGAATCCCTGTGGTCTCCAAAACCAGAGTTGCAAGATTCTTCATGTCTGAGGGCAATTGCTGTCATGGAAACCAAATTATAATACTGAACCACCATTAGTTCTGGAATACTAGAATCTAGTATATGGTTTCCTTTAAGAGGTTTGTTCATGTGGTCTTCCAAACATAATAAAATCAATGTTGGCGTTCATGATTGGGTTTGGATGGTTTCCAAAGGTAAGGCCTCGGTAACAGTGTTACTGATATTTTCCCTTCTACCTTATTATGGGAAACTAATGTTGTTTCTATGTGTCATAATCTGAAAACTACATTCTTCACTTCGACGGACATCTGAGAAAAAAATTCTGAACAGATATTTCTTATGGTGGTAGTTTAACATAGGGTTGCTAATAGGCAGAGATTAACTTAGGCCACCAGCATTGACTAGACCCTTCAATTATTGAGAATTTGGGATTTCTAGAACTTTTGGATCCACCAGAGAATGCATCAACTCCATAAATCTATAACTTGAGTGTCATGTCTATGTCAACATGAAAAGCCAGCACAGATTTTTAAAGCATCCAGTGGAAGTGTACTTAAATGCAAGTAGTGGCGCTTCAACAATCAAAATTTTCATTCCATCACAAAAAAAGAAAAAAATCAAATGTCATATTGTAAACACAAAGTGTTGAACACATATAGCAAATTATGCAGATTTTCTCCTTTTCTTTTATAATATGTGACAAAAAGCATAATCTTTACTGAACGACATCACGTTATTAGAGTGCATGGTGCACGCCTGCACGTGTGTCAATTTGCATACAATATTATATCATACTGCTTTTGAGTCATGCCTACATGATGCAGGTTTAAGTGATGAATACTTGGACACTTCATACTTGTGAGATGCGTCTAAGGTAACTACTTATGGGGTTCAGACTAAACTAGCACCAGAAACCAAACTGAATTTGGTGTGGGCACCAAATGAAAGTATTTTGCTAGGCTCAAATGTAACGCAGGCTAAACTGGGCGTAATTCAAAAGTCCCAGAAATCAGGTCTAGGGCAGCTTATACCCAAGTAAAGATGATCTCAAGCTCAAATTTTGTCTTGACTGGTGAGAATCCTAATCCTTCTATGCCCAAGCCCACCCAAAACAAGGTCTGACTTGATAGGCCATGGATCAATCCTATCAACCATCATTCTATTTGAAATAGTTTTGACAGGTAACATCATGTTCCTATGCTACAATCTTAGTGTGTTAGGTTGGGGAATTAAACGGAATAAAAGATTTCAGCCCATTTGCACCACCTTATTGAACAAAACAATCACTTCAACATGTAGGTTTAATCATCTTCTCATAAGGGCAGAATAGGTACAGATTAAATGCATTAGTATTCTCCTAATCCATTAACCTAGGAATATTCACTTCTATGAAAAGGTGGCATAGTTTAACCCTCCTTTCTCCGCTCCAACTTATTCCGCTTAACAAAGCTAATTTGGATTTTGTATTCTCAAAAACAAGGCAGTGTCATGTGACAACACGTCATGGGAGTTTCTTCAAACCAAATACTGAAAGCTTCTTGAGGTAATATGGGCAGAATATGTGGTGCTGTTGGGTAAGTATTAGCATTGAGCTTGCACTCAAAATTAAGACTTGAATGGAAATATTCTAAAAACACTCAAAGTATTTTTGTCATTGTCACATAAAACCTCTGTTAAGTTCGGCACCTCTTTTCAACATGTGTGCTTGTAAGAATGTGCATAATCCAAACTACTTTAAAAAAAAAAAAAACTTGTTGCTTGTGTGCATGCAAATCATACTAATATTATTCAAAACAGGTGGCAATTTTTTTCTGATTACTTTTCATCTCAGGGAAGTAAATTTTTTGACCTTCTTTTCCTTAATCAAGATAGAGTAATAAAGTTCAAAACACTGACTGTTAAAATGATTTTAAAGGGTCTACTACATTATATATATCAATAATGGGAATTTAACAAACAACCATGAACTTCGCAGCTATTTTATAGCTATAATAGCTGTCATATAATGGGAATAACATCCTATGAATAAAATTTGCATTGTTTACCTAAATAACCTTTTTTTCTTAAAAATAACAAATCTTTGTACCAGCTGTAAAAGTAATATCTATTTGATGAAAGATGTTTTTTCCATCACTTATATAATAGAAAATGACAGCCATTATAAATAGTAACTAATTTATTTTAAAATATTCTCTTTTCACGAAATTCTGCACAAAAAGCTGACATGATTGTAGTAGTCAATAATAGGTTCAAAGAGTGCTATTATAATGGGATTACAGAACTATTGAAACCTAAGTGTCAACAAATTATTATAGTAACAGTTGGGGAAAAAAAGAAAAAGAAAATTCTAGCTAAATATATACGGTATTAGATTTCTGACACTTGCCGTTTAATTCGGAAATAAAGATGGTTAAAAGACTCAGCACACAAAGAATTATACGCAAACAGAAAAACGGACGGGAAAGGAAAAAAAAAAAAAATCACTAACCACAAGGAACAGGGGACCAAACACACGAACGAAGATTTTGGGTCTTTTTGATTTAATTATACAGATCTTTTGGGCAACAAGATGATCTTATATTATTCAAAAGGGGGAAAATACCAAGCTTAAACCGATCCAAGAAGATCTCTACGGGGACTAAATATCAGCAATAGAAATGAAAGCAACCGAAATCAACAAGAAGGAATCCTTACGCGACGATAACAACATCATCTCCGAAGCAAGAGCTCCTCTGGTACGCGGCGCTGTCCCCAGCAGCACAAACCGAAGCCTGTCCAGAATCAATCGGACTCCGATTCAAATCAAGAAACGGAAAAATACTCCAAAAAAAAAAAAAGCAAACCCTTTTCCAAAAACGAAATCATTTCCTCTACGAATTCCAACGGAAACCAGCAAGAAAGTAAACACGGTCATCGAGATACGTACAGAGAGCGTCGGATGACCATCGGTGGAGGAGGAGGAAGAAGAGGGACTGAGATGCTGGAGGAGAACCCTTTGCCTATTGATCGCTTTCTCCATTTCTCTCTTCTCTCTCGGATTTAGCTCCCCTCCTCTCTCTCTCTCTCTCTCTAGACAGCGCTTGCCAAGGAGCTTACGGCCGTGTGTCCGCGTGAGTGCGTGTGTGTGTATATATATATATATATATATAAAGCAATGAAGCCTTCCCGGAAAACTTCCTCCGGTACGGTGCGGGAAGAAAGCGGAAAAAATCGAAGACTTGCCGTAGATTTTTTATGGTGTGAATCACGGAGAAAGAGATGGTACTGTTCAAATTAGAATTCAGTAATTACTTAAAAATAATATTAATCCACGGAACGCTTTACAAGCTTTTTGCTCCTCCTCATCGTGGATCATGAGAACAAGAACTGGACCCGACCGGCCCAAACCGTAGAAAAATCATAAGACATTGCCGTCTACCAACCCAAAATAATTCTTTTAAAAATAATAATAATATCAAATCAAACACAAGAATAATAATAATAATAATAATAATAATATTTTTTAAAAGAAAAGGGTAAGGTAAATAATATCATTACACCATGAAATGGCTGACAATTCACCCCGTGGCTTTTACCATTGTAAAAGAAATCGATGCTGCTGATAAAATCTCATAAGAAAAGTTCTGGATTGGCCAAGTGATTGTGACGATTTATATAACATTTTTCAATAGCTAGGTGAGTAATCTACAATGGCAAATTCTAAACTTAACTGTCAAGTACCTACCCTTCGCCAACCCGGGCCCTGGCACAGAGCCTCTTTATTTATTAATTATCAATAAGGTGGGTTGTTGCCACCAAATCTTGATTAAAAAATAACCTTGGAAAAAGAAGTTGGCATCAACCACCGTCAGGAGCGTGAACGACCACGAAAGAGTCCAGAACCAATCCTCCTATGGCGATGCAGTCAGTGTTGGAAAAAGTTTGGATTAAAAAAAAAATGTCCGCGAGCAAAACGCTTGCGGACGTTCGCTGAACGCTGAATGTTACGAGGATTAATATTCATTGACATTTAGAAATGGTATTTTGTAATCTGGCCTTATTTGGAATTACCCGGCCTTTAAAGCCATTATGAGCTAAGCCGTTAGAACTTTTATGGACTAAGCCAACAGTAAAAAAAAAAAATTCAATCAAATTTTTTTATTTTTTATTATATTATTTTTATTTTTATTATTGATCTTTCTTGATCATCTAAAGGTTTCATTGGGTTACACCTTCATGAGATCGTGCTCATGGTAGAAGAATCGGATCGAGCCCGATCATTGTACCTTGCCTCGGTCTAAGCTTGATTCATATTTTTTTTTTTTTACTTATTTATGCATTTAAATTTCTATATTATATTTCTAGTAATTTCTAGGAGAAGTATTTTTGCAAAGAATAAAATTATTTTCTAACAACCAAGGATCAATTTTTCTTTTTTTACTAGAAATTGCTAGGACTTTTCATTATAAGTTATTTAAAAAAAAAAATTTGGTTCATATTTGAGTGGCTTTGTCATGTGAAGAGGATCTTTAACACTATGAGCCAACATATGAGCAGCAAATTAAACCATCATATTACATCGAGTTGATGAAATACAATTCTGCAATTTTAAATACAGAGAACTAGAAAAAAGACTAGATTGAGCTTTCATATCTCTACTTCATTTAGTGGTGATTCTTACCTAAAGAATTGATAAGCATCTCTTAGATTTTTGCTTTTCTGTGATTATTATATGCTTGCAGCTTCAAAGAAAAAAAAATTCTGAAATATATATATATATATATATATATATATATATATGCATACACACATACACACTATATTATGTAACTGCAAAACCTATTGTAAACTAATAATAATTCCATTAGTTGCTTTGAAGTTAACTTTTGAAGATCTTCACCTTGATGGTTGATCATGGGAAAGGTATTTAAAGGTTATATATATATATATTCATGCATGTACACACATGCTTGCCCTTGTGTACATGATATATGCGATGTATTTTCACATCATTTCATTATTTTACTTTCAAGTGTAGCTATTAGTATATAACTGCATTCTTATATAAATGTAAAAGTCTTCTTATTCCAGATAAGTATTTTCTGTTATAGTGGCCATTGAGAGATTACACCATATTTTATCTTATTTCAGTTTGAAAGTTGTGATCTCCTTTAGTTATTTTTTTTTATGGCTTTATCTTGAATATCGAGCATTGCCAAGCCATATATGGCTTAGTCATAAGTCTATAAGACAAATAAAAAAAATAATGTTATTTTCTTGAAATTTATCAAATCCAAGAAGAATTTAGCAAATCAATTAACTAAGAGGTTATTTAGGAGTGGAGTCCTAGATCATTGAGGGGAATGGCTTAAGCCCATTATTTGGTCACTAGCAGTGGATACCCAACCTCTGTGATTGAAGATCCCATGAAGATTGAAGATCCCATGAAGGAGGTTCAATGTGGTAGAAACGAAGCTGATTGAGTGATCGTGCTAGAGCACAAATTTAAAAAAAAATTTATTTATAAAGTGAAAGTAAATTTGTGTAATGTTGAGTCATACTCTTAATGGATGGTATTGTCATAAATATCCTTAGAGGATTCACTCATATGAGAATCGTAGGCCATGACTAAAGTTTGGGCTAACCTTAAAGAATTCTCATGAAGGCCTTTAATATGCGTTGACCGCTTAAACCCAATTGATCCATACTGTATGTGATTAGTAAAAGTCTGAGTCAAGGACCTAGTTCGAGGTTTAATCCACTATGGTTCCTTTAAATGTATACAATCAACACTAAGTGAGGTTCAAGTCCACGAGACACTTCACCCATTGTGTGCTCAAAAATTTTATTATATTTATTTATTTATTTATTTAAAACTTTTACGGGGAATTGTTGGACAAAGTTTGAATAAAAAAAAAAGAACATCAACGTTCATCAACGTTCCAAACAATTCATTTTGTATGTAAGCCATTTCTAACGTTATTTGAGGATAATGGCTATAGTGCCTTTAAGGCCACTATGAGCCGAGCCGTTGAAGCTTTTATGGGCTAAACCTATAAATAGGTGAAAAAGAAATCCATCGAAGAATTTTTTTATTATTATATTATTTTTATTATTACTGTTGATTTTTTTTTCTTGGGCATATGAAGATTTTATTGAGTTACACCTTCATGCGATCGGGCTCGTGGTAGGAGGATCATGCGATCGGGCTCATGGTAGGAGAATCGGATCAAGCCGGATCGTTACCTTGGGAACAGAACACAAACAACCTAACAGAACACAAACAACCTGCACGAAAGGACGAAAAACTGATTCTTAAAGCAATGTCTTAATTCATATCTTCTTTTATTTTTTACTTTATTTATGTATTTAAATTTTTATATTATATTTTTAATAATATCTAGGAGAGGTATTTTGCAAAGAATAAAATTATTTTCTAACAGTAAGAGCTACATGGGAGAAGCCCTGCATTCTGTTCTAAAATTGTTATCTTTTTGTTCCATGCATGCAGCCTGTTCCTGTCTACATATGTCACTGGAGAGGAAAAAAAAAAAAAGTCAAATGTCTAAACTAACTCTCCCCGGTTTGATGCCAAGGAATCCGAATGATAACCTACTAACTTCGTTTCCTCAGTCTTGTTGACTACTTGAAGTAGGTGACAAATCTTCTATAAACTAAGTTGTAGGAAATTTTCACAAATGAATTCCAGCTTCCATTTCAATTCTCTATGGTTGAAATACTAAGTGGAGTCATCTCAGTTGGGCCACATCAAGATGAAAGGTGGGCAGATGGCCCCTCATCTGACATGACTTGCTAACTAATTCACATCATTCTTTGAGTCCATCATAATGCCAATTCTAATTATTTGCTTCCACAACGGCCTGCTTTATTTTTCTCTAAGATAGCATAAAATCCTACTCAATGGACAGCCAGCACAGTCTGCCAATATTTTTCGTAATTTGGACTCCTTGCAGTCCAATCTGGGCTCAAAATAATTCTGACAAAAAAAAAAAAAAAAAAAATCAAGAGTTTGACTCCTGTAATCTCTTGAAAGAAACATATAAACGAACTAAGAACCAATGGCAGCAAAGATGAAACAGTAAGCAAAATTCTCAACCTCTTTCCCAAAGAGTTTGCAATTTTCATCCATAATGTAACCTTAGCGAAACTTTACTTTCCTCTCAATTGACACAGGATTATAACATTCCTTATCACCAACAAAAATATCTTTTCCATTGATTTATTGGTTGACAGAGATGGGCAGACTTCCAGTTGGCTAACCTGTGCATTTATATAATAAGTCCATTTTATGGATTTTAGAGATCAATTAATATCATGTTTTTATCTCAAATTTAGAATTTTCATTATATTAAAAAAATCTAGAATTATTCGTCATATTGAAAAAATATTTGTTACATAAATTTTGTTTGTAATTCTTTAATATTAGATTTTGATTCCCATTCTTTAGTTCAAACGATCTATTAGCGCTTTTTGTTTGTCTAATACAGCCAAGTAAAATACAATTTGAACTACATCTCCTGTATTCTAATTTGATATAGTTAAATTTTAATATATTCAATCTATAATGAATATTTAAATATTATATTTTTATTAGATTAAAAAAAGAATATTCTTGCTATAACATTCTAGCTCATAGGTTGAATCCTATATATCTCCGGCTCCATTTATTTATTTGTTTATTTATTTTGTTGTTGTTGTTGTTTTTTTTTTTTTTTCAGATCAGGAGGCACTAATCTGTACAGGTCAAGTCATTACATGCAAAATAAAATTAAAAAAAAAGTTAATCAAGGAAGGCTGTCCAAAATCAAACCCTGATCTCTTTTCATTAGACGGTAAGAGAGAGGTAGCATCATCCCATTAAAAGTTGGGTGATGGCAATGACATAATTGATCACAACTCTGCATCGAATTTAGGCTTTGCAATCGACGAGGACTCGTTGGTCTCCGAACTTGCAAGGCAAACAAACTGCTTTCCATAGATAGATAGATAGATTGATTCACCAAGAGATGATGAGCATGAAAGGCGTGATATTAGACGTACGAGTGCGTGTGTCACGTAATGAGATGTGAGCTTCACGTTGGGAGCATTTAGTCTCGGTTGATCGTTGAGGAAGAAGGTTTCTGGTGGTCAATTAATTAGGCCGGAGTTGGAGTTGCGTGGGGACCGGGCCAGTGGAGGGCATGGGATCGTGGGTTACCCAGTTGCTTCCAAATTCTAGATGAGACAAGCTTTTCTGGTCTTCCTTTTGAATGCGTTTTTCGGTTCATCATGTTCCCATTTCGGGGGTTGGTGAGAGTAGGAAACGTGGAAATGACGCCTCAACTCATCACACTTGAGGGGGTTGGTGGTGGGAAGTTTTTTCCAAGTCAGAAGCCGAGACTCAAGTGTTAGAAAATTGATTCTTATCCGCATAGAGCTTTGTACGAGAAATCCATGCCATGGTCTCTGCACGCTGGTTTTAACTAGGAACGCAGCAGTTTTGGTACAGGGGGCCTGGCCCTGGTCTTGCTTGGAGTCTATGTGCATCATCTTTAATGCAGCAAGTTTTACGTGGATTATATTTTTTTATTATTTTATATAAATTTTATATGAATAGAATATAATATTATTTTAAATTTTATATAACATGCATTAATATCTGTTTAATTTTTTTAAAAAATTTATATATAGACTACGTGCATATTTTCTGAATGAGTGTCGTAATTTTATAACTATGGTATTGTAAATTTACAACTAGGATATCGTAATTTTTTTTGGATGTCTTAATTTTATAACTAAGTTTACAACTGGATGTCATCTTGTACATTAATACATGTTCAGCTTTTTTTTGAAATTATATATAGACACATTTTTTTAGTAGGAATCATAATTTTATAACTTCGGTGTCATAAATTTACAATTGGGATGTCGTAATTTTTTTTGACTTTCTCAATGGGTGTCGTAAATTTATAACTGGGATGCCATCTTAAATTTTGACGTGATGTGCATTAATATCCGTTCAGCTTTTTTTTATGTACAAATACGTTTTCTGTATGGATGTCGTTATTTTATAACTACGATGTCGTAAATTTACATAAATTTATAACCGGGGTATCATCATAATTTTTTTTTATCTTTTTGAATGAATGTCTTAGTTTTATAACTATGATGACATAATTTTAAAACTGAAATATCGTAATTTTTTTCATGATGTACAAAGTCTTTTCCACGTGTGCTCGCGAGTTTTGCCTGCATCTCAATTCTAAAAGGAAGGATGCTTTTTAATATATATATATATATATATATATATATATTCTTGCAAGCCACCTTTAGATCATCGAGATTTATTAGTGATTTTTGAATTGTGATGAGGCGAAGTGAGCTAGCATAGAGATGGCACAGAACATCCTGATGTCAACTGAAACCAAGTCATGTTGGATTTTGACTACTCCAATGGAGAAATGGAGATCGAAGATCTTGAATCAAATGAGTTTTTTTTTTTTTTTTAATTTTTGTTTTGGGAGATGAAGTGAGAATGAGCCCGCTACAATTACCTGGATCCTAATACTCTGGAAATGGTTGAATAAACTAAAGTTGAGCCAAGCTATCTTCTAGCATTAAAGTATTATGCTAGTGGCAAAAAAGTGGCAATCTTTCTCGACAACCTATTTAGTATTTTTAGGCAGTCAGGATTAAAGTTGGTGAGGTCGAGACAACTATATTCTACTACCAACCAATATATATTTGGTATAATCGGATGATCACATAAGTCTCGTGTGAATCAATCCAAAAAAATCAGAGTACATAATTTAAAAAATAAAGAAGGACAGGGGTCGCCTGACTTCCATATCCATAATCCAGTATGCTGCACCACTGAAGTAGCTACCCAGTCCGCTGTCGAATTGGCTTCGCGATAAATATAACAGATCTGGGCACAATCAACCTCCCGAAGAATAATCCAAATATCCGTAAGAATCAGGTTCGTAGGGCTAGAGGACAATTCTCCTTCTGCAGTCATGAAATGATCGACGTAGAATCACCCTCAATCAAAAGCCTCCTTGCATAAAGAATTCGAGCAGCATAAGAAATACCCGGTCAAGCCCTGTAAAGCTCGGATATGAAGACAGAAGAATATCAAAGAATATTTCTTTTTTTCATAAAAGAATATCAAAGAGGAAGCTCCAGTCCATTATTTCAAGTTTCACCAAGTCAAATTTCAGGGCAGGCAAAGAGGAGTGTAAGAAGGTTGACAGCCAAGAGAAACATGAATGCATTCACTGCCTTCCATCAAATTTTATTTTCAAACCACTCACGAGTTCCAAAATACATAAATAATTTTTTTTTTAGAAAAAAGCCTTCAAGTGAGCTGTTAAGTTGCGTCTCCATCGTTTAGTTTGTAATTTTAAAATTAATTTTCAAAGTAATATACACTTGTGAATCAAAAAATATATAACGATTTTCTAATTAAAAGTGATTACTGGAAAGGTAAGATCAAGATTAATCAAGATAAAGCACGAAGAGATATTCTCAACTAGTTAATGCGACATGCTCAGCGTGATGGTAATCCACTTGCACCGATTATATTTTGATATTCTTAATGACATAACCCCCATTTTTGGGCTGTCAGTGTAGGGCTTATGGCCCATTTATTCAGCCCATTAGGGCTGAAGTGGTGCGTGCCTTATTTATGGCTGATTCTCTCTTATTTATTGTTTCTTCTTAGAGCAGCCACCGAATTTCTTCTTTCCTTGCTCTTGCTTCGTCATGTTCTCGGCCAGCCGAACCCCTTCCACCAAATTTTTTCTCCCAACACCTTTTTTCAAAAGCCAATGAAAAGAGCCGCGAGAGAATAGCATGGATTCCATGCAAAGAAGAAAAAGGTAGAAGACAAAGAGAACAAGAAGAAGAAGAAGAGAAGGAAAAGAAAATAAAAAGGCAATGCACAAGACCATACTTTTCGGTGACGTAATCCTTATATCCCTATTATTCTCTTGTGATTGTTTCTCAAGTCCAAGCAAGGAACTTTGAGTCATAGATATTTATTATTTTATAGTGGATCTTCTTCTCTACTTTGCCCATGGTTTTTTTCCTTTATCTTGGAGGGATTTTCCATGTAAATCTTGGTGTTTCTGTATGATTGTGTGGTTTGTGCATTTTATTTATTATTCTGCTGCTTATTACGGCCTGCTAATATTTGTTCGTATACGGACTCTTTCCCATCAACTGGTATCAGAGCCTGAATTTTTTTTGTATGATCAGTATGAACGAAAATAATTGGATAATATGGAAACCAAGAATGGAGGACCTCTTGTATTGCAAGGATCTATATGGACCTTTGGAAGGGATCAGTGCAAAGCCCATCACAATAACAGATGATGCTTGGATCATGTTAGATCGGAAAGCAGTCGATTTTATTTAGCAGTAGTTGGATGATAGTGTTTTTCACAATGTTTCCACTGAGACTTCTACACACTCTCTTTGAAAAAAGTTAGAAAGTCTATGAGAGAAAAATAGCTGACAATAAAGCTTTCTTGATCGAAAAACTTATGAATCTGAAATATAAAGAGGATGCTTTATTGCTGAGCACTTGAATGAAATGCAGAGTATTACTAACCAGTTATCCTCTATGAAAATGTCTCTTGATAATGAGTTGCAAGCATTGTTACTTCTCAGTTTATTGCCAAAAAGAGTGGTTTTCCACACCAGACGGTGTTGTCATCATGAGTCAAGTAACATGCAGCTTGTTGAATGAGGAGTTGAGGATAAAGATTAGCAACTTCTCATATTGATTTACAGGCACTTGTCTCAAAGAATAGAGGACGGTCAAAGTCTAGAAATAGAGACAATTCATACAAGGGTAGAAGCAAATCAAGGTCAAGAAAAGATATTATTTGCTACAACTGTGATGAGAAATGACACTACAAGAACCATTGTAAGAAGCCTAAGAAGAACAAGACAAAGAGAAAAGAAATGGAGGATACAGAGTCAAAGAAAAATATCACATCTACAATGCAAAATGATGATTATTTGATTTTATCTACTTCTGATGGTATCTTCTCATGTGAGTGTCAGAATCATGAGTGGGTGATTGACACAGGTACTTCTTATTATGCTACACCATGGAGCAAGTTTTTTTCTACTTATAGGACTAAAAATTTTGGTATTGTCAAGATGAAAAATCAAGACATAGCAGACATCATTGGCATGGGTGACATCCACATAAAGACCAATCTTAGCTGTAAGTTGGTGTTCAAGGATGTAAGGCATGCGGCTGACTTGAGGCTAAATTTAATCTCAGTTGGAAGACTTATGATGAAGACTTTGATAGCAGATTTCACAAAGGGCAATGGAAGCTCAGTAAAGGTTCACTTGTTGTAGCCAGTGGAAAGAAATATCACACTTTGTAAAGGTTGCAGGCTAAAGCTTATGGTGAACAGTTGAATGCTACAGAGACAGACTTCAGCATGGAGTTGAGGCATAAACGACTGGGACACATGAGTGAGAAAGGGCTGCAAGTTCTTTCCAAGGGAGAAGTTCTACCTGACTTCAAAGGGATACATCTGAACCCAAGTGTTGATTGTTTGGTTGGCGAGCAACATAGAGTTTCTTTTGCTAGTCCTGCTTTATTTTAAAAAAATGCATGTTTTGGATCATGTCTATACAGATGTTTGCGGCCCTTCAAGGACAAAAACTTATAGTGGATCAGTGGTACACTTTATTTTATCACTTTTATAGATGATTTTTTAGGAAAGTTTGGGCCTATGGTTTGAAGACCAAAGATCATGTTATTAATGTCTTCAAAGAGTTTTATGCCAGAGTTGAAAGAGAGACAAAAAGAAAATAAAATGCATAAAGTCAGATAATGGTGGTGAGTACACAAGGTTATTTGATGATTATTACAGGTCACATGGCATTCAGTATGAGATGACAGTTTCTGCTACTCCTCAGCATAATGCAATTATAGAGAAGATGAACTACATCATCATGAAAAAGATCAGATGTATGCTTTCACAGTTCAAGTTACCTAAAAGATTTTGGGATGAGGCATTGAAGACAGTAGTTGAAGTAATAAACTTGTCACAATGTACCTAGATGGTGATGTTGCAGAGCGTGTATAATCAGGAAAAGATGTTTCTTACAGGCACTTGAGAGTGTTTGGTTGCCGTGCATTTGCACATGTTCCAGACATTGAGAGGTCCAAGCTGGATGGTAAGACAAAAGAATGTATTTTGCTTGGTTACTCACATGATGAGTTTGGTTATAGACTTTGGGATCCAGAAAGACAGAAGGTGATCAGAAGCAGAGATGTGATATTTTTTAAAGATCAAACCCTTCAAGACTTTAAGAAGAAGGTGCTAGTCAAGTCTTTTGCAAAAGGATTAACAGACTGTGACCTAGTTACTCTTTCAGTATGTCAGGGTGATGGGAGAGATGTGTAAGAAAATAGTGCAGGAGTAGAAGTTAACTCACCTGTAAGACATGTTGAGCATGAAGGAGATTAGGAGCAACCTCCACAGAGCCTCAGCTGAGAAGATCTACCAAATAACATCAACCTTCTAAAAGGTATTCTACAGATGAATATATAATGCTTACTAATGAATGTGAACCAAAATGTTACTAGGAGGCAATTGAAAGTGAGCGAAAAAAGGAGTGGTTAGTAGCTATGCAGGAAAAAATGGATGCCTTACAGAAGAACCACACATATGATTTAGTGAAACTACTAAAAGGAAAGAAAGCCTTAAAGAACAAGTGAGTTTTCAGTTTAAAGACTCAACAGCAGGGTTCTCAACCAAAGTACAAGGCCAAATTGATTATGAAAGGCTTTGGTCAAAAGAAAGGTATTGACTTTAAAGAGATTTTTTTCCTGTTGTTAAAATATCTTCAATTCGTGTTGCTCTATGTATTGCTGCTGGTTTAGACTTGGAGGTTAAGCAGTTAGATGTAAAGACAGCTTTTCTTCATAATGATTTAGAGAAGGAATCTATATGGAGCAACCAGAAGGCTTCAAAGTTAAATGTAAAGAAAATCTTGTCTGCAGATTGAAAAAAAGCTTATATGAGCTGAAGCAAGCTCCAAGGCAATGGTACAAGAAATTTAATTTATTTATGGCTGAAAATAGATACAAAAGAATGGCTTCATATCATTGTGTATATCAAATGGTTTAGTAAGGATTTTGTTATATTCCTACTTTATGTTGATGACATGCTTATCCTTGGAAAATATGTCTATGATTGACAGGTTGAAGGAGCTAAACAAGTCATTTGCAATGAAGGATATGGAACTAGTAAAGCAAATACTGGGCATGTAGATTTTCCATGATAGAAGAACTAAGAAAACATGGTTGTCACAAAAAAAGTACATTGAAAAGGTATTGGATAGGTTCATTATGAGCAATGCAAAGCTAGTTGGTTCTCTTACAGGTCACTTTAGGTTGTGCTCAGAGTAGAGTCCTTCAAGTGATGAGGAGAAGGAGAAAATGAAGAAAGTTCCTTACGCTTCAGTAGTCGAAAGTTTGATGTACGCAATGATATGTACGAGGCCAGACATCACATATGCAGTGGGTGTTACTAGCAGATTTCTTGCAAATCCAAGAAAAGAGCATTGGGCAGCAGTGAAGTGGATCTACAGATATCTCAAAAGAAGCTCCAAAGCTTGTTTAAGCTTTGGGGGTGGTCCATATATGTTGATTGGCTACACAGATGCAGATATGATGAAAAATATTGATACAAAGAAGTCCACATCAGATTTCATGCTTACTTTTGTAGGGGGAGCTGTGTCATGGCAATCCATATTGCAAAGATGTGTAGCTCTCTCCACCACAGAGGCAGAATATATTGCTGCTACCGAAGTCTGTAATTAAAGAGATACTATGGATGAAAGAATTCTTACATGAATTGGGACTGAAACAGAAAAATTATGTAGTACATTGTGACAACTAGAGAACCCAACTTTTCATTCCAAGTCAAAGCATATAGATGTCAGATACCATTGGATTTGAAATGTGTTTGAAGAGAAATAATTGCAGCTTCAGAAAATTCATACAGATGAAAATGAGGCAGACATAACAAAGACATTATCAAAAGAAAGACAAAAAATGTGCCGACAGCTGGTCGATATGATTTCACACTAAGAAAGCATTAGACAGCCTCCCCCTTCAGGGGGAGGTTGTTAGGCTCATGGTCCATTTATTCAACCCATTAGGGCTGAAATAGTGCATGCCTTTGCTGGTTTCTCTCTTTATTTTTTGGTTCTTCTTGAAGCAACTGAATTTCTTCTTCCCTTGCTCTTGCTTCATCATGCTCTTAACCAGCTGAACCCCTTCCACCAAATTTCTTCTCCCAGCACCTTTTTTCAAAAGCCAACGAAAAGGGCCACGAGAGCATAGCGTGGATTTCATGCGAAGAAAAAAAAAAAATAGAAGAAGAAGAAAAGAAGGAAAAGAAAATAAGAAAGTAATGCAGAAAATCATACTTTTCGATGACATAATCCTTATATCCCTATTATTCTTTTGTAATTGTTTCTTAAGTCCAGACAAAAAACTTTGATACTGAATATTTATTATTTTATAATGAATCATCTTCTCTAGTTTGACTATAATTTTTTTCCTTTATCTTGAAAAAATTTTTCACGTAAATCTTGATGTTTTTATATGATTGTGTGGTTTGTGCATTTTATTTATTATTCCGCTGCTTATTATGGCTTGATAGTATTTGTTCATATACGGACTCTTTCCCATCAGTCAGAACCTCTGCATTCACTTGGAAAAAAAAAAAAAAAACCAACATACAACCTATACTAATAACCAACCTTCTCCCAGCCCATCATTGAACCCTTGCAGAAACCACGAGATTTAAAATTTGAGTCTGGCTGACTTACCATCTGCTTGCCTTTCGAAAGTTCTACTTCCCCTTTCCCACCGAGCTGAACTGCAGTACCAATATTAGAATTATGGAATCCAGAAAAAAAAAAAATAGTGAATGCTACATACATCCATGTATGGAGTGTATACAAAATCAAATTACCAAGGCCAGCTGCCAGTTAGATGCATATATTAAGCATCATCAGAACTGGAGAAACCAGAACTTCCGAAATTACAAAGAAATCGAATGCAGGAAGACCAAAGGGCATTCCAACTTCTGAAATTTGTTGAATATCTCCTTCATATTTTAATTTACATAAATCCATCTAATAAAGAGTGCTATGGAAAATGAAGAAATCAATAATATGGCTCTAATTTCTTTTTTAACAGCTGCATAACATTGCCCGGGAGATAATACAACAAGAGGACACAAAATGATACGAGAAGCAATGATGTCAGAATCAATTTTGTGAAGGCATAAAAGAAGAGATTATGGGTGCACACAGGGAAAGAAATAGAATCACGAACCACACAAAAATCTCCGTACAGAGGTAAGAATAGATTTGATGAAACCTGATGGAGGTGATGGTGGAGTTTGAGGTCGCAACTCCCGAGGAAGATGTTTAAAAAAGGCTTTCACCGCTCCTGTCACACCATCCTCTGATTCCATGGCCTTGGCCAGTTCGACAGCACGTTCCTTCACCTGAAATTCAAGGAAAAATACTTCCATTCAGCCTCTTTGCTCCTTTCTGTTAAAGCAAACTCCATTTGCGAAAAGTGCAACAGAAGCAGAGAACTCGGTTTTCAGATTCCTATGTAACTTCCTTGTAGAACACGACACATTAGAAAGATATGGATCGCATTGTTCAACATACTCAAAATACTATTGGATGCATGAGTAAAACAGTGAAAGACATCAAAACAATATATATATATATATATATATATATATATATATATATATATATATATATATATATATTGTTTTATAGCCAGTCTAGACATTGTAGATCATTATCAATGGTGTGAATTTTTATTTGAGAGGTCTATTTTTAATTTTCATAGAGAAGCAGTTGGGGAAAATAATTCAAAATCATCTTACATTACTTATATATATATTGCAACTCTCTCGAGCAATTTCGTTAACAAATTTCTCATAGTAGTATCCTCCTCAAGAGAGTGAAGATCTTGCTATGGTTGTAAAGTGACATGGTTACTTGATGTTCCACTAGCATATCCACCAGCCCCATCTATCCTATGTACTAACAATCCTTTGCATCTCCATTCGATAACACCTGCCATGATAATGATCTTCAACCATTTCTATTGATCTCTTTATTTCTTTTGGAGATTTCCATGTCACAACAATATTACTTCCTTGCATAGATATGCTTTGAACAAATTTACCTTCATCACCATCTATGTTTAGATTTGGGATTGCCTCATGCCACAGCATAAAAGAAAAGATAAAATAAATTCAAAATAAAAATGCCATCGCACGTCATTTCCATAATGCTTTGCTTGTGGTAAGTAAAGAAGCCAAGGATAATCAAAGAGCTCATAAGAAATAAATGGAAGTCTATTCAGATTATGGGCATGCTAGCCCGACCTGACAATTTCAAAAAGAATGGTCATTCGAGCCGATACTTGTATGACAAAGTAGGTATGAATGTATCAGTCAGCTTTTTCTCCCATACTTGTTTGGTTTGCTGTAATTTTAACCAAAACTTCATAATTTCTTGCATAAAATGAGGAATAATGTGCAATCTATCAAATTGGAGTGAAAACCAACCATTTGAATCAAGGTTTGCAATCTCAGCATTGGATTTCACACCGGTACTATCTTCATATAGTGTCAATATGCTCGGTATAGGAATTGATTCAGTATACCAATATTCATTACACCCTCTTTACCATGCATTGGTTCAGTTTTGGCATGGTACGGTATGCTTGGCTTGCATCGATATGGACCAGTATAACATCCCATGGTTTGAATGTTTATTAAATTTAAAGAGTAGCACTACCTTCTTGGCATGAATGAGAAATAATGTGCAGTTTATTAAATTGGGTGAAAACCATCTATTTGAATGTCCATAAAAATTTCAGGAGTCTAAATATAATGTTTCCCCATAATATCATGCATGAAGTGTCAGTCTTGGTAGAAATGACCAGGTGAGAGATAACAAGAAGATCTCAATCAATATTGGCAGGTCTCATAAAGGATTGAAAAGCTTGCAAACATAATTGGAATAACTATTAGACAAGGATTTACAAAATTGGACCATAAATAGCAGGGACAAGGATTGATTGTTATAGTTACAGGAGGTCATACACCATCAATATTAGCTCATATTATGTAGTAAAAAGATCAAAAACATTATCAAACCACTTCATTCATTTGAGAAACATAATTTATATCTTCCATTTTGCAGTTTGTGCAACATTTTTCTAGCTTTGAAGAAAACCAACATGTTTCAAACTCAATCATCAAATTTAATATCCACTGAAACCAGATTATTTGACAATAATCTTGACATATTCTGGGGTCATGCAGAAAGAGAAATGAAATCAGAGAAGAATGATTTTCTAGCTAGCATCAATGAAAACCAACATGTTTCAGATTCAATCCATCAAATTTAATATCCAATAAAGACACAGTCTGACAATAACTTTGACATACTCTGGTATCGGACTGAATGGGTCGAATATCACTATATCAGTGTACCCATATATGTATTCATTTCTGTTTGATGAATATAGATGAGGATAAAGATATTAGATGAATATAAAATTCATATCCATATTTGTTTTATATGGATATAGATACATATCGGATATTGAAATTATGGATATAAAATTGGATTGGATAGTTAAACTTCATGACCACCAAATCAAAGACATCACTAACTCAACTCAACTCAACTCATCTAAGCCTTTTTTCAACTACATGGGACCGGCTACATGAATATGCTTCCTCTACTCTGCTCTATTTAGGACCAAGTCGACATTCAAATTACAAATAGTTATATCTTTTTTAATTATTTCTGTCCATGTTAGTTTAGGTCTACCTCTACCTCTATCCAAAGATATCACTAAGTGGAAGGTAAATTAAGTCGATACCATGCTAAAATGGCCACTGGCGTTCTTTAAAAGTTCATGAGTTCTCCATAAGATTTAAGTATGATTTCGAATGAATTTGGATATTTTGATGTAGATCAAATAGTTGTCTATCCATATTTATATTTGTTGCTCTTTGATGGATATGGATACGCATATAGATATCTGCTAGATGTTCAAATTTATATCTATATCCAAATAGATTCAGATATGGAAATAGATGTTACACCCTTGCTTAGGGGTTATGCAGAAAGAGAAGAAATTGGAGTATCAAACTCATGCAATTGCTTTCATCCTAGCTTTTAACAACCATTGCTAATTGGCTTGCTGAGTAACTGTTTTCCCCTACCAGTCTGCCAGTTACAACAACGATAACATCTCACCTTAGATCATACTTAATTTCAATTGAGGTCTTCTCTCAAAAATATTTGCACAGAGATCGATCTCCCTTCTTTTCACTCAAAAGTCATGCAGACAAATGTGCATGAGAGCATGCATAAGTACAAGCACATACATGTGCACACAAAGCTTGACTTGGTATAACTCTTAAAGAGTTAACACCTTTTTTAATTGGATGATGGGGGCCCAATATCCAATGATCTAAGCCATTCAATGAGATCTATCACCCTTAAACTACTTACGACAAAAATTATATAATTTGAAGACCCTAGTCTATGCATTAAGTGGTCCAAAAATATGCATTGTTTCGTGTAATTTAAGCCGTTCAATTGTTTGCCACTCAAAAAATATGCATAGGTCAGGTTTTCCAAATCACATAAACTTTTGCTCTTTTCTTAGAATTAGTTTTTTCTCTTTTTATATATTTTTTGGGTGGTGGGATGGAAGGAGTATAAGATCAAGGAAGAGATTGCCACAAAAGATCTGAAAACTGAGAAGGATTAGATCGGATTCAGGGGATACAGCCAAGACTCATATAAATAGCTGATAAACAAGAATAATCATTGGCAATTATTGGTATAGTTACATGTTTAAACATCAAAACATATCCAGAAATAAGAGCATCAATCAGCCGTATAACTTAAGATGATATTTAAGATATAATATCTATACCAACAGCACACATTATGAGTATTATAGAATCATTTTACACTATTGAATTTTATGAAGAAGATGAGAACTAGATATCTGAGAACTAGTCAGCAGCCTACGAAAAACTTACTAAGTTGAATAGGAGTAAACCATCACAAAACGAAAATGAAAAAAACGCAAACCATAAGATGCACAACAATTTTTTTTAAAAAAGGAGAGAAATAAGTTAGTAGAAATATACACCTTCGGGTCCATCATACATTTTATTGCATCAACCAACTTTGGCAGTGTAAATTGATCCACAGGAATAGGTGAGGGTCCTAACCCTCTAGCATGTACCCGCTCTCCCCAGAAAGGCTGATCACCAAAGAAAGGTACAATGGTAGTTGGACACTGCACATCACAAAACACCAATGTTTTGATGAGTTGAGCATATTCCAATACTCATTAGTAAAGGGGGACCAGAAGAAAAAAACAGGAGTTAGATACCGCAGCCTTTAAGCCAGCAGCTGTTGTTCCAGCACCGCCATGATGCACCTGAGTAGAAAAAACTGGCATAATTAGGATCCATAATTTAACTTTCAACCAACCATTGAGAATAATAATAATGCCTAATTTCAAAAATAAAAGAAAAATAGTTGCATCTATTGCTAATTGGTGTACAGATACGTTGAGAAAAATTCCTACTGAACATGATTTACACTTCACATGTTTGCGGCGCTTACTGTATTTCAAAATCTATAGTCCACATATTGGACTCCAAAATCTTGCATGAACCAGTCAGTGAGTGACAAAAGAATCGCAAGAATGTCAACACTAATTATGCATGTGCACATATCCTGAACTCATGTAGCATGCATATATCAACTGCTAGACAATTTGTTTTAGTAATTTTTAAGTAACTGAAAATTCAAGCTGTTGCAGGATGTATCCGTCAATCAAATATACCTCAATCATTCCTAAAGCATCTTTTAGTTTGTTCCTAAAATGTTTTTTACAAAATCATTCAAGAATTCTGATGAATATTATGTGTTGCAATGCGAGCTTATTTGATTGCATAAAGTTCCTCTTATTTTCTTTTTCTACTCAATAAACAGGTTTTGGTCCAAGCCAGACTACATTTTGTTTAGCTAATTTTTGGAGTTTTCCAGCCTGTTTATCTCTAGTAACAACACATGAATGTGTCAAACTCAATTCGAGCTCTTATCCACTGCAACATTAAATGTATAATAGATTAGATTCATAATAGTACCAAAGATTTATTCAATACTAAAAAGTGCATTGAAATAATTAAAATATCATCCATTGACAAAATTTAAGTCAATTGACAATAATTTTCAGCTATTTAAATTCTACAAAGTTGGCATTCAAAGGCATAGGTTTAGGACTCAGTGGAACATCTCATAGGACGCTCAGATGGGTTACCATCCCAAGTGTAGGGATGGGACCATCTGCCATCATCTCAATGTCCTAATTGGCACAGGGACCTCTTGCGCCAACTGTTGTGATCAGGCAGGGCAGCGATGCATCTCGTTTCATAAAAAAACTGAAACCTCCCCATCCCATGGGATTTACTCAGACCTGATGATTTATCCTGAAGTACCTAAACCTCAACTCAAATATGGATACTGGTTTGGATGCAGATCCACAGGAAGGAACTCTTACATATTGAAAGGATCCAACACTTTGGACAGAGACCACTTCTAACACAAAACTAAGTCCACCTAACATGCTATTGAAACCCACAAATACTTAGTATAGCATGCTGATGTTTATAAATCCATAGAGGACTACCCCAAGCAACCCCTTCTACAACTTCAGTCTCTCCCTTTCTATTTATTTATCAGTCCTTTTGGCATCAACCATCATACCTTTGATTTCTATATAGATTTCTTATTTTCAGTCCCTCTATGAACAGGTAGACTAACAAATTGCTGTAAGGTGATGAATATAACAGATTCATTACGAATTTCAAGATTTTAATCATCCTATGGTCATATGTAGAAACTACAACCATGTTCTAATCACAACTTGATGCAACACATGCTTGGCCTTATTATGTAGTGGCACCGTAGTTAAACAGCCAAAACAGAGTTCTGCTATGTGCATGCTAATTAAGTAATGACTCTAGGTCTTTTTCATTTTACTTTCCTGAGTGGCTTGCACTTCACCTATTAATTTAGTGGTTTAAATTGTATAATCAAATTTGAAAAAGTGGTAAAACTTTAAAAGATAGAATTAGAAATAAACATATAAGAGAAATGATAGAAGTAGCCCCATTTAAAGATAAAATGAGAGAAAATCGATTGCAGTGGTTTGAACATATACAACGTAGACCTTTAAATGCTCCAGTTAGAAAGAGTGATATTTTAACAATTCATAGTAAGGATAGAGGTAAAGGTTGACCTAAACTAACATGAACAGAAATAATTTAAAAAGATATAACTATTTGTAATTTGAATGTTGACTTGGTCTGAATAGAGCAGAGTGGAGGAAGCAGATTCATGTAGCCGATGTAGTTGGGAAAAGGATGGGAAAAGGCTTAGATGAGTTGAGTTGAGTTGAGAATCAAATTTGGAAAAGTGAACTTTCTTTTCCATTTCGTGTTCCCTACAACATCTTTATCTTGTTTCTTTGAGGATCTTACATCCAATCCTTCAAACAAACTTCTTTTTTTATATTAAAAAAAATACTCTTGAATACCTACGGATTCTTGAATCCCAATTTAAAGAAGAAAAATTCATAAACTGCACGACTATATTACTGATAACTAGCATTATTTAGCAAAAACCTTCTAATATGATATCATGCAGGAAGATGTTCCTCCTCAAATTTATGGACATTAGAGATAAAAATCATAAAATTGGGAAAAAGGCTTAGATGAGTTGAGTTGAGTAGAGTAGAGATAAAAATCACAAGACCAAAAGCAAAGATGAGTGCATTGACACAGAATGGTGGTGCAACCGGCAGGGAGAAGTTAAATATGAGTTCATTATGAAAAGATAGTCCATAAATTCTAGTAAGGACACCAAACGCTGCAAGTTCTAGCAACAGCTGAAGCACAAAATGGACACACCCAAAATTAAACTAGTGTTACTGGGACTTGATTAACCCCAAATGCGTAAAAGTTGTTAATCACAGAAAACAAAACAGCAAAGCTGAGTAAAGGAGAAAGCAAATACATGGTGCCTGAGTTGTTTGTTCTGGTAAAGGGTAACATAAAAATACTGAATTTTGTACTACAAAATAACTGCAACATAGCTTTTATTCCCTTCCCTCACATGTCCATATAAAATATTTACAATATTTTTTGAGCACTAAATATTTTTCCCTATATTATTCAGGGATGCATGTCTGGTAAGCAGACAATCTACATGAAGGATATAAATAACTAAGTGAGAGATGCCCCATTTAAATCACACACAACATTATTAATCATATAAAGAAGTACATTTAAACTGTCAAAAAGAAGAGCAACATATTATTCTGAAAAACAATAGCAGGTTTTATTCTCTACTAAGATATTGTAACTTCACAAAACAGTCCTCTTAGTAAAAAACGAGTAAGTGTTCTGAATATAGATGGATTGTTACTCATCAAAACCTTTTTAGTATATCAAAAGAAGGTATAATAAGCCTGGCTTACCACTGCCTTACACTGCAAGAACAGCCAGTCATGGGGAACATTATCCAGTAGATAAACAAATTCCTTAGGTTCTGCCACTGGAAAAATGATGTTATTTGTCACAAAGATTTGACAAGAGGTTAAGCATTTTAGAAGACAGAGCATATGCATGACACTGACAAATAATGTGGTCATGAAATGGGAACCAGACACTTACAACTCCCAAGGCCACCCCACCCCTTGTTAATGATGCCTCTCTGTCCAGTGTTCTCCAGTGCCTCCACGATAATCTCAGTCATTTTTTCCGATTCTTGGATAGGCTATGATATCACCAGAAAAGTTAAAAGCAGAAAATCAATCAAAATGCAGGGTATCATAGGAGCAGAAAATCAATCAGTGTAAAGTGCTGGGTATCATAGAAGTGATAAGTCTGTTAGTCTAAAAAGAAATAAAAAGCATGTACCCTGAGGTATTTTTGTAAGCCAATTGAAATAGCAACACGAGATATCAATACTATTAGAACCCTTTTTTCCCAATTATATCATGCGGTATGGCTAAACGCATGGTAAATATATAGACTACTAGTTCTGAACCTAAGGTACAAAAAAAGTGTTGTATTTCATGAATTTCTTAATTTCTTTTTCAAAACAAAAAAGATGTAGTTCATTCAAGAATAAAATATTTAAATTCAAAATTTTCTGAAAGACTGATGCTGGTCTAAGCTGAAAGCCATAAATTACAAGACACTTAATTCTCTTTTAAGCAGATGAACAGTCTACATGCAGCATCCCTGCCAAGATTACCATGTTTAAATACACAACGAATTGCAAGAGTTGGATACCATCAATTAAAACCTGAAAATAATTATATATAGGCTCTTTGTCATCCAAATAACAATGATAATTAGAAACCATGTAGCTTAATATACATTTTTATCATATATAATTTAAACAGAGAATATGATCACCACAAAGCAGTGGACAATAGCACAGATGATTCTTGCAAGTGCCTCATCATCAATACTTAAAACTTCAATGGTTTAATTTTACCCAGTCTTTCCCTCAGTTCTATTCTCAAACTCCTCATCAACAAACTAAAAGAGATCAAATTATGTAGTTTGTTAGTGCCCTTCACAGCAAAAACGAAATATTAATCTGTCACTTGAATACCAACTTTAGCAATTAAGACTTGCCTAGACTGATGGCTACCTCTCATCAACACATTTTATTTCTATTAAATAAAAGAATGAAGCAGTCATGATAGATCTATATGGTTTAGGTCAAAATGAGCTATTTCAGAGTACAATTTGACCTTTGAATCTCTAGATCTACAAATTTACAAGTCAGGACCCCTCTGTGGAGTCACGAAGGTAATACAGAAGTTGGCAATCTATTTTACAAAAGAATCTGTACAATATAAACCTATCATGTGAACAGAGAATTGTTCCAAACAAAGGGACCTCAGAGAAAGCAAAGAAACCGATGCAGGATCACAAAAGAGACACCCAACTTATAAGACAGCAGTTTTTAATAAAGAAATTAAGAGTTCAGACTCTTTAAGAAAGAACTCATGGAAACGTGCTGGGCCGAGAATTACAAACAGCACAAGTGCTTAAGACCATAAAATTAACAAGCAGGTCTAAGGAAAAAAATTCACAATAGTGGTAGCAGACTCAAAAATCTACTCTTAGCGATCAAGTAGATTATGTAATTACAATAAGCTTATTAATAGATAATTATCTTTACTTCCTCCAATAATAATATTTTTAGAAGGAGATCACAATTAAAAGACCTTATTTGCTAAAAATTTTCCCAGCAACACAGCCTTGGAATGTGCCAATAACCGCCAAGAAAATATTGATAAGATTTTCAACAATTACCCATCAATAAAATAATATTCTCCTGAATTTCTCGCACAAAATGGCATTAGACTGTTGACATCGAGCACTTAAACAGACCTGGATATCCAAACGGATAGAACCAATCTTTTATAACTCTTTAAATGGCAGCACAGTTTGCAATAGCTAACAACATGCCTCAGAAAAGATGAAAATAAATCAAGTGTTATATTAGCTTAGTGTAACCATTCAAGTATGATAAAATAATAACTGAATAAATTAGGCAGCAAAGAAATAAAAGAACACGCATATAATTCTAGAATATTTAAAATTATTATGCATTCTTTTTACACAATGAAGACAAATAACCAGTTTGGGCAGTGACAGGATTTAGAAGAAAATCAGCATCAAATTCTATATCAATTAATACTAGATAAAACAAGTGACGATTTTGAGGGAAACAACACAATGCAAATTCCATTTCAGTTATAAACTTTTAGAAAAGATCTTCCATAAAACCCATAAAACTTGTGTTAACAGGAAGTTGAACCCACAAGGCTGCCAAATCCAATGTAAATAGGTTTTTCACCACTTTCAAGCCATTTCACAAGTGATTCTGGAGGTTCATAGTTTGATGCAAGGTCAAGAAAGCAAAATCCAACTACATCAATCTTAGGTCCCCAGTCTGCAAATCAAAAATTAAGATAGGATTTGTCAGAATGTCATAAACAAAGGGATGACCGACTGATGCAGAAAACACTTGCTTTACCAAAAATGCAGAAGTATTAAAAGCTCAAGATAAGAAACAACAGCACAATAAGTAAATGATGGAATTTTAGCATCTACACTTCATTAAAACCAGAAAGCATGTATAACAGACTTGATTAAACAACTGTTTAAGTCACACCAATTCAAATAAAGGAGAGATCAGCAAAACAAAACAGGCTTCTCTTTGTACATGAAGATCTAATTTGAAGATGAAACCTATTGTAATTCCATGCTGAATCTTTTACTGCCTTTGCAGATTTACAATCTCCTGATTTACCAACTTAGCCATCAATATTATCTAGTGAATTTGAACTTCAAATAAAAGTCTCCATAAGTCAAATCATGTACTTGAAGCCAGACCTTTTGGTTTGGGGACAAGATGAGGACTCCAGATATAACCATGGGGGATGTTGGAGGCAGAACTCTGGGCAGCGCTAAGATATGTGACAGGCCGCAGCTTCAACTTTCTTTTTCTAAAATCATTTATCATGTCCCGTATTCCAAGCCAAATCATACAATCAATGATTTGGTATGAAAGCTGCAAAAGGAACAGAAAGCAACAATTAAGCAATCTATCAAAACCAAATGGAAGAATGAGCTGACATTAAAAAAAAAAAAAAGCAATGGAGGGATATATGTGATTATTCTTATGGAAATACAAGATCAGATGAAACAACTCAGAATTCTGATATATAAGAAAAATGTTAAGCTCTAAAATTAATGCTCTTGGCCAATATAAATTTAAAAAAAAATGAAAAAAATGAAACATTACAAAAGAGAGAGAGAGAGAGAGAGAGAGAGAAAAGATTGAAATAATTTGTTGAACCCCGAGAAATTCATGCTGTCAATAAAAAACACATGATGATGGGTATGTAACTATTAAAAAATAAAAATATTATCCGAAGTCTATAAAGCCGGTATTGAGACCCCTATCGATACATTACTAGTTTGGTGCGGTATAGTACAAACATTGTATCGAGATGGGGTGCCATTCTTTTTTTTCACTCTTAACCATTCGATACCAAGTGGTACAAGTTGGTACCGGATAGTTTGGATTAGTACCAAGCTATACAGGTTGGTTCAGACCGGATTAATTCATAGTTCATACCTTATCGAAACTGATATTGTACCTATATTTTACTAATACAGCACAATATGGGTCAATACAGGTAGGTATGGCAAACATTAAAGTATCAGTGAAGATAAGAACTAAAAAGAAACAACAATAACTCTCCAGTTCTTGTTATTTCCATGTTCAAGCATATATGAATTTCTCTTTTGCATACTAACCCATGCTGACCCATACCAACTATATTGTACCATATTGGCAAGGCATTGATACGGCATCGAAGTTTGATTTGGTATGAATTAAACTGATTTGAACTGAGTGGAACCACCTTGTACTACTTAGTATTAAGCAGTACTATGATTAAGAGAAAAGATATGTTGGCCTTTTCTCTCAATACAGGATGCATATTATACTATATTGATCATATTGTACCAAACCAGTATAGTTTCCGATACCGATTTGTGGACCTTGTTTACAAGTAAAGATAGGCATGGGCATGGCTATGGGCTAGGTTGGGCCGGGTTGGGCGAGTTTAGAAAAAGAAAGAGCAGCCTGAGGCATTGAGTCAGGTTAGGCCAACTATTGCTAGCTCGAGTCTGGCTTGATAAGATTATTTAAGGGCTCGTATTTAAGGGCCCAAACCGAGCCTAGCCCATGCTCTTATATATAGTATAGTTCTATAATATATACAATATATACGAATATGATTAAATGAAAAAGTCTACGCTCCGGTCAGAGCTCTAGCACCTTACCGAAAGGTTGAGTTCAACTCCCTTCCAAAACCTTTTAACAACCTATTTTATATCCATAATATATATATATATATATATATATATATATATATAGCTCGAGCCAATTCGAAATTTGAACAAGCTTAAATATTTGGCTCGGCTTAGGCCCTATAGGCTAAAATTTGCAGCCCAAGCCCTTAAATTTTTGGCCAGGCTTGAGTTGGCCTACAATCATCCGGCCCATGCCCATCCCTATTTATAAGTGAATTTAGTGTTACCATATGTTCAATCCGATTGTACAAAGTTTCAGATATAAATTATAACATATTACAATTGTGCCCAAGGACCACTGTACCAAGAATCAGTACGAGGTGTACCATACTTAACTAGTAACATACCAATTAGATGGACTAAGAGGCTTCAATCCATGAACCACCCTATACCAAGCCGAACCAGACTGTTCAGCCTAGTTTGGGATCAATATGAGGTTAGTACAGACAAGTCAAGGCGGTTCAAGGTGGTACAAGACAATTAAACTCCATTCCGAACCGAACCATCAAATTGTACTGATTCAAGCCGGTTCAGTATGGTCTACCTTGATGGTCGGTTCGGTTTGGTTCGGCTATCCTTGATTGTACCATCAAAAGGCTCAAGAGTAATTGAAGCCATCACTATGATTGTTCTAACGGCAAAGAAGACAATAGGAAATAATGACAGCTTTTGAAGCCATCATTGCTAGTACTCCAACAATAAAGAATATAAAATGATGATAGCAAAGAAGACAAACAAAAATAGATAGTAGTAACTTTCTGCATATAAGGACATTACCAAAGGAAAGTGCAGTAACTAGAACTAACAAAATTGACTACACAATGCATGAAGGGAGAAGTTCTATGGCAAAAATCAACTCACCTCATATAACAAAGGGAGAGAAAATACTACCCAATAGTTGGCGTTGCTAAGTGAAATTATAGAGACGAAAAGGCAACCAAATAGTTAGCATTGCTAAGTGAAATTACAAAGTCACCCTCATAAGGCATGGATGGATTTAAAGCTTCATATAAATATCAGGCACACATGTGCCACCCAACAAAGTGTAGCTAATCAATCAAGAGCAAGGTTCTAAGTCTTAGTTCTAAGTCCTAGTAGGACGAAAGCCATCCTAGCTACCCTGTCCTGTTTCTATGAGAAAATGGGATTGGGACAAGGGTGAGCTCCAAAACCCATCTACACAACAAAGAAGAAGAAAGAGGAAAGTAGATGAAGAAAAGAAAAGAAAAGGAAGAAAAGGAAGAAAAGAAGAAAGAAAAAAAAGAAAGACAAAAAAAAAGAAATAAGAGAAGAAGGAGAAAGTAAAGAAGGAAAGAAGAAAAGAAAGAGAGGAGAAAAAAAAGAAGCATGTTCATATGGCATGAAGTAGGAAGCACAAATGGAGGAGAAAATTTGTTATGCAAACGCGATATGTAAATCTCACTGCATCCTTATGAAGTTCTGCACAAACCCAAAAACTGTTCCACACACCAAACCCATTAAAAACAAACAGATACTACAATCTTCGCATTCAGAATCTTACCAGCTGAAATGCCTGCCTGTAGGTTATGCAATGACTGATTTGACTATGAACTACTTAATGAGGAAAGACCACTATAGACCCCTATAAAGAAGTATGGCCATTAATGTTATATAGTTCTCAACATATTTGAATGATCTGAGGGCAACATTATTCATTCTATCAATAAATGATTGCTCCTAATAATGTTTGTAAGGAAAATACCCATACTATAAAATAAAAATGGGAGCTTTGATTGAGGGAATATTTCCCAAGGATTCAGTTTGTTAATATTTTTTCAAAATATCCACTTATTTCTAAATACCTATGCACTCCCCAATATAAATAAGGAAATAATCTTGCTTGTTTTCTTCTTTCACATGTTAATTTATTTCTTCCTCTATCCCAACAAATTCGACCATATTGCAATTAGAACTCTTCTCCCTCACTTCCCTCTTCCCAATCCACACATTCAAGATGATATTGATAACATCTCAAAATCATGCCAATGTTATTTTTCTTCAATGCTTCATGAGATTTCAGATAAAAATCAAGAGATCTACAGTAGAAGAATTGAACAGGAATAGTAGTCATTTTTTTATATATTGTTAATATTTCTTTGTTTATTTTCTATTTATTTTATTTCTATTATAATGTCATTTATATTTTGTACATAGTTGGTCCCAATTTCAAATAAAAGAGGATTGCAACTGGTTGACGTCCAACATAAAATTATAATTATATCTTATAAATATGAATGTATTAGAAAAAATCATGGAGCATTCTCTACTTGCAACGGACTACATTGGATCTCAGAGTGCAATGAAAAGGAGATAAGAGTTAACCAGAACGTTCCTCGAAAATGATGCACCACATCAATGTTTGAATACAGTGAGAAATAGGCAAAGATTCTCATAGATAAATAAGTTAGTCTAGAAAAATAGAATACTTCTAACAACTTGGAAATAACATAAAAATGAATAAAATTAATTGATAAAAAAAGTTAGCATAGCTTACTTGCAAGAGACTAAGAGGATAGGAGAAAAAACAAAAGAAGTTCACAAGATAGGTTATAAACTTTGGTATGCAGGAAAAGATAGCGATAGAAATGGAATAAAAATAAAATGGAGTAACAATTATTATAAAAAAAAGTATAAAAGCTGCAGTTTTTGATACTAAGAGATTAAGGAACAAAATAATCTTGATTAAATTAGTATTAGGAGAGAAACTTATTAACATCATAGTACTTATGCTCTTCAAGTAGGATCAAATGATGCTATAAAGTAATTTTTTTAGAGGAGATGGATGAAATAATTCAAAATATTCCTAGTGCGAAAGGGACATATACTGAAGGAGATTTGAATAGGAAAATTGGAAAATATAAAGCCATCTTAAAAAGGTGCATGGTAGTTTAATTTTGGAGATATAAATAAGGAAGTCTTTTTAGAGTTTGCAATAATAGCATATGACTTAGTATTGGGTAACACCTACCATAAAAAGGACTCTCACATGCTGACTTTCAAAAGTGAGTATAATACTGGACAAATAGATTTATTCCTTCGTAAAACGATTGATTAAGTTTTGTATAAAACTTGTAAAGATATATCGGATGAGAGTATAACCATACAACATCGATTAATAGTTTTAGTTGCATCTATTAAGAAATGGAAGGAAACTAGAGAATATAAGGAAAAACTAAGTGGTGGAATTTTAAATGGAGAAAATTAAAGAGCTTTTAAGGATAAAATAAAGGAAAATGAAGACTAGTTGACAAATTAATATCTTATGGAAAGAGACGCCTAACAGATATTAGGAAAATAACCACAAAGGTACTTGCAAAATCAAAAGAGAAAAGAGCCATCTAGTAAGGAAACTTGATAATAAATAAAAAAGCTTAACTCATGATAAAGGTCAAAATAAAGTGTTATAAAAAACTACCTAAATATAGCAATAAAAAAGTATACAAAAGCTATAAGATAGTTAAAAAAAAAAAGTTAAGGTAATACGATATTAGATTCAAGACATATGAAGAGTTACAGTGCAAGTTAGAAACTAAGAAGCAAGATAAATATAATTGCAAGATATATAAAAGATCAACTATTCATAGAAAAGAAGATATTGAAGAGAATATTATTCATAAGTTTGAAGTAGCTTAGATAAAATGAAAGTGCAATTGAGATAGTATGTGATCGTAGAACACCTACTAAGTTTAAGGAACAATTTTATAAGATAGCCATTAAACTAATTATGCTTTATGGTATAGAATATTGGATGGTTAAAAAATCATACATATAGAAGATGTGTGCTCAAAAGGAGAATGTTGAGACAGATATATGGTATACCAAAAAATGTAGAATAAGAAATAAAAAATAAAAAATGAAGATATTCATAAAAAGTAGAGATAGCATCAATTGAAGATAATTTGAGCAAAGGACAACTTATATAGTTTAAATATGTATAACATATGCCAAGGGATGTATCGATATGCAGTGAGTTAATACATGTCAAAGGAAAGAGCATAGATGGACTAAAAATCACAAAGTGAGAAATCGTAAGAAAATACTTGAAATCTTTACGTCTTATAAAAAGTATGATCTTAAATCAAGCAGAATAGACAAAAGGATTTATATAGCCAACCCCAACTAACTAGCTTAGGATTAAAGATAGTTGTTGGTATTATATTTCATTTCTATTACAATTAATTTTAAATATTCTGTATTAGTTTTTTACTTTTTATTTTAATGACATAGTGTTTTAATTTATTTATTTATTTTTCCTTCTCTAACGCACATTACATATGCTAGTTGTGAATAAAAACATCCAAAGATCTGGGCACTAAAACATGCCTTCAAAATATGGGCCATAAAATAGTTTACCTAGCCCTTGGACTATCTTGTTTTAAACTAGGTATATCTTAGGGGATAAAAGCTCAGAAATAAGTTACTTGTTCAGGCATTAGGAAGTGATGGAGAAAATAAGTTCTATCAAATCAAGATTAAACTTAACTGTCCATTAAAATGCAAATTTAACAATAGAAGGCAAAGTACCAAAGCTCAGATAGTTTATGGCAACCATGGTGCTAGACGATGGAATACTCATTGACTGGTTTCCAAAGCGACCAGATGCATTCAAGCATCCATTTAAATCATTTGATCTAACTATCAAATAGTAAATTAAACTACCAGCTAAGGGAAGGTTAGAACTCTCTAACTTTATATGCAGCAGGCTGTTTGACATGAGCAAGAGGATGCGGAAATTCACTAGTTGGCCTGAGCAAGAAAAGAAAATGGCATATTAGACTAATTTAGTAGCAGATTTATAATAGATATGTAGAGTTGGCATGACAAAGAAAAAAACACATACTAGGCTAAGTTAATAGCAGATTTATTACAAAGATATTAAGGTTTGTTGTACTGATCTATATCAATCGTACCATACTGGTAAGGTACTAGTACAATACTAAGGTTTGATTTGGTACAAACCGAACCAAGCAAAACCATCCTTTACTGCCCAATACCAAGTGATATTATAGTTAAAAGAGGGGAAAAAAAAGGGGTACACAGTCTTGGTAGGGGTGTGTCTCGTACTGTATCGGCCCATACCATATCAAACCAATAATATACTAGTACAGGACTTGATGCCAATTTTGCAAACCTTGGAATATATGCTTATGAGTTTATATTATAGGAGATGCCTAGTGTCTCCTAAAATCTATCCCGTTCTACAAAAGATGAATCCATAAAGTAGAAGGGGAAGAACTCACGTCCAAGGCATTGTAAAAAATATGTGAATTGGAACCTTTAGCGCCTCTGCCACATGCATATGCCCTGAACAAGCATTCATCTAGGTCAGCAGTTTGTCTCAAACTTCTGTATGTGAATTAAACGAAAGTATTACTAATTTGCTGGATCAGGGAAAAAAAAAACAAGAAATACCAAAACCAACACAGGTTCCGCAAGAACAGAAAGGCTATCCAGATGAGGAGAGTTGGAACCAGTTATAAGAGTAAAAACTCATGATCATTGATTAACTACAGTGAGCAAATTAATGGTCCAGAGAAATAACCCCCCTATTGATCCTATTAATGTTAATGATCCTATTAATGTTAAAGAGTAATGAGCATTTGGTGGAATATAGATAATAGAACCTACGATTAGAGTGCCAGCAATGCTGGTCAGCACAAAGCAGCAGATGGCACAGCTGTGCTACAAAAAAGGCCATGTAAATGCAGTTAATGGATCACAGAAGGTGAATTTATATGAACTTAAATTAGGCACAAAAATTAATTAGAATAAATTCGTCTAGCAAAAAGACTCCATGCTTTAAATCCTAATCCAGATAAAATATAATTACCAAATCAAAAGAATGGCTGAATAAAATAGAAAATAATAGACACTCAAAGTTAACTAATAAAATTTACAATTACCGTCTCTATGATATATTTAACTAGAATTTGCAAAATATGAATTAGACTAATCCATACAGACCAACATCAACGATAATAGTTATAGTTTATGACAACCAAGTTTTGCGGATGATGCGGGGTAAAATTGTCATTGCATTAATATCCGCACATATAGTGAAAAGATTAGAATCATTTTTAATTTCTGACTCGCTAGCTGCCATGTTCGGAAAAAGATAAACCGTCATGCCTCTGTCAAACCTAGCTACCTTCTCGGTAGGACCGAGCTATCTGTATACCTCGGTAGGACCAACTATCTTTATGCCTCGACAGGATCGAGCTATCTTCATGCCTCGGCAAGACCGAGGTACTTCCTCTGTCAGCTCCAACCACCCGAATTTCGAAGTAATCCTCCTAAAATAGGAGGAAGGAGCCAAACACGACCCTCTGATGGCAATCAACGAAAATTTAAATTTCTGGTTATTTGGCAGGATTTCGATCAAATCGATTCCCGGCCTCCCCAAGAAGAAAATAAAGCCAAATACAACTTAATGTTTATAAATAATCAAATTTCAAAGCACCAATCAGCTTCCTTGACCGTTGATCCTCTAACTAACAGGATTCAAATCTCACCAGCCCCGTAACTAACCAGATTCGAATCGTACCGGCTTTCAGCTTCCCAAGACACGTCCGAGAAGTCAGGTATCAACCCGCCACCATTCCAATAGCCTATAAATATCTTGTCCTAAAGCCTCTTCAGGTATGCTCACTCTTAACTAAAAAAGCTCAAGTAGAGTCTAAGCTCTCGAGAGGCTATTCTTGAGAGACTCTTCTGCAAGAGCCTTCTCCTAACATCTGATTGCTGAGAATTACACTGACTTGGGCGTCGAAGGGTCTTCCGCAGGAGCCACCCCCAACGCTTCTCGCGTGGAGACTGTCTTGCGGGTTCACCCGGATGGAAGATCGCCATTCGATTCAGAAGCGAGCCACACCTAAGTCGGAGAACGGAATTCCACGGCAACACAGGACATACAAGAAAAATGACAAAAGATGATAATGAGTAATAAATAAACCAACAAAGAGTTAATAAACCATGAGAATCGAAGCTTCAACTACTACAAGAATGCAGTTCCAAAGTAAGAGCCAGAACAACATTATTTTCTTTAATATTTAACGACGAATGATTTGCATAATCCAACAAAACTTTTAACAATTGCTATAGATTTGAGTCAGGGTAACACCCAGAAATCAGTCAAATTATACATGGCAGTAGCATAGATGGATACCTTGAATGGAATGGAAAATATGTCAAGCCCCAAGAAAAGAAACAGGATTAAGAATGTTTCTGCAAATGTGCTGTAAGTAGGAAGAAGTTGATAACGAGTACAAATGTGAACAAAGTGCTAAAGAGACATTTGAGTTGCTACAGTCATGTCCAATGAAGATTATTTGAAGCCCCTGACTTGCACAAAAAAGTGCAGGAGACCAAGCAACATCGATGCCTGTGTAAGGTAACACAATTTGAAGTTTTTTTTTTCCTAAAAAAAGGAATTCAAGCTAAGATCTGGATAAATTGATGACTTGACTAGTAACAAATGGTTTGAAGGAAACATCCTGTCAGCCTAAAAATGGGACTTGGGTTTGCCACTTCAATTATTATGCAGTTGCAATTTTTATGCCAAATTATCACACTACAAACATCACTGTCCATGAGACGCTATCATGAGACATCCAAAAAAAAAAAAAAACAAGAAAGATCATTTGGCCAAGGCATAAAATATACGGAAAAACCTATACATTATCCACTTAATTTTGAGATCTAACTTGTAATGCGATTATCTTTTTCCCTCAAATTTCTCAAAGGATGAAATGGCAGTCCAAGTACATTGCTCTGTTTCATGGAAGATAGAATTAGCAACAATGTTTTGCTGTGAATAAAGCTTTGATAGTAATGGCTCCTTTACTTGAAACTTCATCTCTCATAAAATAGACTCTAGCCATTACAATTCATAGTGTATATGCACAATAGATCGATAATACACTCAACATTAAAACTCAACTATCAAATTTTGTCTTTGTTTTTGTAACCAATGACCTCACCCATAAAGTCTAGTCAAAAGGTATTATATAGATTCTTTAACCCTATATATGTATATAAGCTCCACCTGATGCACAACATATGTGAGACTAAATACATGCCAGTATAAGCTCTAATACGCTCCCCTTATTTAAGCTCTAACATCAGACTAAGGGTCTAAATCTAATCAAATTCAATCACAAGCACCATGACAAGCCTATGGTTAGCCCCAAAAGAGTTTGCTTACAATGTCCTCTAGTTTGCATATGTCCATTTTAATACCATTGTAACAGTGTAAGACTTCACCTAAAAAGGCTAGCTAAGAAAGTATTATTTGAGTTTCTTGGTCTTCAACAATATGCAAGATCTTCTCATTGCACAATCGATGTGGGACTAAACACACACCAAAATAAAATCTCGTGTACTTCTTCCATTTAAGCCTTGCCATCTTCATCGGACTAAAAGACCAAATTCAACCAAATTCAATTACGAACACCACAATGGCCCATGGTTAGTGCCAAATGAGTCCATCTACCATGTCTCTAGAGTCCACAAAAGTTATGGGTTGGGTTTGCTCTGGTACATTTGTAACGACTTAAAACCTTATCCAGAAAGGCTAGATCGAAGGTGTTCTTCATATGGATCCAAAATCTACCGCGTGTATAAACATACACATGCCAACAAAGGATCTCACATTTCTTCGACAGAACTATAGTCCATTGATTACACCCTACACATGCCAACTCAACTTGTTATGTGCAAGCTTGTATTGGTAAGCGTGCATATAAAACATCCATAACACAAAGTGGGATTGGCATGTTCTTTTATGTATATTGTATATTTTGTTCATTTTTTGTAGCATTTACATTGTTAAGCTTGCCATATTATCTTTTTCCTTGGTTACATCTACCTACAGTTTTTACATGAGTTTGAGCATTTTTGCACTAATAATACACAATCATCGTCACAATGATAATTTGTATGATAAATAACTCAAATTATGCAATGGACATGTTAGCATAACATAATATATTATTGGTAATTACACGACCTCTATAAATCTTTTAAAACTTGTACCTCATTGCTTTAAAATGTCCATCCACTAGAAGAAAGCTGTTAAATTAGTTTAAGAGAGAATTTGAATAAAGAAATATATGTTGGTGTCTCAATTGCAAATCTTTTGGTGCACTGGCATCTTTTTATTCCAGTCAATGTTGCTTTAAGCACTAGATACACTTAAGCACAAAGGACTCTTCAAGCCTATATGCAAGGTGCAAAGGACAGGAGCGCACCTAAGCAAAGTGAAATGCATATTTTTAAAATAAATGACATAATAATTATATAAGATTTATAATATATAATAGAAAAAAGCCAAACAAGTTATAATAATAATATATTTAGCCTATTAGCTCAATGAAAAGCATCCTCTTTTTTAGTTGAAATATGTAGTCTCTTGATGTTTTCCTTTCTCTTTCTTAGCATAATTTTCAATGTTCCATCTCTTTATCTACTAACATTTTGCCTTTTTTTTTTGTAAGGTAAGAGAAATAATTTTACCTGCGATAGTGCATTGTAAAGTTAACATAGTTCAATCAATATGATAGACTTAAAAAAATATTACAAATATAGTTTATTAAGAAAGGAGCACTAAAAGCATTCATCTTTTTGCCTAGCCCTCAAGAATGCCTAGATAAAGGCATCTGACATAGGGTATAAAAAACGCCTAATTCTCAGCATTAGCGCTTCATACCTTAGCCATGTCTTAGGACATAAGAAGCATCAAACCTTTAGTGCCTTGTGTATCATGCCTTAAGTATGCTTACGGCGCGCATTTGACAACATTGATATCAATGCACAGCAAGTGTTAACAAAGTGTGGCATTTAAATGTTACCACTCAGTCATCCACTCGTAGCACATTTTTGACAACACTGCTGTCGATGCACACAAGTGTTAACAAGGAGTGGCATTTAAATGTGACCACTCAATCATCCACAAGTAGCACTTTTCCTATTACTTTAAAACCCTTTATCATATTCTCTCACTAATGTTTGAGATGGTGGAAATGCTCGGTCCTGTTTGTGCAACTCCAAATAATGATATATTATTGGGTCTAAGGAGGGACAGTAGGGTACCCCACATCATGGCATTGAGAGAGGAGAATGTTCTTAGTTTGTTTCCAGAATCTGCTTCTAATAATGTTTTATTAGATTGAAGAAGCATTTCGGCAGCACTCAGCAGTAAACATTTAAACTTTCAATCAATGAAAAGCATGCATGAAATCATTGTATATTAACATGTGTTGTACAATGAAGAAAGGGCATCACCTTGATCCATTATAACAATTATGTTGGCACTTAAAAGGTTAATCTTAGAAACAAAAGAGAACAAAAAGGTGATAGATATTGTGAATGACATAAATAACCAGATGAAATCTCACCATATGCTGGTGGATTTGCAATTATCGCATCTGCTTTGAAAGGAATGCCCTTATCAACATCTGGGTCCTGGCAGGCTGGGAGCAAAGAAAATATAATTTCCTTGATCTGTTTTCGTTGCATAGTTATCTCTGAAGGCGATGAAGGTAAGAAACCTTTATTCTTGACCATGTCTGTTTAAATTACCAACCCAGTACCATCAAGTTCAACTAATTTTTGATTTACCATGTGTTCTTAACATGTAATAAACAACAAGCATGTAATTCACATACATTCAGCAAGAATTTTTGGATCTCCACCTAAAGGGTAAAACTCCAGTCCAGCAGACAATACAAACTCTTTGAAGTTTGCATGAGTTGCTAGTCTAACACGATGCCCATACTCCTGCAAGAAATCATCTGGGTTATCTCACTGATCCTTTCTATTTAATTAAATGGTGTCTGAAAAACAAAAGAAAATAATAGTACAATAATGGGGGAGGATATTGTAGCCACTGTCAACGAGTACTTCAACTCAACATAAGCAACAATGTTTCCACTATATGTAGAGTGTGCTTTCATTTAAAATAATGCTTGAAGTTTATAAAAGATATTGAACCTCATATTCCAACTAGCAGCAGTGCTTACACGTGCAGAACAAATAACAGTATACTCCAGAGTTGTCACATGAAAAATCCTAATGCTTTTTCTGATCGTTTTCTTCCAATTGAGTTGTTTTGCTTCTTAGGTGAATTCAAACAAATCATCAAGACTGTACATTCACATTGTCTTTTTATGGAAATATAAAGAAGGTGGTGCATCATCTAGAGCAATCAAATGGATGACAGTTATCTCTAAGCGATCTCATAAGCACCCCAACCCAACTCCTGCAGAGTATAAATTACCAAAGTAAATTTTCCTTTGCGCCTTTTGTTCCTATTCAAATAAGCTATATTTTTAAGTAAATATACTATATCTTTTTCAATAACAAAAAGCATATTTAATTTGCAACAGTCAAATGCTCTGTTCACATTGATAACAATAAAAATAGATTATGTGTCTTCTTGAATGTGATTAGACAAAATATCCACCATATATTTATCAGTGGATCACTTTAGTATCTGAAGAAAGTACCTGCACAAGTTAAATTGGACAAAAAGGGGGTTAAATATGATGTAAGGAATCTATAACTCTCAAGCCAAAGAGAACACTACCAACAAGTCAGGCACCATTTATGCTAGAAATAAAGCTAACCTGTAGACATTTACCAATAGCAACAAAGGGTTGCACATCTCCTCGTGTACCAACAATAAGTATAACAATTTGCATAGGTGGTCTACCATGAAAGTCCGTTGAGTCTAGTGGTTCTTCAGGAACTGGTTGTGCAGCAAGATCCCCAGACCCAATATCAACCGACGTAGGTTCAAGATTGCTTGGAACATCAACTAGTACAGTTCCATTATCTACCACTGTTGCTATCCGATTTAACATTTTCAGCTGCAGCAAGAAAGAAAGCTTTCACTTTAAAGATTGCGCAGCAGCTAAAATATAGTGTATACAGACAAAGAAAGAAGCAAGATTTTTTTTAAAAAGAACAATGCAACAATTTGTGATGAAGTGTATAGGTGTATACACAATTACACAACATGATGGTCAATAATAAGAGAATCATCTTTGTAACACCCACAAATGAGAGGTTCATTGAGGATCATCACAGGACAGGGTGAGAGATGAAGTGGTGGAAACACCGAATAAAAAGTGCTAAATGATTAAAGGAGGCATAGGCATGACTCCAAATTAACCACAAGAAATGACTAGTCTGTGAAGCAGATTCAAAGGCACATGTTTCACGAACATTCAGAATAAAGAGATTTCTTGAACTATGTGAAACTTTGCAACTCAAACCACACCCGAATTTAAAATCTTAGTTATGAAGTGTATAGGTGTATACACAATTACACAACATGATGGTCAATAAAGAGAATCATCTTGTAACACCCACAAATGAGAGGTTCATTGAGGATCATCACAGGACAGGGTGAGAGATGAAAGTGGTGGAAACACAGAATAAAAAGTGCTAAATGATTAAAGGAGGCATAGGCATGACTCCAAATTAACCACAAGAAATGACTAGTGTGAAGCAGATTCAAGGGCACATGTTTCATGAACATTCAGAATAAAAGAGATTTCTTGAACTATGCGAAACTTTGCAACTCAACCACACCCGAATTTAAAATCTTAGTTATGTAAGGAATTCATAAAAGTAGAAAAAGAATGATAGGTGCAAAGATGAAATGAAAATAAAGGCTGGCAAGTTAAGCCTGGTCACAAAAGGTGTTCTCGCTCCAGCAATTATAATACTCAAGCACTCTATAAATATAGGCATAAATGATAAAGAGGTCATCAAGAATATGTGGTAAAGTAATTTTGAACCTCAATTAAGTTAAATTTACTTCCTAGGACAGTTACCAAAGCAGTACAGAAAACTGGGATGCAAACCAAGATGCTTGGATGCAAATGTTGGAACATCATCTGACTCTTCTGAAAAAAGCTTATAACTGATCAAACAGAACCTCTTGATGAGCTTGACATAATGCAAAAGAGAGACAAAGGCTTATTCCCCTAACAATTACAATCTACCAACATATCATCTGTTGCAAGTCTTGTTAGGTAAATATGCATTTTCTTGTTATTAAAAAAATATAATTTTTTGGGGGATACTTAGACGTTGCATTATGTTGAGGTTTACAAGCAAATGGTCAGCCTCAAAAGGTATTTCATTAATCAATTCAGCAAATATAGTGGCTCAAGCATTAAATATATACATGTCGCAATTGTCCATGGTTGGCATTGAAATATTAAAAAAATGTGGTAAATCACTTTTGCACCGAAATCATATTAACAGTACTTCTGAGGACATGAAGAGAGATGAGAACACAAACTTAGATGATTGGATTCAAAAGTTGAAACATCCATCCTATGGGCCTTCTAAACAAAGCTTAAAATCAATCAGGCGGAATGTCTTAATGGTCATGACATAACACAAAAGAGAGACAAAAAGGCCAATCTCATTTGTTTGACTTACAAGTGATGTTAACTAATTCATGCATGTCCTTGACAATAATAGAAGATAATAAAGGGACCTTTTGACACTTAGAAGTTGCATTAACTCGAGGTAACCTCTTAGAAACAATAGTTAGTTGTCCATGGATGGAAGGTGTTCGTCATGCTTAAGGATGATTGAATCATACCAAACTGAGTGGTTCAGAGCGTACCATACTGAACTGGTCTAAATTGGTATGATTCAGTGGTTTAGTTTAGTACAAGAGCTGAAGTACCCCGTACTACCCCAAACCACCTCGACTATAGCAAAATGACTGGTACTATGCCGAACTGCCCAATTTGGCTTGGAATGGAGCAGTTCAAGGGTTGGAGCCTCATAATTTATTTGGCCGATAATGCCATTGGTTTGGCATGATATGATGCCAATTCAATATTGTACACGCTGTATTAAGCCATACTTGTCTAGCACCAAAACAATATTGATCTTCGGTACTGAATTGAAGTCATGATAATAAGCTATTTCTCCATAAACTAGAGGGTAAGCAGAAAACATTGGATATTTGTTAAATATGATCATTTGAACAAAAAGAGAAGTGAAGGCCAACTATGAAGCCATGGCACACACTATGCAAACTCTTATCATCAAAGTTCCTTCTCTCAAAGTGAAGCAGTTTTTGGAGCATCCAATAAAGTTGTATTGTTATAATCAGGCTGCCAAACACAAAGTTGACGAACCAGTGTCCTAATATGCAAAACCTTGTAAAGATGAATGGTAACTTCATCAGATTAATCCATATTTGAAAATTCATGTTACCATCTATTTGGAGGAAATTTTAGTGCACATAATAAATGTGCCATGTAGCTTTTAGCATTCGGGCCGGAATTATCAAAATGTAATAAAAATGCAGTTAGTCCCCTAAGAAAATGGTTATATTGTGCACTTGAGTAGCCAATGTGGCTCCCATATTTAACCATAAAGTAAGAGGCATGCCTGCACAATACCCTAACATTCTGTTGTTCTCACTATCCCTTCCCCTTCTTCTTCGCCTTTCCTTCTCGTCATTATTCTTCAGTATCTAGGAGCTATTCTTTAACATGTGTCCACAGGACAGCATCCTCATGTTGGACTACCCTAGATGATATCATAAGTTGATTTTTTTTACCATACTTTGTGAAATTGCCAACTAGCACTATGGTCACAAAGGTGTATCAGAAATAAGGAGGACATTGTCCCCAATAAGCATATTCCACATCAAATATGAGTTAAGTATAAAAGCTAATAGAGATAGCTTATTTTTGCAAGTATACTAGCTACGCAGACATTATACACATAGTTGACAGTTCAGTATTTATTTATAAAAGAGATAGAGAGAGAGAGAGAGAGAGAGAGAGAAAGACAAAGAAGCACCATGTGCAGGCTGCTGAGAGGTTTGATGCACTGTTTGGATTATCATCATCCAAGTCCACACAGACCCAAACTAGCAATGGCACTTAATGATTTGCAAGTAGGTCAGAAATGCAGTTGCTATTCTAGTTATTCAAGAGGAGATTTCAGAATGTTCCAACACCCAAGCAACCAAAATATTTGGTACAGAGAGAGGTTATACTGTACAAGATCTTGTCATAAACCAAAATATCATCAAAAAAATCTGAGGGCATGAAATAGGTCCATACCTTCTTTTAACAGAAATCTATCATCCAATAGTTGGGCTGCCGTGTGATCACTGGATTACTTGCCTGCTTCTCTCAGTTTGATCTTTCCAAATTATGCTGACCTGAGGATATCTCTGATTCTTCAGTATTCTCCACCCATTCAGGCATGGTTTTTGCCCTGCGTAAATTTCTGCCACAGATTACTGAATAAAAAAAGATTCAGAGAATGCACCAACAGTAAAATCACTAAATCACAAAAGTAAAAAGTCAATCTTATGTGCTTTCCATAGAATGAATGCAGACAAGAAAATTCAACTTAGCAAGACATATTTCCACAGGAGCACCAAGTGAGAGGGGAGCTTTTGGATATAGCAACAGAGAAAGTCAAACAATACAAGTTTACAAATACCAATAAGACATTAATGTGAAATAATAATCCTAAACAAGGAAAAATCAGGCAAAAAGTGGATGGACATGAAAATGACAATCAAGTAGCAATTAGAGGCAGGATCGAAGCATCAGATAGTTTATGACTCAATGTTTAAATTGTGGGCCAACACAGCAAGGTTGCATCAGAAGGTTGTTTGGGATAACAAATCATGTTAATTGCCCAGGTCTTGTCTAGAAGGTCTAAAAACTATTCAGACAGCTGCTTAAGGTTTTGGTTTCTCCCACAATTCAGATCTTTATTAAAGAGTAGGAATCAGAGGATGAGGAGATGCCAATAATACTACCCAAAAATTTGAATTTCCGTCATTGTATTTCGTGAGCTTCCTCCTCCTGTCTCTTCTCCTTTAAATTCGAATCCTCTCTTCAACCTCTTTCTTCTCGTTACTTGAGCATTTCATGCTTCATTTCTTGCACAATAATCTCCATTCAAATTGTTCACAACCAATATTCCTTACACATGATGATTCAAAAAGTAAAGAAACAACCTTGGACGTATGGATGAGTTTATGCATCATAACTACATCCTGTTCTACAAGGAAACAGGGCAAAAATCAAATGCTAGATTCGGATATTTCCAGAACAGACCCCGTTGTATGTACTCGTGCTTCAGAATTTGAATTACAATGTGTAAACTTTGGTTTGGACGAGTCAGTCAAGATATATTGTTAGAATAAATATTTTGAATAGAAAACTTTTAGTCCTTTGAGTAGAAAACCTTTAGTCCCACATTGGTTAAAACAAAAAAGGACTAGAAGCTTAAAAGTACACAAAGCCTTAAGTCTTTGATTTTGAAGAAGAACCAAAGCTAGTAGGTTCTAGTGGTTCTTGGGCTTGAATCTATAAATAAATTATTATTATTAAATAAATCAAAGATTGGGCCTTGGGCCTTGGGGCCTTGATTCATGAATATAACTACCAAGTAGTTATATAAACTATTTTTTTCGAAAAGCCACAAAAATTTGAATTTGAATGTCAAAGGACATGTCCTTTTGAAGAGGCAAACTGTTTTCTATAAATTTAATACTTAATCTGAGTTTTTTGCATTGAATTTTCATTTTTCTATCCTTGAGAGCACATATACTAAGAGGGGAACAATTCCAGTTTGTCAGAGTCTAAATTCTAGTGCTAAGAATTTGGATTATTGACAGTTGAATCCTGGGAAGACAGACACTCACAGATCTTCTAAGCACAAGGAAGGAGTGGAAAATTTCTGTCTTAGGACATTGCAATCAAGCAAGCTTCTGTCCAAAAACGGTTCTATTTCTCGTTCGTCTATTTTATTTAAACTTATCATGAATTATTGAATATAGATTTCTAACAATCTAAGACAGAAATCTCTCTCATCTGTTTCTATATTCATTATATTGTTGTTTGTGTTGTTGTATTTAATTAACAGAATCTGTGAACATGACATCACAACCAATTGATGGGAATAATAATTCCTGCAATACGAAAGATGAGAGACCTGAAAAATTTAAGGGTCTAGACTTCAAGAGATGGCAACAGAAGATGATCTTCTGGTTGACAACCATGAATTTGGCTCATATAGTCAAAGAAGAAGTTCCAAAGACTGATGAAAATCCAGTGACTAAAGAGACACTGATGACAATTGAAGCCTGGAGACAGTCTGATTTCTTATGCAGAAATTATATTTTGAATCGATTGGATGATACACTTTATGATGTGTATTCAGAATGTAAGACTGCAAAAGATGTTTGGAAAGAAAAAAATATAAAACAGAAGATGCAGGGGCAAAGAAATTCGTGGTTGGTAAATTTCTCAAGTTCAACATGGTTGACACAAAATCAGTGATCAAACAAGTGGAGGAATTGCAAGTGTTGATTCACGAACTACATGCAGAAGGTTGTGTTGTGAATGAACACTTCCAAACTGGTGCTATTATAGAGAAGTTGCCACCATCTTGGAATGATTTCAAGGTCTATCTAAAACATAAACGCAGAGATATGTCTATTGAAGACTTGATCTTGAGGCTGCGTGTTGAAGAAGACCATAGGAAAGGAGACAAGACTAATGTTCCTGAAATTGAAGCCAAAGCAAACATGATTGAAGGACAACCAAATAAGCCAAAATTCCAGAAAAAGAGAGTCCAAAAAGATACAAAAAGAAACACAAACCAGTTTGCACCGAAAGGAAAGAACTTCAAAAGAATCAAAGGAAGTTGCTGGGTTTGTGGAAAGGCAGGGCATAGGGCTCAAGATTACCGCCACAGAAAATATCAGAATTTAGCAAATTCGAGTCATAATAATCAGGCCAACATTGCTAACTTGGATGTTGATTTGGTTGCTGTTGTGTCTGAAATCAACATGGTTTATGATTTGAGAGGCTGGTGGATTGACACAGGTGCTACAAGGCATATTTGCAGTGACAAGAATCTATTTTCTGATTACAACCCTATTTCTAGTGGAGAAAAGCTCTTTATGGGAAATTCTTCTTCTTCAAAAGTGGAAGGAAAAGGAACTGTGATGCTCAAATTCACTTCTGAAAAAGTGATAACTTTGGTTGATGTGCTACATGTACCTAAAATAAGGAAGAACTTAGTTTCTGGCCCTTTACTTAGTAAGAAAGGGTTCAAACTTGTATTTGAGTCAGATAAATTTGTTCTGACTAAGGGTGGCATGTATGTGGGGAAAGGTTATTTGGCTGATGGTTTGTTCAAACTAAATGTAATGGTTGTTAATGCCAATAATAAGAATAAGGCTTTTGTTTATATTGTTGATTCGTTTGACCTATGGCATGCTAGATTAGGACATATAAATTCTAGGTCAATACATAGAATGGTTAATCTGGAATTAATACCAAAAATTAATGCTAATATAAAGGATAAATGTGAGATATGTACAGAATCTAAGTTTTCTAGACAACCTTTTAAATCTGTTCAAGATAGGTCAAATGAATTACTTTGTTTAATTCATAGTGACTTGTGTGATTTTAAGTCTATACCTACAAGAGGTGGACGAAATTATTACATAATATTTATTGATGATTGCAGCAAGTATTGTTATGTCTATTTGATTAAAAATAAGGATGAGGCTTTAAAAATGTTTAAATTATATAAGGCCGAAGTTGAAAATCAATTAGATAAGAAAATAAAAATTATAAGATCAGATAGAGGTGGAGAATATGAGTCCACTTTATTTTCAAATTTTGTGCATTACATGGAATTGTACATCAAACTATTGCACCTTATACACCACAACAAAATGGTGTGGCAGAAAGAAAAAATAGAATATTTAAAAATATGATTAATTCTATGTTAAATAGTTCTGGACTTCCACATAGTTTGTAGGGTGAAGCTTTACTTACTGCTAATCATATATTGAATAGAATTCCTTTTAAGAAAACAAATAAATCACCTTTTGAAGTATGGAAAGGTAGAAAACCTACTTATAAAACTTTAAAGGTGTGGGGTTGCTTAGCAAAGGTCCAAATTCCTTTACCAAAAAGAAAAGAACAAAATTAGGACCTAAAACTATTGATTGTGTGTTTATTGGCTTTGCAAAGAATAGTGCAGCATATAGATTTTTAGTAATTAAATCTAATGTTTCTGATGTTCATGAGAATACAATTATAGAATCTATTGATGCTGAATTTTTTGAAGGAATTTTTCCTTATAAAGAGGAAAAATATAGTTCTTTAAGGAAAAGGACTTTTGAAGTAAGTCAAGAAGAACCATCCACTTCAGAAGTTCAAAAACAAGATTCAGAACCAAGAAGAGGAAAAAGAATAAAAGTTCCAAAGAATTTTGGACCAGACTTTATAAGTTTCTTGACAGAAAATGAACCACTAAATTATAAAGAAGCTATATCTTCTCCTGAGGCTCCTTTATGGAAGGAAGCAATCAATAGTGAAATTGAATCCATTTTACAAAATAATACATGGGAATTGGTTGATTTACCACCTGGAATTAAACCAATAGGTAATAAATGGATTTTTAAAAGGAAGCTAAAAGCAGATGGAACTATTGATAAATTTAAGGCACGTTTGGTTGTAAAAGGATATAGGCAAAAAGAAGGCTTGGATTATTTCGACACCTATTCTCCAGTATCAAGAATTACATCAATCAGAATGTTAATTTCCATTGCTGCTTTATATAATATGGAAATACATCAAATGGATGTAAAGACAGCATTTTTAAATGGAGAATTAGATGAAGAAATATATATGGATCAACCAGAAGGATTTGTGGTGAAAGGTCAAGAAAATAAAGTTTGTAGACTTTTTAAGTCATTATATGGACTTAAGCAAGCACCAAAACAATGGCATGAAAAATTTGATCATATAATGCTAGCACATGGTTTTAAAATTAATAAGTGTGATAAATGTGTTTACATTAAGAATATGAAAGATTCTTGTGTGTTTGTATGCTTATATGTGGATGACATGCTAATTATTGGAACAAGCAAGGATGCAATAAACTCTACCAAGAGAATGTTGAATTTTAAATTTGACATGAAAGACTTAGGTCAAGCCGATGTCATCTTAGGAATTCGAATAATAAGAAATGAGAATGGATATGTTCTATCTCAATATCACTATGTTGAAAAAATATTAAAAAGGTTTAATCAATATGATTGTAAACCTGCAGTGACTCCTTTTGATGCAAATTGCAAATTAAAGAAAAATACAGGTGATGCAATTTGTCAATTGGAATATTCTCAAATAATTGGAAGCCTGATGTATTTGATGAATTCTACTAGACCTGATATTGCTTATTCAGTAAGCAGGTTAAGTAGATATACGAGCAGTCCTGGAAATGATCATTGGGAAACATTGATCAGAGTTTTAAGGTATTTAAAATATACCTTGAATTATGGATTGTATTATACAAAATATCCACCGGTTTTAGAAGGATATAGTGATGCAAATTGGATTTCTGATAACACAGAAACTAAATCAACTAGTGGATATGTTTTCACTTTAGGTGGTGCTGCTGTATCATGGAAGTCTTCTAAACAGACGTGTATAGCACGTTCTACGATGGAATCAGAATTTATAGCGCTAGATAAAGCTGCTGAAGAAGCAGAATGGTTAAGAAATTTCTTAGAAGACATTCCAGTCTGGCCTAAACCTGTGACAGCAATTTGTATACACTGTGATAGTATGGCAGCTCAAACAAGAGCTAAAAATAGTGTATATAATGGCAAGTCAAGACATATTAGGCGCAGACATAATACAATTAAGCAACTGCTCTCTACGGGAATTATTTCTTTACAATATGTGAAATCAAAGGAAAATATTGCAGATCCATTGACAAAAGGATTACCTAGAGAGCATACTAAGCTTACGTCAATAGGAATGGGACTAAAGCCAAAACAATGAGTTACTCCAGGCGGAAACCTAACCTATTTGATTGGAGATTCCATATATAGGTTCAATAGGCAAACTGGTTTGGTGAAACTCAATAAGTTGAACACACAATATAGCTCATTCCATAATGATGATAGTGTGTGGATTGATGCTCAGGTTATGCAAAAGCATTTAATGACATTAATAGAAGAAAATTAATGTCATCTATATGATAGTAAATGTGGGGTCGCATTTATGAGAATGAATATGGCTAAATTATCTAAAGCTAGCATGAAACCCAGGAATAGTTCAGGACCAAAATGAACACAATTGTATAAACTGGAATTTGTGAAGATATGTTATGTATGAAACATATTGTCTTGATTTACTTTACAAAAGGTGAACAGTTCAAGATTATAAAATATCCACTGCGTCTCCAAGTAAATCCGATATGATTTCATTAAGGTAAGTTCAAGTCTTTTAGACACTTTTCCTGATACATAACATATATACATATATGTGAGTATTTAATTTTTTTATATTAATTTTCTATTCAAATGTGAGGTATTGTTAGAATAAATATATTTTGAATAGAAAACTTTTAGTCCTTTGAAAAGAAAACCTTTAGTCCCACATTGGTTAAAACAAAAAAGGACTAAAAGCTTAAAAGTACACAAAGCCTTAAGTCTTTGATTTTGAAGAAGAACCAAAGCTAGTAGGTTCTAGTGGTTCTTGGGCTTGAATCTATAAATAAATTATTATTATTAAATAAATCAAAGATTGGGCCTTGAGCCTTGGGGCCTTGATTCATGAATATAACTACCAAGTAGTTATATAACTATTTTTTTCGAAAAGCCACAAAAATTTGAATTTGAATGTCAAAGGACATGTCCTTTTGAAGAGGCAAACTGTTTTCTATAAATTTAATATTTAATCTGAGTTTTTTGCATTGAATTTTTGTTTTTCTATCCTTGAGAGCACATATACTTAAGAGAGGAACAATTCCAGTTTGCCAGAGTCTAAATTCTAGTGCTAAGAATTTAGATTATTGACAGTCGAATCCTGGGAAGACAGACACTCACAGATCTTCTAAGCACAAGGAAGGAGTGGAAAATTTCTGTCTTAGGACATTGCAATCAAGCAAGCTTCTGTCCAAAAACGGTTCTATTTCTCGTTCGTCTATTTTATTTAAACTTATCATGAATTATTGAATATAGATTTCTAACAATATTTTGGGTAAGTCTCATCAAACGGATCCCAACAGACTTCGAGCTTTGTGTCTCTTTCAATGAATCTATTAAACATATTCAACTGGACTTCTTTTGCCTTCACGGATTCTTTCGCTAGACAATTGACATCAGAACTCACTCCTTGTTGGATGCTAACGTCCTCCGCAAGCATTCAGTCATCTTAACCTATTGATGCAATGGAAGTTCTTGAAAGCTTCATCACTAAGTCACAGTGGAGCAACTGCACTAAAAATGCCAAACGATTCATCAAAATCTATCACCCCAACAGAAAAAGGGGGGGTCAACTTGTCCCATTCTAACTTGAAAGTTAAATATCAATATTGTTTGACCACCAAAGTGTTGGAAAATAATTTTGATCTTACAAAAATTCACTTTATAAAATTGCTATAAATATGTTATAGAAATTTAAATATACAAATAAAGTAAAACCAAAGATTAATAGGATCAAACCAGGACCGAGGCGTGTTAGACACTGCCCTAAGGATCATATTTTCACCCCTTCATGCAGGTTGTTGGCGATCTGTCCCCAAGGTACAACGACCCGGCTCGACCCGATCCTCCTACTACGAGCATGATCGTGTGGAGGTGCAAACCCAACGATTTCCTTCAGATGCCCAAAAAGATCAATAAAATATATAAAAATAAATGAGATAAAATAAATCATAGGCTACTCCAAATTATTATTGATTTCTTTTATCAATATGAATTCCTAAGCCTATTTATAGGCTCGGCCCATAAAAACTCTAACGGCTCGGCCCATAATGGCCATAAAGGCCTAATGGCCGTTAGCCTTAAATTACATCAAAAACGGCTTACAAATTTAATTATTTGGGCCGTTTCTGAAACGTTGGCCTTCCAACGTTCACGCAACGTTCCAACGGAACGTTGCGTCAAAGAAGAAACGTCCGCGAGCAACGCTCGCGGGCGTTCTCCCTATTTTTTTTTATTTAAAAACTTTTTTTCTAACAATCTCCCACAAAAGTTTAAAATAAAAAAAAATAAAATGAATATAACAAAAATTTTAGGGCATCTTATACTGCGCAATAGGTGAGGTGTCCAATGGACTTGAACCTCACTTAGTGTTGATTGTATATATCTGAAGGAACCATAGTGGATTAGACCTTGAACTAGGTCCTTTGACTCAGACTTCTACTAATCACACACACAGTATGGATCAATTGGGTTTAAGCGGTCAGCGCATATTAAAGGCCTTGCGCTTAATACCTTGATTTTTCATGAGAATTCTTTAAGATTAGCCCAAACCTTTAGTCACGGCCTAATATGACGATTCTCATATAGGTGAATCCTCCAAGGGTATTTGTGACAATACCCTGCAGATAACCTACCTCGGATCCATTAAGAGTATAACTCAACCTTACACAAATTTACTTTGTCACTTTATAAGAGCACTCATCATAGGGATGGGATGAAAAATTTTTCAAAAATTTGTGCTCTAACACGATCACTCAATCAGCTTCGTTTCTACCACATTGAACTTCATTCATGGGATCTCCAATCACAGAGGTTGGGTATCCACTGCTGGCGATCAAATAATGGGCTTAAGCCACATCCCCCTCGATGAATCTAGGACTCCATTCCTAGATAACTCCTTGGTTAATTAGTCTGCCAAAATCTTCTCGGCAAATTCCAAAGAGATAATATTATTTAGGACTAGATCTCAAATAAGAGAATCAGGCAAAGATATATTAGAATTGAATATCCAAATATAAGGTAAACAATAAGTTGGATATTCCAACTATCATGAGATTATTTAGTAAATTATAAAAACTTTTATTAAATCTCATGGCAATATATATTAAGAGACTCAAAATAGAGCATTTAAATGACATACCTTGTCACCGCATCCAAGTTCATCCATTCTTTGCCATTTGGTAACATAAAAGATTCATAATAGTAGGTAAGCAATAAGTATTTGCCCAATGCTGTCACTTTTGTCTAGCAACTTCAACACAACAAGGAGATATTAAATATTGATTACTATACCAGAAAACACTTATCTGGAACAGAAAACTTTTGCATTTATGTAAGAATGGAAATATATATACTTGTAGCTGCACTTGAAAGTTAAATAATAAGATGATATAAAAATATATCTATATACAAGCACGCATATATTATGTGCACAAGTGCAAGCATGTGTGTTTTTCAACAAGGCTTTGTTTTCATGCTGAATGGTTAACCACCTGTTTGATGACTTCACCCCTTGTCCATCTATCCAGTGAACAAAGTAATTCACTTTCTGATTAGCACTTCAGCTTTATATTTGTTAGCTTTGTTAGTTACTACACTAACTTGAGGAGAGAATAAGTATACATATTACATATGTACTTGGGCACTAAGATGTGACAAGCCGCACCTGATTTGCACACGTCTGTGTACCTATATGCATACATGTATAAATACGTATGTATTTATATACATATAATTAAACATGTGAATGTTCGGTGAATAGAAAGAAGCCTCTGACATGTTGAACAAACCATATGCATCCACACCAAGATCCAAGCTTCAACCTCTAACAAGTCAGAAGACAAAGGAAGCTCAACAGTATCTAACATTTAGAATAAGACAACAATGTCATATGTTATTATTTTTGTTATGTCTTATTTATCAATTTAGTATATTTTATGCTCACCATATATCGTTCGAGGCATATCAAAATGTATTAAAATCTGTTACTACAAATGAAGCAGATAAACCAAATAATGATTGTTTGTACTAAAACAATTGCATAGCAAATTGCATAGATATCTGGACAGTCGCTTTTATTATAGGCTAAGTACATGACCATGATTGCCCAATCTATTTAATAACCAAGATTTGTTACACCAATTTCTGTCCATGTATGTGCATGAGCACTTAACCATCTGATGGTGAAGATAAACTGAGTATTATTTTATCATATATTTAACAAAAATTAGTAAGGAAGAAAAATGGCGTGTATCAACTAACTCTTTTAAAGCAACATAGCACAACAATCCATTCCAACGGTAAAAAGATCAACTTATGAAATATAATTTAAAGCATTGCAGCAATATTAATATTTTGCCCAAGAAAAATAATAAGTATTCAAACCATAATCTTTTTCCTTTAATCTTGGGCCCAAAGGATGATCATAATTTAGCATAGCAACATTTGCACCATTAATGCACATGCATTTCAGAGTGGCATAAAAAATTTATATGTTGAGCAAACTCATGCAAAAGTAGAATGAGTAAATGGAATGAAAATCTAGCAATCTCTAGAGAAGAAAGAAGAATCTGATCCTTAGCTGTTGGAAAATAATTTTGATCTTACAAAAATTCACTTTATAAAATTGCTAGAAATATGTTATAGAAATTTAAATATACAAATAAAGTAAAACCAAAAGATTAATAGGATCAAACCAGGACCGAGGCGTGTTAGACACTGCCCTAAGGATCAGATTTCCACAGGTTGTTGGCGATCTGTCCCCAAGGTACAACGACTCGGCTCGACCCGATTCTCCTACTACGAGCATAATCGTGTGGAGGTGCAAACCCAACGATTTCAAACAAAATGAGATAAAATAAATCATAGGCTACTCCAAATTATTATTGATTTCTTTTATTAATATGAATTCCTAAGCCGCTCGGCTCATAAAAACTCTAACGGCTCGGCCCATAATGGCCATAAAGGCCTAATGGCCGTTAGCCTTAAATTACATCAAAAACGGCTTACAAATTTAATTATTTGGGCCGTTTCTGAAACGTTGGCCTTCCAACGTTCACGTTCCAACGTTAAAGAAGAAACGTCCGCGAGCGTTGCTCGCGGGCGTTCTCCCTATTTTTTTTTTTATTTAAAAGCTTTTTTTCTAACACAAAGCGCTACAAATAACTTCGGTCCGGATTCAGATCCCCATTAACAATCACCAAACTAATCGCAACCTACGACCAATAACTTCAAGATTTCAATCCCACCAAAACAAAACAAGAGAATACAAGAAATCAAGGAAATATCGAGTTTTCAACTGCGCCCCGCGTACAATTCTAGCCCAAATTCACCCAACCAAATAAAGAATAAAAAGGGTTCCAAATAGGAAAAGAACAGAGAGAGAAAAAAACAGAAAAGACTGATCGAGAGAGAGAGAGAACCGACCAGAATCCGAAGAGCTCGACCCATTCCCGTCGCTTGCCTCCATGCCGCTACCGCTCCCGGCCATGGCTTCTTTGGGTATCGGAGATAGAAGAGGAAGTGAGGAACAGTCCACAGCGGGGGAGCGGGATGCGGTGAACCTGACGCGAAGAAGCCGGAAATGGAAAAAAAATAACGCCCCGCCGGACCCACGCCACGTGTCATCTCCCTAGACCATCGACCGACCATTTGTTGAGAACGTTCGATGCGCACTCCCGTGGCAAAGTGGGCGTGAAACCGTGCGCCGATTCTTTCCTCTCTTAGTTTCTCTTTAAATCTTTTTGTTCGAATAAAATCTTTTAGAAGTCAATTCAGAGCAAATCACTGGGATTCACTACGTAGGATAAATTATATTTTTAAATTATTTTTAAAATAAAGGATAAAAAGGATAACTATAAATAATAGGTTGGGTTTCAAATACTCTTTTATCCTTTGGATGGAAAAAAAACTAAGAAGAAAAAAAAAAAAAAAAAACTAGGAGAGAAAATAGGAGAAAAAATGAAATTTATCTTATTTGGATAAAGAGAAAAGTCGGAAGAAAAGAAAACTAGAGGAAAAATAGAAGAAAAAAAATGGTGGGACCCATATAAAAGTTTTCTCTCCGAAACCGAAGAGATTTTGGAGAGCAAACTCAAAAATGCTTATTTTTTTTTTTTCATTCCAATATTGACCCTTTCAAAAAATAACGGATGCATTTTTAATCATCTATAATAAGGATATTATTATCATTATAAATTATTAACTTTTCTCTTCTCTCTATTTTCCTCCTACTCATCCAAACAGAAAGAGAGAAATATTTTCTTTTCAATTTTTTTTCTCCCACTTTTCTATCCTCCCAGTTTTCTTTCCTCCCACTTTTCTCTCCATCCAAACATAGCATTAACATTTGGGCTGCGGATCAATCGATTCGACTGAATTAATCGATTTGATTGAATAAAATAATATTATAATTAAATTTTATTTTAATAATATAAAATAATAAAATATAAATATAATTTAAATAAAAAATTAAAAAAAATTAAAATCGAATTGGATCGATCGAAATCCGACTGGTTTAATGGGCTTTTTCAATTTTATCGGATCATATAAAAGTCAACTTTAATAATAAAATCGGACCGAATTGATGACCGGTTCTCGGTTAGACCGGTTGGACCGGCCTGTCAGATCTGATTTTCAAACATTGGCTATAATTACAAGAAATAAGCCTAAAAAAGTTTAATCAGAGGGGTAACTCATGATTAATTTGAACATATTCCCTCAAAAATTTAGGAATAGCGGGAGCTATCGTTGCTGACAAAATTATTATTTAAAAAAATAATTATTCTCTCATCTATCTCCTCAATAACCTTTATCTTATACGAGCTTATTCATAAATAATATTTTAAAAATCAAACACTATCTAAGAGAGGCATGGGCATAACATCGGCTAAGGATATTAGGAATTTATTTATTTGATGCCACTCAAGTGTGGCCAATTATCCGTCACTCTTTTAACTTCTTTTCCAAAACGAGTTCAACATACATTTAGAAGGTTACATTATCTCTAATAATTTTTAAAAAATTTACTTATACAAAAAATTAAATTATTAAATTATAATATTTTAAAAATAATTTTATATTAGATAAAAAATATTATATTATAACTTAAATTTATTTATATTTATTAATTTTTACTTTAAATTTTAAGCTAATATAATTTTTACTAATGAATTAATTGAACCAGTAGATAGGCTTAAACCATTACAAATAGTATCGAAACCAATCCGAAATGGATGGAAGTTGATGAGCATAACAAAAAGATCATCCATGGGACGATAATAAAGCTCGATCATGACATAGAGCTATCCTTATAGTAGCAGATTAAATTTGCTATGTATATTATGAGTTATACTTATGATATATATTCTCTAGCGAAAAAAAAATTTGTTACAAACGTGCGATCATACCATGCTAGCGTGAGTCAAGCCCGACATGTCAGAGTACAAAATTTGAGATAGGACCGTAGGACATAAATACCCGGCCTTTAGAGCCACGAACTAGAATGATGGGCAACCCGAGAAGCAATCCAGTCAGCCGCTGAATTGGCTTCACAGTAAATATACCGAACTTGGACACTATAGGCTTGCTGGAACATCGTCCTGATGTCACATAACAAAGGGTTATTAGGCAGAGGGTCATCGGAGTCCTGTTGAAGCCAGCGCACCACAATGATAGAGTCCCCTCGATAATAAGACGGTGCATGCCCAGAGTGCGGATAGCATAAGATATGCCAGCCCACGCCGCATATAACTCAGCTAGCGAATTTTTTTTCATCTATGCATTATCAGCATTATGATATTCTGTTTGTAACTTAATAGATATAATTATGCAAGAGTTATGTAATATATCTAGTGTTTTTGGGAAGAAAAAGAGTGAAACATGGTAGTAAGTGTCTTTAATTATCTTTTTTATTATAACCTTACTCATAAGTTTACCCTTGTGTATATCTTCAATGGCCTACCATTCATCACATGAGGAGGCTGTGATACTTCATTGTTCGTCTACTGTATCTTAGGTCAAAGCACTAAGGTTTGGAAAGCAAAGTTAATCTAATCAAACTTCTCATCATCAGTTTAATGTAATTATAGAGAGAGTAATATTGCTTCTTTTTGTATTCAAAAATCGAACACCGTTATGCCTTGCTCTCATGCTCGCTCTCTTTTATCATGCAGTTAATTATGGGGCTAGTTAAACAATGTACATTCTTAGCAAGAGTAACAAGGTTGAACAAGGTTGAAGAAAAAGCGGATGATCTCAGATCCTTCACAACAACACACAAAATACTTTCTCTATTTTTTTATACACTATTTCTCAAAAAAAAAATTCTAATTCATTATTTTGAGCATTAAGGAGGGCAATTTGTTCTTGCTTCTTTTATTCATGCAATTAAAAAAAGCTTTCTTAGCGAGATTTAAGTCGTTCCTTAGAAACTACTGTAACGATGCAGTAGCCTGCATGAGAATTGTTTATAGCTGCAAGGATAATGCTTGCCTTTCATGCCTAACTTCGCATTCTTTATCAACTTAACTATGCTTTTAACCTAACTATTTAATATATTTTAATCTTATTTTACCAGCATTTTCTCTTATATTGGAAAGAAAAGAAGAGACGGATCTCAGGACACAAAGGCGTTGCTGCAGCCTGCCTCGATGCAGAGATCCTATTGAACATTATCACCTAAAGGCTTGGCCCATTTTGAAGGGACCGTGCAGGCAAGGACAGTATGCCCACAAAAAAGGTGGTTCCATGGGCAATAAATCAATCGTCTAAAAGGCTCGATGACCATCGGAAGGGTTCGGAGAGCAAGTCCTTCGTAGGCTATGATAAACACGTGAAACTCCCAGATAGACGACATTTGTGGCATGATTCCGTCCAAAGCCAACCCCACTCCAATGGTACCGCGAGTACCAATTCAATTTAAAAATGGGGGTTAACGTTCTCTCGCATGATTATATTTAAACAAGAGCAGATTAGTTTTTGTGTACGTAGCGAGGAGATATCTCGTCTCAAAATGAATGGAATTATACACTCGAAAGAGTCCCCATGCAAAAGAACTTCTCTTCTAAATCCACATTTTAATATAAACTCGATCTCAAAGCACATCCCACTCAAGGGCTTAGCCATTCAAAGAGGCTAATAAGGTGGCATTTGACTTGCGATGATATCGTATGAATAAAAATCTTACATTCATTATAATCTTATGCTGAGTAATTAGATTATTGATAATATAAGATTATTATATTCAATTTATCTTAATAATATAAATTTAAATTCATAGCGATATAATATTTAATATATGTTATATATAACATTAATTTCTATTTATATTATGTTATAGTTTTTTTTAAGCGACTGCCTTTTTTTGAGATAGAATATGAAATGTCTTACTAAAAAGTAAGAATTTTTAATATAATCATTTAGAATAGTATTAATATCTAATTAAATATAATAATTTAACATTCAAAAAGATTATAAATATTAGTAATTTTAATTTTACTATCAACTATATTACTAGTACTTAGTAAATATATAATTAAATTAAAATATTATTAAATAATTATATTAAAGTTAAAATTACTAAATCTTGGTAGTCTCATGCTGGTCTTTTAAAAAGGAATGAAAATATTATGATTTATAATTTTTATATTATTACATATCAAATATCATCGTTTGTATTACTATATCAATTTTTCAAATGTGATGATTTGCATGCTAATTTAGAATTAATAAGATGGATTACTATCAATCAAATGCCTTCTAGGGATAAAAGAGGGCAGAGAAATTAACATGTTCGAGGCCTATCTCATGCCATCCTCCATTAGGGGAGAGAGGGAGAGAGTAGCGACTTGAAATAGTCTATGGGTTCCCAATCATTCATATCATTCACGTGTAGGAATTAGATCAAGCCAGTAATGAAAATTGTGTATACAATAAACGAAGCATGACTCTATCTTAGTCCTAAGTTTGGATGGAGAAAAAAGGGGATAAGAGGGAATATGGAAGGAAAGAAAATTTTAAAGAAAAAAGCCTCTTTATGGGATAGCTGAGAAAAAGTTAACCAAAAGTTAATAATTCATGACAATAATATCCATGAGATATTCCCTACATTTATTTTTTGGAAAATATTGGAATAGAAAGAGCTAGTTTCCCTCTAAATAAGAGTAAGAAAACTTTTATATGGATTTACCTTTTTTTTTCTAGGGATATTCCTAAACAAGATAAATTTATCTCCTATTTTTCCTCCTATGGATCCTATTTTTCCTATCAAACACTACCTAAATTATCTAGATGTAGGCATGTTTGTTTGTTTGTTTTCCTAGTTCTCCATGTTAAAGACATCGTATCCAATTAATCTTGGATTTGATCCGACAAAGGAACAAGGAGGTGCGTTCTTATTAGTTATTCCTATCCAACGATCCAATCCATTCACGAGATGGGGCACGCTAACCCACGAGGCATGAGCCGTTGACAGCTCATCTCATAGGCACCGTATTCAATAATTTGACGCCCCGCATGCAGTTTTGCCAATGTTCATCTACAAATGTGCGATGATGATACATACACTACGAGTAAACTGATTTCACGATCTAAATGGGACTAAGTGATGTTCCTTTTTTTTTTCCTTTTTTTTACCGGTTGAACATAAATGAGGCCAACAAGACAAGAGAGGGACCAAGCAAGCGTACGCGGAGCAGCGATTGCATGTACGGTTCGATCATCGGGGAACCATCCGTCCGTTGGGTCTTATCGATGGTCCATGCCACTTCAAACGGTCTTGTACGGGGATCCATCACTGAAAATTGGACAGAGGGATGGATGTTAAAGTGTTTCATTGGCACATATATCTGACCTTGCAGAGGAGCAGCATCCGATTTACTGACGCGGCGCGGCCCACCGACTCATCAGTAACGGCGAAACGAGAATAAATTGTATTCACAAGTAATAGGTCGTAAATTGATTGTCAGATAATAAATCTGACTGATTACTCAAATGATTAATCCTTCACGAAACAAGACCTAGGCCAGAAGCAGTGTAATCTTGGAGCACCAGACAAAAAAAGAGTGTGATTTTATGAGTTACAGATACGAGATCCATTGATGCTTGCAGCTTACGGTGAGCGAGGGTAAATGTTATAAAACCAAAGAGTGTGATTTTATGAGTTACGAGATCTAAAGTGGCTGGTAAAGCAAAGAGCGTGATTTTATGAGTTACGAGATCTAAAGTGGCTGGTAAAGCAATATGTAGGTTACATATAGTTAATGACCGAAAGTAGCTAACGATAAAAGTAAAAATGCGGTCTTAATCTTCGAATTAGGCTCCAAACTCAGCTTTTAAAGCGACTTCAGTCTTTAGAGTTGGCCTCGACCTTTCGAGGCGGCCTTAGCCTTCAGAATCAGCTCAGGCTTTTCAAGGCGGCCTCAACCTTCGAATTCGGCTTCGACTTCCCAAGGTGACCTTAGCCTAGAGTTGGCCCCGACCTTCCAAGTCGGCCTTAGCTTCCAGAGTTGGCCCACATGTTTGATCTGGCTTGATCCACCGATCACCTGCTGCCCATGTGTCTCACAAGGTTTGACCTGGCTCACAACCACCTGTGGCCCATATATCTAACAAGGCCTAGCTTGGATCATCAACCACCTACGACTCATGCGCCCGATAAGACCAAATCCATCAACCATCTACGACCCACGCACCAAATGAGACCAGCCCACCAGTCTGACATTCCACTCAAAAGACATCCTTCATTGCAAGGCCCCCATGTGGTTCATTCTATCGCTAAGTGACGAGGACTGTCTATAAATCGATAAGAGGGACTCCTATCGAGGTATGAACTCATAAGCACTTAAGAAATTTTTAACTCTTAACTATCTTTTGAGCTTTCTCAAGCTGATTTCGATCACTAACTTATCCTCGCCAAAATATTCGGCCCTCAAGACTTATTGTAGGATCCAACATAGAGTAAAGCTTCATCAATAAACTCACAGTATTCCCACGGACATCAATTGAAGGTAATCAGGCACCATCAAGATCCATTGATGCTTGCAGCTTACGGTGAGTGAGGGTAAATGTTATAAACCAGTGCACATTGTTATCTTTTCAAGAGACGGAGAGTTGCTACTTCGTTTGAACATTAATAGAGGTGCTCAAAAAAACCATCAATTAAATCTGCGCTCACTGCTTGTTGAGTTAGGAATTCGAATTCGACCGCACCTCAGGATAGCAATTTTAATGCTCATTTGAAACTCCAGCGCTTGGCTACCGGAAACAAATAGGAGAGCGAAGACAGGCAATATCACAAAATATTCGTTTTCCTTCACTAAAGATAACCATGCATCTATTACAACACAACCCAATCAACATCCATGCTATCAATGTTTTGGAAATTAAAGAGGAGCAAAAAAGCAATTTTTCTTTTTTTTTTCTTAAAAGAAAAAACATATTCTCAAGCCATTCAATCCTAGGATGATGGAAGGAGAGATGAGGGTGCGGATAGACAGAAGAGCAGCTGAAAGGACCTCAAACTGAAAACCGAAAAACGAAAAAAAAAAAGAAAGAAAAGAAAACAACGCTTCACGCCTGCTCCACAGACGGCGTTGCAGTGGAAGCAGGGGGAGGTTGAGAACGGTGAATGGCGGTCGGTGTAATTGACCGTGTAGACATAAAAAATGTGTAACACTGTCAAATATCCGGACTCTTTTTCATTTTCATATTTTTGTTGTGCTGTAGAGGGAGGCTTCAACGGTAACTAGCAATGGGCATTCTTGCGGCACCGAAGGGCCCCAGCGTCGGAAGTGATGGACGCAACCATGGAAGAGGACTTGGCACCAAGGCTGGAGGCCCTTGAATAGCTTGCAGAGGCTCCAGCTCCGGAGGGGGTGAAGTAGGCACCATTCAATAGGAGGTCCCCTTCTGACCTCCAATTCCAGCTCTTCCAGACGCCGGCGTCCGTATCAACCCTCTTGGTCACCTATTCAGACAAAACATAGACCATAGCTTGATGAATGACGCTGAAAGTAAGAAATATATATTCGTTCATCAAAGAGGAGAGATCAGTCGATTGCTGGATTTGTTCACCTCCTTGGCGAAGGGGTTAGCAGGGGCGAGGTATCTGTTCCCCTGGCTGTTAATGGTCGGTCTCGCGCTCCCACCAATGGCGTACATCTCCCAGTGGGTGTAGTCATTGTTCACCACATGGAAATAACCGTGCCGACACCTGCATTTCGTTAGTTCATTATTCACTTGGGGGTTCTATTTGTTGACAAAACAAAAAACAGAGCATATCCAAGCATGACCGACTCTGTTTGCTGTCTCCGCTTCAGCTGTAATTTTTTTCTAAGCAAATTACCTCGGCATTCTCTGGATGAGACCTTCGCCAAAATGGTTGAAGGCGATGGTGACCTGCATCGCCTTGTCCCTCTCATAGGAATCGCTGTGACCCAATAACATCACCTGCATCAGCGGATCCAAAGGAAAGTTTCGCATTAAAGATGCATATATAAAGCATTCTTTAAATTGATAGGAATAGACCCAGAGATGCCGCTACTCAAGATTCTTATAGTTACTTCGTTGTGGTGGGTGAAGTAATTGTTGGAGATGGTGATGGCGGTGGAGCCCATGACGGCGTCGACGAGGCCGTCGGCGCAGTTGGAGAGGGAGCAGTGGTCAACCCAAATATGGCTGGAGCCGAAGATGGAGACGGCGTCGCCATCGGCCATGGTGCGCCAGCCGTAGTGGGAGGGGGAGCTGCGGACCATGGCGTTCCCTGTGGGCTTGCAGTCATGGATGTTGAGCCCGTGGATGATGATGTTGGTGACGAACTGGATGGTGATGCAGGCGCCATTGGCGATGTGGACGTTGGCGCCGCGGCCGTCGATGGTCTTGAAGCTGTTCATGATGAGCTCCTCCTTGAGGGTGATGACCATGTCGCGCTTGAACACGATCCAGAGGGGCTCCTCCTGGATCACAGCGTGGCGGAGTGTCCCGGGGCGGGGGCTCACAGGGTTGTCGTCCCTGGGGTCGGTGACCACGTAGAATCGCCCGTTCCGGCCCCCAATCGCGTTGCGCCCGAACCCGATGCCGCAGTCGGCCAGCCGCTTGCGGTTGCGGTGCCAATCCGAGTCGCACCGCCAGCAATCATCGATGGGGTTCCCGGTCCCGCAGGACAGGTACCCCAGCTCCCGTCGCGCAGTATAGTTGCTTATGGTCCTGATCAATGATCATTATCATAATCACACATCCAGATTAATTCGATTGCACATAATCGATCGTTTGCCCCTTGTTCACATTCCCGACAAGTTAATCCCAACTTCCGAGCAACTACACACAAATTTACCTATTAAAATTTCTTATTTTAATAGTTAAAAAAAGATTTTAGATTGATTTATTGTAATCAATAAAAAGAATGCCGACCATAACCACATGCAAGAGATACCTTGAAAGGTATGCGAATAATGAGATTCATCAGCGAATACTTCTTAGATTACTATATTCCCTTCTAAGGTACCCTCATTGTAGGTTAAATAAATAAAAGTAAAAGAAAAGAAAACTGATACTGAAAGAAGTTTCCGTCTCACATTAATCATTTAAGAATATTCGATAAATACACTAATGATATCTTCATAATTACTCTAATAATTCGGCGGCAAAAATGGTGGCAAAGGAGGCCGGGAGCAAAGGCAAAGCTCAACGGCAGGGGGTCTACTTTGGGCCTGCGTTGGTGGCCGGTCCCAGTAGCACGTGACGAGTTAACTCCGAGAGATGAAGTACATTCCGGAGGAGGTGGCCGATGGTGCTGCAGCAGCTGCCATCCGGGCAGCGAACGTGGAACGTTACTGACACCACCGCAAAAGCAGCACGCGACAATGCGACATTAATTACCGGGATATCCGAAAGCAATAAATTGAAACAGGTCAAGCAGGTGCTGGTCATTTTTTTTGTCCAGACATCGTTTCCCGAAGCCGAGCGAGTCACGGAAAAAACCGTGAACGGAAGAGAACCACGGCCCACACTGCTATTCCAAGTCCGTAAGAGCCCAAGCTTTCATAAATACACCTCTAACAGCCACGTGAAGGCATAAAGAACCCATAATAATGACTCCTCTTAATCGTACCCCAACGGTAAACCGAATCCAAAGAGAAAAGGATAATAAAAAATTATTATTGAACTTCATGAATAAATTTTAATGATAATAATAATAATATTATTAATATTAATAATAACAACAATAATAAATCTCTGGAAGGAGACTCACATGTGGACCTCGGATGCGACCGATTCCGGATCAGCGACCGCGCCCACCACAGCCCTGGTAAGAAGAAAGGAGCGCACCGTTATTAGACGAAATTACCAAAACGCCACAGCCCCTTGAAACATTTCGCTCTCCTCTTCGGGAGACGAGAAATCGCCGGTCCTCTTCGGATGGGAGCACGCCGCTCGAGGCGGTAGTTTGCCTCCCTTTGCTCCTCTCACAAAAGAATAAAAAAGAGAGAGAGAGAAAAAAAAAAAAGGAAGCAAGAGGCGGGAGAGAGAGTGGAGGGAGGGAATTTGACATTGGTCGGTGCGGATGAGGGGACTTGACGGAAATGCCCTCCAACGAACTCCGCAGTAACGGTGGTAGTGGGAGATGACTTGATTCGATTTGATATGATTTTACCTTTTAGGATTGCCCTTTTTTGCATTTATATTTATAAATCTCTTTTTAATCAGAGAAAGCGAAAGGGGTCGGGAGATAAACTAACAAAACGAACGTAACGGATTAAACGGTGGGGATCTCAGGGAGCGGATCCGGACGGTCGGGATTTCGTTTAAAGTTATGCGGAAACGTCGAATCCGGAGCCGTCCAGTGTCGGCCGAAGCTAGATCCGACGGCCCAGATCCCAATAAAAGAATACCAACGGCCCCAATCTACTCCCAATAAAAGAGAAAAATAAAGAACAAAGTAGAGAAAGCCAGAGACCAAGTTCTTCTTTACGGACCTCTCGGTAATGGAGGAAGTTTCGTTGGTCGGCACAGCTCTCAAACTCCTCCTCACCTTCGCCGCTCTCCACCCCTGAAAGAAACGAAATCATAGACGTTTAAGAGCCCGTTCTTTTAGCTTGAATTCTATTTCTAAGGTTTGGCTTCGCAGAGGAATAGGAATTCCTCTGTTCCAAATACATTGCCTCGACACCAATGCAAAACGACAAGAAAACCACAAAAACCCCAAATCTTGGATATAAACCCAAAACTTTCATTAATGGGGACGATTCCGACTTCTCTCCATTTTCCCGTCAAAAGAAAAAGCCCAAAACTTCAAGAAACCTAGTCGTCGATCCCGAGGAGGCAACAGAAGAAACCTTGGAAACCCATATTGATGCATTCAAGAAGAAGAGGAGAGGAATGTACCTTGAGACAGACGTCTTCTCGCCGCCGATCCAGCCGAGGCCGCCGGCGAGGAGCACCAGGAGCCCGAGTGCCAGGAGATGGAACCACCTCAGAGTCACCTTCGTCATTGCCGCTGCCTCGCCTCTCCCTCCCTGACTCACTTCTCTCTCAGATCTATCTCTCTCTTTATGCCCTCTGTTCCAGTAGAGGACAAAAAAGAAAAGGAGAAGAATGGAAGGAGAGCGGAGAAAAAGCGCGGCCGTGTTGCGAGGGAGTTCCCGGCCAAAAAAACTCCAAACCAAGCGCCGTTTTATAGAACGTTCCGCTCCCGGCTCCCCCCTTCTTGTTGGCCCCACCACCCCCCAACTTAACCCCGGTTAATTTTTCAATTACCTCCGTTCGCTTAACCGGATCCAATTCCAATTTCCAAACCACCACCGCCTCCCTAACCCTGACCGCCACTAGCCAATATGGTCACAGACGCAGGTCCCGGCATGCACGTGCCAGCGGTGTCGGCTACTCACGTGCGAGGCCTTCGGGTCTCTTACCGCCGTGCCGTTACCCTCGCCAACTAACTTTTAAGCGCTTTAACTGCGCCTCGCCTGGGGTGGTGGGGGCGGGGCCCGGGGTAGCCACGTAGGTTAGGGACCGGGTGGGGCCCGAGGTTGGGTTCTTGGGTGGGCTTCGGGGGCGAAATAATGGGCGATGATGAGCGGTACATGGGCTTTTGGAGGGCAGGATGATGGACCCATGCAACGCCCCAACTGCCTCCCATCATCAGACGGTCTCACGCGTGTCGTGGACGCGAATGCGTGGTTGAATTACGGCCTTGCCATTGGATGATAGGCGATCACTCGCTTCAGTTTTTTTTTTTCTTTTCCTTTTTTTTATTTTAAATTACGGCCTTGCCATTGGACTGGCAGATTACGGATTTTTTTTTTTTTTTTTTTTGTTAAATGTTGGGCTGGACCATGGTCCTGACATTCGCTGGACTTAACCAGGGAAAGGCTGGTGGAAGGCACAATAGAATGGAAGTTTTGCATGCGATTGTCGTACCTTTTCCTATGCGGGATCTTTGCATTGCTAGAGCACGTTCCAATTAACATGGAGAAATTTTTTACTCTTGAGTGCCTGTGCTTGCTTGGTCACTACTTACTGTCCTTGATTTCACTTCGTTCGGTTATTTCAGTGCTTTAATTGAGATAGCCAAACATTTCTAACTGGATGGTAATTAAGGAGACATTTATTTGTATATATGGGATGCACTCCACGTAATTCTATACGTTAAGCATGTCAACAACGTTACCCCCATTGGGATTGGGATGCTCCATTTCCCTGCGAACAAAGATGGCGACAAAGAGAACACTCGATTCCCTTCAAAGCCAAACATTTCCATGATTCATGCTGACCAGGTTCGCAACGTTCCAAATAATTGCGAACATCGAACGGTAATTTCTTTAGTCGCATGTGCACATAACGGCTCCCTGCCGAGAAAAATAGGTCAAACAAATGCCTTAGTTTGTTATTCCGGGTACTAGTCACCTTGCTTTATTTTAATCCATAGATCTTTTTATATGGCTGGATATGGGGCAGCCAAACTACTACTTGGAAGAACGAACTTCCACCATTTCGTACTGGATCACTGATCCAATATTCCAGTCCTGTTATAATCAACCACTGGATCTGATGCCCTTGTTCCTTGTTATTGCGAACATAATGATGATCACCTTTTTTTTTTTAATAAGACAAAGTATCGCCCTATTCCGCTTCAACCGCAAGGATTTCCCTTGCATATTTCCTGCCATTGGTTCTCTTCACCCTTCCAAAATATTATTCTTTGCTAGACCCACTGGGAATAAAAAAATAAACCGAAGAAAAGGACTGGCGGAAAAGGACCGTGTCATGTCTTCTATAATAATTTCAACCACCATGGCTCTCGTCACCTCTCTAAGAACTTCGATTCAACGAACGAATAATTTCAATAGCTGTCCGCCTGTCCGTTCTATGATTGCTTCAGAATTATCGGACCATTATGGTTGTTGTAAATCATATAATCCGTTAAAAAAAATTTAGAACCCTACTACCTAAAGCACAGACTTTGCTTCCAATGGGGGTCAATACGGGCATTGCGATTCCTATCACTCGGACGTTTCCCCTAAGTTTGAATATAATTTTTTCTCACCTTCTATTGTCCTTCTTGCTCCGTATCCAAAGACTAAAGTGAAATCTTTTATGGATCCGACCAACTCGCGCCATGAATGTCGGGAGAAGACCGGAGGAAGTCGGAAACCGCTCGGTTTAACGATTAAAGATAACGAAGCTTTTTGATAGGTGGAAAATGGTTGAGCCGACCGTAGTTACAATCACCGCCGATAGTGAGTGGGGTGGGCCCAACGGACCTCACATGGCTCGCAGCGCCCATTTATGGCCCGTTGGTCGACGTCAGTGGATTTTGACGGTCAACGTGATGGCCGTCCGTCCCTTTCCTTTCGTTTTGACACACCACGTGGTACGGACTGCCCTTTTGGTGCGACTGCAACCAAACACCAAGCGACGCTCCGCCAGCCAACCGACGCCCGTGTTAATTTGCCGGACTCGATTTGTGCCAGACCTAACTTAGACCTGACTTCTCCTCGAAAGGAACGGTGTTGGTGTACCACGACGATTTCGCATCAAGAGCATTCTCATGCGTTCCATCCATAGCCATCTAAGTTGGTTTACGTCGGTTGTGTGTATTCTTTAACATTTTCAATTAATTAAATATCAAATTAATAAAATAATTATATAATAACCAATATTTATAGCGATATCAACAATTGGATCTTAAAATTTTAGATCCAAAATGGAAAGGGTAAAACTATTACCGCGCCGATGCTTGCGCATATGACAAAAAAAGATTAAGATTACTTTTGATTTTTTGATAAGACAGTTATCATATTTTGAAAATGATAAAACTGATATAACTCAGCAAGACCGAGCCATTCTAGAACTAAGTCACCCTCATATTAAATTATTCCGAGCAATGCCCCAACAAAGCCGAGCTATCCTCTTATCTCGGTTAGACCGAGATATTCAGATGCCTCGATAGAGCCGAAGCATTATATCCTCATATACTCAACTGCATCGAAATATTTTATGCCTCGACTAGACTGAACTGTTCATATACCTCGGCTAGACCAAGGCATTCAAATGCCGCTATTTTTGTACTTCAGTTAGGTTGAAGGGCCCTGAACTTTTACGGAACCAAGCGCAGGAGAATTCAAATTCATGATAGTTTGACAAGATTCCAGCCATATAAGCCCCCAACGACCTCGAGCAAAAATTATGCTTGTGATTTGGAAGTGGCCTAGAACCTATAAAATCACCGAATCTCAAAACATCAGTCAGCTCCTATGGTCGTCGATTCTCTAACTAACTAGATACTGATACTACTGGTCTCATAACAAACTTGATTTGAATCTAATTCAAATCTGAATGGTTTTGGACCCCCTATGACGCATCCAAGGAATCAGGTGATCGCCTATAAATATTCTGGCCCTAAAACTCTTCGGGTACGCTTGCACTAACACTCTGACTAAAAACTCTATTAAGCTTGTTGATGCTGGATCACCAGATTTTTTCTCTTGCTATGAGATCTCTTTTTCTAAAGGAAAAATCCCCCCTCTGCCTTCTCCTTCTTCCTTTTTATCCCCTTCTTTTATTTATTTTATTATTTATTTTTTGTTTTAATTCTAGAGGTCCACGTGTAGGATAAGTATTCATCTTTTATTTTTTCCGCTACGTGGTCATTCAGGGATAATTAATAATAAGGGTATTAAGAAACTTGCTCATGAAGATAAGGATTTTCATGATGACCTTGATTATCCCAAGGGAATGTCAGGGTCAGTGGGGATGTCAGAGTCAGAGAAAGGTATCTGGCTCTAAAATAGAAGTTTAGTGTCTCCTTTTTCTAGATAAACGGCGGTGTTTCAGTGCTTGTCTTATTCGAATCATTTAAAGCGTTATGATGTTAGCATTTCTCGATTTGAGGGCCCTCCAGGATTGGGGACTGCCCAGGACTGGGGCCGTCCAGACTCTGGGGGCCGCCCAGGACTGGGGGCCGCCTAGGGCTGGGGGCCGCCTAGACTCTGAGGGCTGCCCAGGACTGGGGGCCGCCTAGACTCTGGGGGCCGCCCAGGACTGGGGGCCGCCTAGAGCTGGGGGCCGCCTAGACTCTGGGGGCCGCCCAGGACTCGGGGCCGCCCAGACTCTGGGGGCCGCCTAGGACTGGGGCCGCCCAGACTCTGGGGACCGCCCAGGACTGGGGGCCGCCCAGACTCTGGGGGCCGCCCAGGACTGGGGGCCGCCTAGGGCTGGGGGCCGTCTAGACTTTGGGGGCCGCCCAGGACTTGGGGCCGCCCAGACTCTGGGGGTCACCCAGGACTGGGGGCCGCCCAGACTCTGGGGACCGCCCAGGGCTGGGGGCCGTCCAGACTCTGGGGGTCGTCCAGGGCTGGGGGCCGCCCAGACTCTGGGGGCCGCTCAGGACGGGGGGCCGCCTAGACTCTGGGGGCCGCCCAGGACTGGGGGCCGCCTAGACTCTGGGGGCCGCCCAGACTCTGGGGGCCATCCAGGGCTGGGGGCCGCCTAGACTCTGGGGACCAACTTTATTTTTAACTGTTTTATTTATTATCCATATCAAAACTCAAATCAAAGCTCTCGAGAGATTAATTTCTTGAGGGACTCTTCTACGAGAGCCTTCTTTCTCATATCTGCTTGCTGTGAATCTTCACTGACTTGAGCATTAAAGAATCTTTCATAAAAAATCATCTTAAACATTTTTCGCATAAAACTATCTTACAAATTTTACTCGAACAAAAAAATCAACGTTCAAATTCAAAGTCGAATTGCATCCGGATTGAAAAGCGAATTTCGTATCAACAGAACTCATTCCGATCGTGTTCGAATTGGACTTTGGTACGGCAACGCAAACTCGTACGTTAAGAGGGGGAGTGGTAATAAAGCGCGGTTAGAATCGAGTGGCAGAATCTGACGAGGTCCAATGGTCCGTGGCGGCCACCGTTTTAGCCTCATGGCTCGCATGCTTGTGTACACCGTGTGGTACGTGTGGGACGTGAGCTCTTTACTCCTTTGTATTGTGACTTGTGAGTGCGTGCATCGTGAGCGTTAGGGATGAGATTAATGCGCCCACCGAAGCCAGCTTGACGTGTCTTGCGGCAGGGATCCATCCAAAGGGTCCAGGATGGCATGATGCAACGTGCTTAGCTGCTGTAAACCAATCCGATCAGCTTGATTATTTGTCAACTTGATCAATTTTGGCTTCTAACAACGACATCACAGGGGAAGTACGGATTATGCCTTGTTGAGGTGACAGGTGAACCACGCTTAATATGCTCTAAAATTGGGATGTTGATGGATGTAGTTGGAGGGTGTTACCGCTAGCCAAATAAAGAAAGAAACAAAGACTTTTTCTTTCTTTTTGTTTTTGTTTTTAAAAACAAAAATAAAAAAAAATTATATTTCAAAAAATATGTTTCCATATATTATTTTTATTTTTAAAAATAGCTCATTATTTATGAAAACAAGCGAACGAATTTTTTTCCATTTCTTTTTTTTAGTAACCTTTTAGAAAGAACATATTTTTTTAGAAAAAAAAAAAAATAAAAGTAGCAACTAAATATGTTACTATTGTTGAAATTATAAAAGATAAAAAGCAAGGTAACACCGTGCTACCGCCACAAGAAATCATGGAGGACTCTTTGTCAATCGGATGCTTAAAATTTCTGCAAATAGATTTGCAATGATGATTTTTTAATTAAAAATTTTCATTTTTGGCAAATTAATGAACCGATTAGTTAGCTTCCAGCAACTGCAAATTGGGTATCCAAAGCGGTTGTATCGTCTTTTCTGATACCTTATTGCCTGGGCCCCACGGACCTCCTCTCACCCACCTTCTCTTTGCTGATGACTGCATATTGCTTAGCCCAGCTTCTGCTCCAAATGCAGTCACTTGTTCTGCTATCATTCAGGCTTACTGTTGAAATTCGGGGCAGCGGATTAACCTACAGAAATCTATTCTCTGCTTCAGCCCTTCGACCTCTCCCCGTTGTCATGCTGCCATTTCTCAGGTGTTAGGGATTTCCACTTTCTCTGATTGTCTGAGTTACCTTGGTATTCCTATTTCGGGCCGGCGGCCTCGTCAGCAGGATATTGAAGACCTGGATCATCGGATTTCTGCTTGGTTGGACCGGTGGCAGGTTTCAGGTCTTTCTATGATGGGGTGCATTACCTTGATCCGATCTATTCTCACTTCGCTACCTCTCTATCTGTTATCCAATACTATGATCCTGACCACCTGTCTCCGACGGATTGAGAGACGAATTCGGACTTTCTCTGGCGTCCATGCAAGGAGGCCATGGTCTCCATCTTTTAGCCTGGGACACTGTTTGTTTGCCTATTTCTGAGGGAGGTCTTGGGATTCAGTCCTTGGTGCTCCGTCGCGAGGCTATTCTAGCAATGCATGCTTCCAGATTTCTGTTGGACCCTCATTGTTTTTGGAGTTCCGTCATGCGTGGCAGATACGGCGAATGGTCTTCTAGTTCGACTCTCAGCTTCCCCGGGGCTGCTCCTTCTTCTGGCGTGCGATCTGCCGGGCTGCTCCTACTGTTACGGATGATATCCACTGTATGATTGGGGATGTGACTTCAATTGATGTTTTTCAGGATACATGGATAGCTGATCTCCCTCTATCTCGATGGCCGACTTTCTTCAGTTCTGAAGTTGATTCCCCTCTGCATGTTTCTGCTTTGATCAGCCAGGGGAATGCTAGTTGGAATGCCTCTATGGTTCATCAGCTGTGTGGGACTGAGCTGGCACAAAGGATCCTTGCCATGCCTCTTTCCATTTCTGCAGGCCGAATATTAGACTATGGCGTCGTTCCTGTCTTCCTTGCGCTCCCACTAGGGATCGGATTGCTCATCTCGACCTCCGACCTTGGGCCTTTGCGATGTTGCTTGGATTTGGCGTTTGCTAGTTCATCCTAGGGTCCAGCTCTTTTGTGGAAGCTTAGATGGGATCGCCTACCTACCTGCTCCTACTGGCCAGTCAGGGTCTTTCTATATTGCCGCTCTGCCTGATATGTGGGATGCACAATGAATCGGTTGATCATGTCATCTTCATGTGTTCTCGTGCGGCTCAGATTTGGCAGTTAACCTAGTTTACCCCTTGGTTGCTGGAGGATAGTTCTACCTGGCTTTCTTTTTTGCATGCTATCCGGCTGGATACTCAGAGTGGTCCCTGCTTTCGGGGTGTTTTATCTGCCTATACGGCTTATCATATTTGGCTGTCTCGGAATCAGATTGTTTTTGCTGAGGAGACAGCCCACGTAGGTGGTCATCCACCGTGCTCTTTTTCATGCCCGCGAGTACACTCACTATCATCATAGTATTCACATTGATGGGCTTGGTCACTGGGACTCCCCTACTGCTTCGGCAGTGCTCGGTTCTACGGTCTTTGTCTGTTGGGAGCCCCCACCCCCGGGTTACGTCAAAGTGAACTTTGATGTTCTGTTTCTAATCGTTCTGCTGGTTCTGGGTTTGTCATTCGTGGGCCGGAGGGACAGTTACTTGCGGCTGGTGGTCATAGTTCTGTTGATATTGCGGTGCTATGGCGGAGCTCCAGGCTGCCTGGAAGGGTATCACTCATGCCGTACGACAGTTGGGATATCGCAGGTTGATCATTGAGGGAGACTCTCTTACGATTATCAGGTGGATAAGGCAGGATGGGATTTCTTCTTCTGTTCTCAATCCTCTGATTAGAGATATTAGAGTCTCCCTCTAGGCTACTTCTGCCTTAGTAATTCGACACATCTACAGGGAAGCCAATACAGTGGCGATTGGGTTGCATCTTTTGTTGCTAGCCATCCCGATAAGTGGGATTGGCATGTTGGTGTTCCTTATCCTATTATTTTGCATCAAATTTTGTACTTCGATATTTTGTGTTTGACTCGCGCCAAAGTGGTGTGATTGCTCGCCTGTAACAAAAAAAAAAAAAACTGCAAATTTTCTCAAGAACTAATGCGTAAATGCTTGCTGTTATCTTTTGGGTCCAGCTCAATAAATTATCATTGTCGTGAGCAAATGCACTTTCTTTCTATTGTTGTGATATTATATTTTTTCTTAAGTCACAAGCTAATTAGAATTTGTAATCGAGTTGGATTATTATGTCACCATAAGCTAACTAGAATTTACTTTTGAACTGAATCATTGACGTTAGTGGCTTCACGTCATGATGAGATTTTACCATCGTCCCATATATAGTTATTTCTTATGCCCATCAACTTTTGCAGACTCGAATAGGCTTTGATACCATTTGTAACGCTTTAAGTCTATCTACTGATCTAATTAATGTATTAGTGGATCAAAATAGTAGGCAGCGAGTAAACTTAAATTATAAGCAAGTAACATTTTTTTTATTTAATACAAAATTATTTTTAGAGTGTTGCAAATCCATCGTTGGCTGATGCACTGTGCCTGTCTTCTTTATTTTTATTTTTAATAAAATATGAAGGTTAAGTCTCTGTTAAAATATTTTTCAAACATTTGTAGGAGCAAGTTGTGCAAGCTAAAAAAATAATGATCGAGCGCGCGCGCGCTCTCTCTCTCTCTCTCTCTCCCTCCCTCCCTGATGCAGTTTAATTTGCGATACAAAAATCTGTTTTATAGCATGGATGCTTGTGATGTATTGCTCAAAGCTCAAACTTAAAAATTTTGGTTACCAAAAAAAACAATAGTGACCATTGGGATAAACTCAATTTACGCTATCTTTAATACTGTAGGGCAATTATTGATGGTGGAATTGTGGATTTTATTTATTGAGAGAGAGAGAGAGAGAGAGAGAGCACTCTTGGGCCACTCATATATCGTGAAAGCTCAGAATCGGCCTCCAATAGGGCTTTTTTATCATCTTTCAATCAACTCCTTGATTTGCGATATTAAGACTTATAAGTCTAGATTTGGCATATCTATCAAAAAATTAATTTAGTAACTGACTATATTGCTGTCCAAATAGTCCCATCACTCCAGATTTTAGAGTTTAAAGCAAAAAGATCTGTGTCCTTTTGTCCTCATACAAATTTTGTTTTCAGATATATTGGGTTTGAATTGCCTTAAAATGGTGTGACCATCCATCTATATCAAAAAAAAAAAAAAAAAAAATCAGAACCGCACACCTTTGTCATCTTTAAACCTCCACGAACCGCGGATTCCATCTTATATGTCTTCTTTTCAAATATATAATCAAGGAAATGACTTTGTGCACTGCTCTCGATGCACAAATGTATGCATCGAGCATGGCTATTGGCTGCATGCCTATGCATGTGCGCATGCCATGGCCTAATGGGTCATGTTGCATTTTATACATACATCCGTATGGGGTGCATGATCAATGAGCATGTCCAATATGCGCTTTCTGCATCGAAAGCGATGCGGAAAGACTTTTTCGGTAACCAAAGAAGAGATAAGATATATTTTTCATTGTCTATCAACAAAGTATGAAATGCCTTCGCTCATTTTTAGTGGATTTTATGCGTGAAAGATGCTTTTTCAATCTCAACAGATAGACTCTTACCTTCTGAAAAAAAAAAAAAAAAACTCTTATCCTATGAAATTAATAATTAAACGTACTACGGCAACTAAGAGAGTTTAACATAACAAAAATATTTTTCAAAGTAAACTCATGGGCCCCCGAAAATAAATTAATAAACTGCTCAACAAATCAAAATAATAATTAAACTCGTACCAAGCCAATAAAGGATATCAGAGGAAACATGCAGAGACATTAACCCTGCTCCACTCGTAAAGAGAGGTATTTAATTATTCTGATCCAAGAAATAAAAGACTTATATTTTATACATTAATTATGTAAAAGAATATACAAATAAAATGGTATGAGAGTAAATTTTGTTATGAGTTAACCATTAAATTATGCTCAACTCAACTCAACTCAATTCATCTAAGCCTTTTTAACTAGATAGGATCGGATACATGAACATGCTACTATATAATTTAGAAATAAGTTAACATTTAAATTACAAATAGATATAATTTTTAATTATTTTTTTATAGTTTAGTTCTATCTTTATATCTATTCTTATATAAATTATTAAAAAATCACTTTTTCTAACATAAGCATTTAAAAAAAATACAAATATTTTTATATAATTTAAATATTAAATTACATTAATTTTTAATTTATATATATATATATATATATATATATCTAAATCAATTGAATTATTAATTTAAATATTTTATTATATATTTTATATACTTCATCAATTCAAATTATTTATTAATTAAATATTATTATATATTTTAAATATTTTAAATAAATAGTGCACAATCATAACTGCACCGAGTTGCTCTTTGGATACCCAAAAGACTATGCAAAGTACGGTTGTCATTGGGTTAAAGCCACCATCAATGTGCTATGTTTGAGTAGATTTGGTCTACTACATGGCCAATAGATCAAATCGATCAATCAATATATTATTATAATCTTTGCCTGTATGCGCACTATTATAATCCCCACCAATGTGTGGATATTGATGGACCTAGACTTGTCAATCATATGATAAATTAGGTTTACTCAAACATAGTTGCATAATCGATCGCTGGTGGTAGCCCAGTGATCAGGGCCCTCTACGCTATCAAGACGTCTTAGGTTCGAAGAACGAGGCCTCAGTTGATTCGAATAATTCAAGGTAAATCCTTGGGCTTGAAACCTTGGTATTGGAGGGGTTAAGGTGCATTTGGGTGGGGTCAGGTTGACCAACTCACCTTCGGATAGAAACCTGGGTGGGATCAGATTAACCAACTTGCCTTTGGGTAGAGAACGGCTGCATGCACGAAACATTTTTGACAACAGACCGCATGGAACCTAGCTACGGATCGGCAAAGCCCTCTTCCCCTTTTCTGTATAAAAAAAAAAATAGTTGCACCATCATCACCGGTAATAATTTTTTTTATTTTATTTCACATACAATTAGAACAAGCAATTGCGATATCCTAACAAGGGTTTGCCTTTTGCATGCTTTTTTTAACCTTATTTCTTTGCTGGCCTTTGGCCATCGAGTCATCCAAAGTTTGTTTAGTAATAAAAGTTATTTTTTATTTTTTATCTCTATTTCGAGTTTTCTTTTTCCATAAAAAAAAAAAGAAAACATGCACATTCCAAGATCCGTATAACTTTCAAAAATTACAAAACAGTTTTCTAATTTTCTATTTCAATATATATATATATATATATATATATATATATATATATATATATATATATATATATATATATATATAATATAAAACCTTTAATCCTATTTCTTATGATTTTTTTTTTTCAGAAATCAGTTAGGCCTAGGTTCTCTATCTTGCTCTCACATTATTATTACCTAGCACATAACACAAATTCATTGGGTTAACTCACGGAGCTTGGCTTTCGGTTCCCATGGTCTTTAGTGCCTCAGGGTCATTGGATGCATTTGTATTTGCTACATGGTTCGATTATTAGTCTCCAGTCTCCATGTTTTCAGTGAAGAGCAGTAAGAAGCAAGACCACTTGTTAAGTTCTGGCATTACTATCTTTTAACCCCTACCAGCTTCAGGTACAGGACCCAGATCCATTCAATTTGTGAGGACCAAAATCTAATGCTGGTGTTGAGTTAGATGTGTTAAGGCCCTGCGCTTGGCACATTGAAATATATACCATGTGAAGTGATTGCATGGATGGCATGCCAGACCTGAGGACAAAAATTCTAGCAATGATCTAGTGGGTCCTCAGCAGTGGCTTTAGAGCATTGTTGTACAGTTTCTCTTTCTCTCTGATGAGGATATATATAAAAAAAAGCTTAGGTGATAGTAATAGTCAGACAAACATTACTGCCACAATAATTAGTCTCACAATCTCACTAGATGCTAAGCCAAGTAAGAAGCCATTGCTCTACAGCTAAACAATCAATGTGCTTAGGCCAGAGCATGTTTGGTTTGGAAATCTGGCCACCTTAACCGAAGGAACAAATTTAATCTGGCACATGGAACACTTGGGCCAGTAGGAGGAACACCTCCTTTTCAAAAGCCAGCAATAGAGTAGGCATGCCACTTAATTGGCTCCCTTTGGAATTTCTTATCCACGCAAACAGTGATGGATCCCAACCCCATCCCATCCTCTGCCTTCATCGATAGGAGTTGGTATAACATCGTAAGCCTATCCGCTAACCCAATCAACCTCGTTAGCAGATCAAAGCCATGTGACCTAAAAACTCGAATGAAAGTTAATGGCTAACAAGTGGACTTGAGTTATAAGCACAACATATTTCTCTCCCATCCAATGTGGAACTAAATATGGGGTATTACAATCTTCCTACGTTATAATGCGACGTCTTCGTTGCACGCTACAAACTAGCTAGAAACTACCCTGAATCGGATCATAGTGTCGCAAGAGTGGGTCCACGCATGACGGGACTCTACTATCGTCTCTATGGGTAGTCTTTTTATCATGCTTCCATCAACTTTCGCACGTTTGGATTGGCTCTAATACCATTTGTAACGCCGCAAGCCCACCAGCTGGTTCAATCAACTTCGTTAGCAGGCCGAAATCACGTGGTCCAAAAACTTGAGTGAAAGTTAAAGGATAACAAGTGAACTTAAGTTATAAATATATCACACATTTCTTTTTATCCAATGTGAAACTAAACTTGGGTATCGCAGTTGGCCTTTACACTAACCCAACTTTCTTAATCATAGGACAGCCCATGGAGAGAATCCATCAGTGGTGCTGGCATTCACAAGGTAACAGGAGAGCACAAAGGTGAGATTTGGAGCTGCAGGGAAAAGAAGTGGAAGTTCTAAACTTGAGCCACACAAAAGTTAGTGATGATGGCACTGGATTTGTTTGTTTGGGAATCAGTTGCGTGGAGGACATCCTTGGAACTTTCCAGGCAAAAGCTCTTCTGCTGTTGCTTGGGAAATGATATTTCTAGTTTCCCATGAGTTTATGTCTTGCATTTCTTGCATAGGCTCTGCAGCCACGTGGCAGCTTAAGAGTTTTCTGGCATGGTGGTATTGTGGCATCGTTTGATCTGAGACCAGCTTACAATCTTCACAACTGTGGATGGTGTGATCAATGCCATGATCTGGCATATGAAAGGTGAGGCTATGGGAAGGAGGCTTCCTCCCAAGAGGAAGGGGCACAAGTGCTGGTCCACCATGAAGGAAATGTGGTTGGCACCAACTGTGCCTGCCTCATCTCTTGCCATTTGTTCCAAAAAAATTTCAAGCTGATGGATTATTTAAACCTGCTTCCTTTTTTTCTTAAGCCCTTCATGATGGAGATGCATCTAAAGCAAACTATGCACTTCTAGAATCAAAGTGTGTTGTATTTTTTTTCCTATGGATTGTTGCAAACTAAGGAGTAATGCAATACAAAGTGCCAACTTCTCGAGGGCATGGTAAATTTTCATGCATGAAAAAACAAAAATTTGAGTCTCTTTTCTTCATTTAAACCTAATCAAACATGGTAAATTATATGAGGCACAGCCCCACGCTCCTTCTCACTAATATCTGTCACCAAAACCTATTCTAGTACTACTCCAAAGGCGAGATTATTGGAAAGGTGAACAACATCATCAGTTATATATTTTTCACTTGTAGGCATGCTCTTTACTTAAAGTTGCTGCAAAAGATATCCATTAACCAAAAGCCTATCTACCAAAAAGACTAAATTATACTCGACATAGGTGCAATCTTTCACCCTTGCATGCGTCAACCATAAGTCATTACTGGCAGAATCAGGGCATGTGACCCCAAGCTAGTCAGGCAGCGCAGGCCACGACAAACTTCAAATAAAGTGCTGTAATGTCTCTGTATCTTAGGAACAAGCATTGAATGTATAAAATAAAATTTAAAGGCTGCATCCTATATGATTGGATGTCTATTAATTTCTTGCAGAACCCTCCTATGATCACGTTAGCCAGAACCACCATGGAACTTATGAATGAGCTGTAGACTGAGGCAATAATGTGAAGAATGTGAGCATTAATTTATATATATATAAAGTTGTTCTGAATACATTGAATTCAAACATTGTGAGACCAGTTGCTGAAGTTTTCCTTTCACTGTTTCTTCATCTCAACCTGAGTTGGAAGATTCATTGGTGAATCATTTAGTTGTGGACAATGTGCAACTCACGCCCATATCAACTTTCCTTTTTCCACTTTGCTACAAGCATGGTGTCCACTCAATTTGATTCAGAATTGAAGTCAAACTGTAACATTTTTCTTTCCCCAGCTAATCACTCCCCCTTGTGTCTTTTTTCCTCATAAGCCTGAAGAATTCAACTAGTAGCACCCAATGAGCTGTCAGGGAGGCCACAACTCATGCCAAAAACATCAGCCTATTGCATTAAAATCAATACTTGGGCCCCTAAGCAAACAGACTCAAATTCATGCTTCAATAATTATTCCGATCTGCCAGCAACTGGGAGGCGCATTTGTCGCCGGCTAGCATTCGATAATCCTATAATTTTCCAATAGACAAGACAATTTCTTTAGCTCATATCATTGATCTTTCCTAATTACCAACAACATATCACCTCTTGGGGCCAATCAATGTTCAAAAATCCTCTCCCCCACCCATCTGTTGGTAATGCTTGCACCTGTTTCACCAGTTCACATGGTCCCATGTGGTCACACAATTTACAAGCCATGTGCTTTGGAAGGTAGCCTAACATGCTTATGTCCCCTCAGTGGGCTCTCTTTGCTTGCAAAGCTTTCAATATCTTATCCAGTCTGCATCTATTTTATGCCAACCTAATTCATCTAACTTCATTAGAAACAAATGAAGGGCTGGACCCAAGAGGATGTTGTTTGAGGGCCTTGCCTTAATTTTTCCCTCAGCCTTTTAAAAATTCACATCATTCATTATGATATGCATCATACAAGCCACCTAGAATTGAGTTGAAGTTTATTGGATCCTTATATTAATTGCTTCAGAATTAGTACTCTTACATGCATTTGTTCTAGATCTGCATCATAATTCAGAAGATTATGATGGCTGGACACTTCCAAGACTTTTAATGTGAATCAAGCTTCATACATTTAGACCCCGGACGGTAGCTTGGTCCTACTGATGCATTTGAAATCAACATCCATCTAAGCCAAACCACTAGATAGCATCCCAATAGGACTGACTTAGATAGCACTCAGGGCTGTTCTTGGGTTCCTATACTCTCTGTCTCTCTCTCTCTCTCTTGACTAGTGAGTTCTGGACAAATGGTGACCCCAGTTACACCATCCGCCAAGGATAAATTCTTCTGAGTTGGTTTCTTTCTGTCATTACACCAGGAAACAAACAAAAGCTATAATACTTCTTCCTCTGTGTTAATGCCGAATGCCAGCAAGAAAGCTTTAAAAGTGGACACTGGTTACAAATTAATGGCAGCAAATTGCAACGTTGCATTGAAAAGAATTCATGAATCCCTGGTGCCCTCTTTTGCTTTGCTCATGTGGATGGTCCAAAATCTAAAGAATGGATCTTTGCCACTCCCTGTTTGCTATGGTTATCTTCTCCGGGGCAACAAGGTCGCAATGTGCTTGTCCTTCTTGGGCATGAGGTGGCAATGAGTTAAAACTTAAAAGAGACGTGCACCAAATTTTTGGCTGTTGAACTGCCACTTGGAAAGAAAGGAATGGAAAGGTTTATAGTAATGGATTCCAATAGAAGGTGGTTAAGCGCTCTTGCGTGATGGTGGGGGAATGGTTGCGTAATGTGTTTAATTAAGCTCTATTCAAAAGGATTCAAATAAAAAGAATTGGAGGCCTTTGACATCTACTAAGACCATCCTAAATGTTGATGGAACCATAAATGATAAATCTGGTTGTGGTGGAGTTGGTAAAATTTTTGAAGTGAGAATAGAAAAGATTTAGTAGCTATTGCTAAGATATATATATATATATATATATATTTCAAAGGCAAAATCTACAGAAGCTTTGGCAGCAAAGGAATGCTTGAAAATTGACTGGATGTTTATTTCTGTTGGGGAGTAAAATCGTCATTGCATTAATACCCGTGCGAGAAGGCTAAGACCAACCTCTTCCTTAGCTCGGTCTCTCCCGAGCTCCCATAGCTCGGATTCCCCCGAGCTTTCGTAGCTCATCTCTTCCGAGCTTCCATAGCTCAGCTTCCCCGAGCTTTCGTAGCTCGGCCTTTCTCGAGCTTCTGTAGCTCGCCTCTTTCGGGCTCCCATAGCTCGGCTTCCCCCGAGCTTCCGTAGTTCGGCCTCTCTCGAGCTCTCGTAGCTCGGCCTCCCCGGGCTTTCATAGCTCAGCCTTTCCGGACTTTCGTAGCTCGGTCCTTCCCGAGCTTTCGTAGCTCTGCCTTTCCGGGCTTCCGTAGCTCGGCCCTTTTCGAGCTTTCGTAGCTCTGCCTTTCCGAGCTTCCGTAGCTCGGCCCTTTTCGAGCTTCCGTAGCTCTGCCTACAGAAGCTTTGGCAGCAAAGGAATACTTGAAAATTGACTGAATGTTTATTTCCATCCCTCATTTAATAATTGGGCGGCTTATTCGTTAGCCCAGTATATTTTATACTAGTCACATTCCAATCCATTGCACGTATTATTTTTTATCATTAAAAATTAAATATTACTTTAAAATCCTTAAATGGGTATGATTCAGTTTTTACTTTAAAAAAAAATATTAATCAGTTGCACAAATAATAGCATGCAACCGATTGGCCTAATTGAGTAAGAGGGACACATGACACAATTTCATATAATAATAATTAAGTAAAAAGAATGCATTAATTGTACAACAGGAATAAGAGGTAGGTTTATAAACGGGAGCTTC
>UESW01004053.1:772562-798496 GCA_900491605.1 Calamus simplicifolius | reverse complement strand
TATATATATGCATATTCGCAGCATCCTCTCGTCTTGTTTTTGAAAAGTTTGGCCTTTCATCCTTCTTGGCGCTCGTCGTTTCGTCTGATGTTTTTCTCAATCGAGATGGCGATGAGCCCCGATGTGGTTTCAGAGATTGTAGCTGAGGATCTGGGGAGGATCACCAATGGTATGGCATGCCCTCAGATGTCGTTCTGCGGGCGCCGAAGTCTGAGGATAGGGTCTCACGAGATCTGGAGTCCGGGGTCTTCATTTACGAAGACAGTTTGAAGGCGGGCTTTCGTTTCCCTCTCCATCCTTTGGTGAAGGAGATAATGACCCACTACAACATCTGCCCGGCGATGGTGGCCCCAAACAGTTGGCGGAGCATCATCGGATTCATCTCGATGTGCCACCATATTCAGATCGTCGCCACTCTTCCCCTTTTTCGCGCTTGCTATCATCTGATACCCGGGAGGAAATCAGAGTGGCCTTACATTGGACCCCGGAGGTCCTTCAACGTCATTGTGGATAAGCCATCTTCCATCAAGGGATGGAAGAGCCGGTTCATTATCGTAGAGGGGAACATTGGATCCGGCTTCCCTTGAAAATGGGGAAACTTTGCTAGGGATGCAGAGATGCATCCAGTTTTGTCAGCGCAGGAGGAGAGGGATTTGGACGTCCTTCGCAATGGTCGAGTGTTTTCGGCCAACGACCTGTTATCGGAGGGGCCCTCTTCGCAGCGGGCTCAGCCCCCTGGACCCGCAAGGTGAATCCCTTCTTTTGTCCCTTTCTCGCTGCGCATTTTCTCGATGAATGTGCTTGGATCTGATCGCGCGTGTTTCATTCTTTCAACCAAGAGGTCGGCTTTGTCGAGCCTCTCCAAGAGGAAGAGAGGAAAGCGCCCAGGGGAGAGCAGTGGCGCGGATAGCGGGAGGCCCGAAAAAAGGGCTCATACCTCCGCAAGAAGCCCGCCGGACACCGGAGCGGTTGCGACAGGAGCGCCGGGGGCGAAGGAGGATTTGGGGGGAGAAGCCATGATCCCTTGTCCTCCCGTGTTAGAGATATCGGATAGCTCAGACGAGGCTCCGTTGGTTCGTCCGACCGCGTCCCCTATGAAAGAGGAACCAACAATGGATCTGCGAAGGCGGTCGTTTCTGTGGGGCCTTCCGTCCCCGTGGGATCACCACTAGCTCCAGCGGGAGAGGGAGAAGGGACAGCTGTAGCCGAGAGGTTCAGGGAGAGCTCCCTCTTGGTCCCTATGCAGGGGAGTCGGTAGCAGTGAAGCCGGGTCGCTCGTGGTAGTTCAGGAGGCGGACCAGATAGAGGCTTTAGTGGAGTCTGCAGAGGAGGCGCAAGTGGTAGGACGGGCCGAGACCCCGGGGGGCCCTATGGTGGAGACACAGATGGTGGTAACCGGGAAAGGTGCGTCGGAGGAGGGGACGCAGCAAGGTGGGAGTCCCGCATTGGGAGCTCCCTCGAAAAAGATTTTGGGGAGGCTGGCGCTTGGGCTAGCCGAATTATCCGAAGAAGTCCAAGCCAGGGCCTTGATAGAAGAGGCTGGGAAGTTGGGGGCCTCTCAGGCGGAGGTCGCCCAAGTCGGTCCCTCAGGCGGGGACGGTCAGCCCAGCAGTTCGAGCGCTGGTGTTGAGGAGGCGTTCGCAGCCATGATGAGGTCGGCCTTGTACCCAGGTGCCGATCCTTCGGCGGACAAGTTTGCGGATTTGGAACTGGTTGATTCCGCGTTCGGGCAGTAGGGAGTGGCCGAAAGTATCCACCTTCTCTCCGATATCGACAATTCGACCCTCATGAGGATGACTCGGGCCTATGCCTCGCGGGTAAGTTATTTCTTTTGTGCGGTAGATGTTTCCTGAGTGACCCCATCATGGGTTTTTTATTCATCTTTTATCTCGCAGAGCGTTTTGCTTTCTCGGGCGATGTGCTGGCGTCTGAGTTTGGCGACAGGGGCCAGCGTTCAGGCCAGGAGAGACAACGCCGAACTTCGATCGCGAGTGGGTGTCTGAGAAGTTCGAGGAACTTTGGCTAGTAGCAACAGAGGTTGGGGGAATGAAGGCGGCGTATCAGGCCGCTCTAGCCGAAGCGTCCAAGCAAAAGGCAAGTGGAGGAGTTGCAGGGACTCCTGGCGAAGAACGAGGACGCGTGCCTGGAGCTGGCTAGAATTGAGTCCAAACATTCCGCGGAGGTAGCGGCGATGCGGCGGGAACATAGTGAGAGCATGGGTCGGCTGGGAAGGGAAGCTGCCGACGAGAGAAGGCGTTTGACCAGAATGCTCGATGAAACGGAGGAGAAATTGAAGCGGCGCGATGGAAATTGCTCGCTTGAGGGAGGGCGCTAATGGCACAAGGGGCGATAGCTCGGGTGAGCAACGAGCTATCCCAAGCCCGGGAGGAGGCCGGGGCCAAGCAGTTAAGGATCAATGCTCTGCAGGAGAGGGTTGAGCTGATTGGGCTGACAGAACAAGGGCCAGGGGTGAGGCTGAGGAGCTGACCAAGAGGTTGGCCAGGCGAGAGGAGGAGGTATGATCTCATTTTTCTCCTCCCCTTTTTAGCTTCTTCTGCTGGTTTCTTGTGATGCCGACTAACTTTGGCTTTCTCAGATGGCGAAGTTGGAGTTGGAGGTTCGGGCTCTCCAGGTGAGCTCGTGTCCAACCGCAATAAGAGCTCAGAACTCGAGACGCGGGCCAGCGAGTTCGAGGAGCAAAATATCATCTTGCGGGCTCAAGTTGTGGAGGCTGAGAAGCAGGCCGCTGAGGCTAAGACGCAGCTCGCCATACTCAAGGGGAGGCAGGATGCTATCGGTGTTGACGCCTTCCAACTCGGGTTGCAGGAATGCAAAGAGAAGATATCCAGCGAGCATCCAGAATGGGATCTCTCTTTTCTGGACGCTGAAACTCCTGATGAGGGTGAGTCCGAAGGGGAAGAAGGGGACGAATACGTCGACGTCTCCGACACTGATCCTGGTGCTGTCCCGGGTCCCAGCGAAGCCGCAGCTTCTGAGGGACGGTCGCAAACTGCCGCTGGGGGGGCAAAGATATTGGAAAAGGGCGAGTCTAGTCACGCTTCCGTGGATGTAACCGAGGACTCTTCTAAAGCTGACACGGTTCCCGGCTCTTAGGAGCCATTCTTGTATTTTGTCTTTTAGAAGTCTGTCTGACGTTTCTTAATAAAAGAGTTTCCTGTTTCCATTAAGTGCCTTTCTTGCATGGCCTCGTTGTGGTCTAGTCTCGCCTCGATCGCGAGCGACTTATGGCTCGCTGATACTCTTAGGTCATCTTCATTCCGAGATTGAAGGAATGCATTGGTTTGGCCCAAAGCAGGGCGACAGCCTTGACCAGCGAATTGGGAAGTGGTCTGGTCCGGTTGGTGTGGACCGACCGACAAAACAGATCTGTTAAGGCCGACAGGTGAGATAGGTCGACCGGGGCCGACGAGCAAAATAGGTCGGCTGGGGCCGACAAGCAAAATAGGTCGGCTGGGGCCGACGAGCAAAATAGGTCGGCTGGGGCCGACAGGCGAAGTAGGTCGTCTTATCTCTCGTTGGGCGAAGGAAAAGTTTGCGTAGTCTTCGCGCCCTTTGCTATTCTGTCAGCGCCCTGCCGTTTTGCAGGCGAATCGGTTTTTGTTTTACCAAAATCGGTGGTACGGCGCTATGGATAACGTAAAGCTGCACTTAAAGCTTTTCGGAAGGTGCTCTTTTCCCATGCAGGTCGTTTCATCGTGTTGCGCACGCAGTCGCTTACCATTGGAGGACATTATTTTCGAAGGACGATCTCCTGAACCTGCCAGTTTTTGAAGTGCTAGTGGACGATCCCCTGCCTTTAATGATCGTGATTCGGGATCAGGAGGAGATCTCCGTATACGTCACAGCTCAGGCGGTGGGCTTGGCGCGCAGTAGGCGCCGCGTCTATCCTGAGGGGCCACGTGGTGGCATGGGCCAGATGTTTGAATCTCGGGGCTTCCAGCTTGGGTAGCTTTCCCGGTTCATTTCTGCCTATAAAAAGGAAAAATGGGGTCAGTTTTGGTCATAAAGTTTCTTTCCCGTTAGAGCTTTCATCATGCCTATTTTTCTGTTGCTGCGAGTGGGAGGATTGAGCTTTTTTCTTGTAAGCTCTTTGCCTCCGGATAGTTGGGGCGATGAGGGAGCTGCCGAAGGATGGCTCGCCCTTAGGGGATGAGTCCCGGAGATCATATGGAGAGCGCACATAGAGGGCGCAGAGGTCACACGGAGAGCGCACACATACTCTTCCAGTGTGACCTTTGTGGCCTGTTACGGGGGGCTTACGGTAGGAAGTGTATCGACACCCCCATAGCACGCACAGACTCTCCTCTTTCCTGGCCTGGATTCTCTCCCTTCTCTGAGGGGAATCCTTGCCACGGGGGGAGAATATGGGAGCAACCGGGGTCTGATGGTCCCCGAGCCTCTCGGTCGGGCGGCGGCCTGCGATCCAGCACCCCTCCTAGGGGAGCGGGCTGGTTCGTCCGAGTCCTCAGAATCAGCATCCATGGGCCATACCTCCTTTTGGGCCTCTCGGTTTATTCGACGGGGGCTATGGAAGGTCAGCTTCATCAACCGCCCAGTTGAGCTGACCGTTTCGTGGTTTGCCTGATTTGTCGGTCCGGACGCCGGAGCATCACGGTTGTCTACGTCTGCTTTGGAGCAGTTGCCCGAGTTTTGTACTTGTCTTTATTTTATGCATTTCAATGCTCTTGTAACGCCTCTAAGGCATTTGTAACTGATCTTGATTGGCAATAAATAAAGAGAGTTCTATTTTTGTTTCTCAATCTTTATCTTTTTGTGCCGAGTTGCTGTTGTTGCCGTTCGTGGGATACGAAGGCGTCTCGCTCGTCCTTAGACGAGGATCCCGCACTATCCGAACTAACTGGGGTTCGTAAGCGACGGTCTAAGGACCGTTCGGAGAAATGCACTCCTTATTTCGGTCCGAAGTTTGGTATTTTTGTGCTTCGTCCTTATCGGGACTCGCATCCTTGCAGGTCGGCTTTGCCGAAGTTCAGGGAATCTGTGCTTTTCCCGTAGTGGTTCAGGGAACTTGTTGTTCGGCCCAGCCGAGGTTCAGAGAGTTTTGCTTGGCCCTGCCAAGGTTCGAAGAATCTGTCACTCGGCCCAGCCGAGGTTCGGAGATATTTGGCTTGGCCCTGCCAAGGTTCGGAGATTCTGACACTCGGCCCAGCCGAGGTTCGGAGATTTTACTTGGCCCTGCCAAGGTTCGGAGATTCTGTCACTCGGCCCAGCCGAGGTTCGGAGATTTTTGCTTGGCCCTGCCAAGGTTCGGAGATTCTGTCACTCGGCCCAGCCGATGTTCGGAGATTTTTGCTTGGCCCTGCCAAGGTTCAGAGATTCTGTCACTCGGCCCAGCCGAGGTTCGGAGATTTGGGCTTAAGGGAGCGATTCAGTTGTCATTGTGAGCCGTAGTGCTAGGTCTATGCGGCGCTTGGTGATGGGCACCAGGTCGGTACGAGCAGTATATTGTCACGCTTTTTGATTGGTGACGCTACTCTTCCGAAGGGACAGGTCATTGGCCGGATGCCGGACTTCTTCCCTCTGCGCTTCCCGAAAAAGAGGCCAGCTTTAGGAGGCTTGGGGAAGCGTTGAGGGCATTTATTGCGAGGGCCGGCAGATCAAAATGTCTTACTTGGGGGAATTCCCAAACAGTCTGCTCGCACTTACCGATCTCACTCGGGATGGGGCGCCACACTTTGGATTCTGCAGGCATTGAAATGACGACACGTGGCAAGCTCTTATGGGTCGGCGGCTATGGCGCGACCGATCGAGATACCTATCCAGTGAGTATAAATATGACCGAGGGGTATGGTCTCAGCCATCCCTCGGTTTAAGTCCTGAAACAATGGCCTCTCAAGGGCGATCATCTAGTGAGCTGCGCACCTCACTCAACGGCCTGCTTCACTCGGAGAGGAGGCGTATCTCCGTTACTGTCGATGGACTGGGCTGGCGTCGGCCCTCGCGAGCAATCAGCAGCTCGTGAGGGTCGTAGAGGAGTACATGGACGTGACGACCAAGGAGGCGGAGGCCCTGCGCCGGGTGATAGACCGGCAGAGGGAGGAGGTTGAATCGCTTCGTCAGCAGTGGCTGATCTCACCGAGCGCCTGGAGGATTTGCTGGCGTCGGGGGCGACTCCGATCCATGATCCAGGGCCTCTTTTGCTTTCTTTTTATTTTTTTCTGTCACTTTTGTAATCCCTTTTTCTTGATAAATGAAAAATGGATTTATTTTGAGTAATCCTCTTCTTTAAGAGTTTTGGCCTTGGTCATGTTATCCCCGCAATAGTTAGGGTGTGGCCCCGTTAGTTTATGCGCTGATATGGACGCTTTGATCGACAGGATATAGGGGCATCACCCAAAGATTTTCAGCTGCAGAGGGGAATCCCCTGGCTCTGCTTGGGGCTTTTGGCCGATTACGCGGGGCTTAAGGGGCCCTTCCTTTTGTGTGTCAACGGTTTTTCGCTCAGCGTGCTTCGTTTTAAACCGGCAAAAATTTTGGGGGCTATTTGGAAGTCCCTCGGCCTTAATCGGGGCCTGCGTATTTCGGCTTTCAGCCGGCGCCTTAACCTGGAGAAATTTTTACTCAGCCTTGCTGAGGTTCGGAGAACGTTTTACTTAGCCATGCCAAGGTTCGGAGAATTTGTTGCTCGGCCCGGCCGAGGTTCGGAGAATATTTTACTTGGCCCTGCCAAGGTTCGGAGAATTTGTTGCTCGGCCCAGCCGAGGTTTGGAGAAATTGTTGCTCGGCCCAGCCGAGGTTCGGAGAATTTTTACTTGGCCCTGCCAAGGTTCGGAGAATTTGTTGCTCGCCCAACCGAGGTTCGAGAATATTTTACTTGGCCCTGCCAAGGTTCGGAGAATTTGTTGCTCGCCCAGCCGAGGTTCGGAGAATGTTTTACTTGGCCCTGCCAAGGTTCGGAGAATTTGTTGCTCGGCCCAGCCAAGGTTCGGAGAATGTTTTACTTGGCCCTGCCAAGGTTCGGAGAATTTGTTGCTCGGCCCAGCCGAGGTTCGGAGAATATTTTACTTGGCCCTGCCAAGGTTCGGAGAATTTGTTGCTCGGCCCAGCCGAGGTTCGGAGAATGTTTTACTTGGCCCTGCCAAGGTTCGAAGAATTTGTTGCTCGGCCCAGCCAAGGTTCGGAGAATGTTTTACTTGGCCCTGCCAAGGTTCGGAGAATTTGTTGCTCGGCCCAGCCGAGGTTCGGAGAATTTTTACTTGGCCCTGCCAAGGTTCGGAGAATTTGTTGCTCGGCCCAGCCGAGGTTCGGAGAATGTTTTACTTGGCCCTGCCAAGGTTCGGAGAATTTGTTGCTCGGCCCAGCCGAGGTTCGGAGAATTTTTACTTGGCCCTGCCAAGGTTCGGAGAATTTGTTGCTCGGCCCAGCCGAGGTTCGGAGAATATTTTACTTGGCCCTGCCAAGGTTCGGAGAATTTGTTGCTCGGCCCAGCCGAGGTTCGGAGAATGTTTTACTTGGCCCTGCCAAGGTTCGAGAATTTGTTGCTCGGCCCAGCCGAGGTTCGAGAATTTTTACTTGGCCCTGCCAAGGTTCGGAGAATTTGTTGCTCGGCCCAGCCGAGGTTCGGAGAATTTTTACTTGGCCCTGCCAAGGTTCGGAGAATTTGTTGCTCGGCCGAGGTTCGGAGAATATTTTACTTGGCCCTGCCAAGGTTCGAGTCCAGACAAGGAGCTCGGTCGTGCCGAGGATTGGTAAGCAGCATCTGTTTCTTTTTGCAATTTTTGGTGATGTAGTGCATAATGATTTGCATTGAGGAAAATGTGCCGACAGGAAGATATAATGAGGCATATGAAAATAATTTGGAGAGGACGTACCCTATTGATAATATTTTCGGAGATTGTCCGAATTCCACGTCCGGGGAATGGATTTCCCATCCAGATCTTGTAGCTTGTAGGTTCCCGGTCCAATGATCTCCGCTACTTGGTACGGGCCCTCCCAGTTTGGCGCCAGCTTTCCTTGTTCCAGCGGTTTGGAAACAGAGGCCTTTCGGAGGACAAGGTCGCCGGGCAGGAAGGCTTTCCCTTTGACTCTGGAAGCATGGTAACGGGCCACCCTTTGTTGATAAGCAGCCACTCTGATCCGGGCCTTCTCTCTAATTTCCTCTACCAAGTCGAGGTTGGTGCGGAGCTGTTCGTTGCTAGCTTCCTCTGAGTAGCTTTCCACCCGCAATGATGGGAGGCCTATTCCACAGGGATAACGGCCTCTGTACCGAAAGCCATTCGGAATGGGGTTTCACCTGTCGGGATTCTTGGGGTTGTGCGGTAGGCCCATAAGACATGATGCAGCTCCTCCGCCCACCTGCCTTGGGCTCTGGAGAGGCGAGCTTTGATTCCCTGAAGGAGGGTCCTGTTGGTCACTTCGGCCGCTCCGTTGGCTTGTGGGTGCCCGACCGAAGTGAGGTGGTGACGGATTCCATGCTCCTCACAGAACTGGCGGAATTTAGAGTTGTCAAACTGCTTGCCGTTGTCGGTGATTATGGTATGCGGGAGGCCGAATCGGCAGATGATGGACCTCCATACAAAATCTCTGGCCCGTGCCTCGGTAATTTGTGCAACTGCTTCCGCTTCGACCCATTTGGTGAAGTAGTCGATGGCGACAAATAGAAATTTCCGCTGTCCTGTGGCAAGCGGGAATGGGCCGAGGATGTCCATCCCCCATTTGGCGAAGGGCCAAGCGGAGGATATGGAAACTAGCTCGGCGGAAGGGAGCCTTTGGATGCTTGAATGCCTCTGGCAGGGGTCGCAGGCTCGGACTAGATCGTCTGCGTCTTTCTGCATGGTCGGCCAGTAGTAGCCTTGTCGCAGCACTTTGTGGCATAGGGACCGGCTTCCCAGATGGTTGCCGCAAATCCCTTCATGTACCTCGCGCAGAGCATAATCTGCTTCGGACGGGCGAAGGCATCTGAGCAGCGGCATGGAAAAAGACCGTTTGTAAAGCTGGTTGTCGATCAACACGTAGTGAGTGGCCTGCAGCTTCAGCTTTCTAGCCTCCCTTCGGTCGGACGGAAGCGACCCTTCTTTGAGATATTTGAGGATAGGGTCGAACCATGATGGTTCGGCCTCAACTTGCATTATCGGTCGGCTCCGCGATGCTGGGCTTTCCAGAGTCTCCAGGTGGAACTTTTGCTCGGCATCCATTGACTCCGCGGTCGCCAATCGGGAGAGTAGGTCGGCGCGGGCATTCTCGGATCTGGAATCTGAATGATTTCAAATTCAAAATGGGGAAGCAGCTCCGCACCTCCTGGAGATATCGAATCATGTTCGGCTCCCGGGCTTCAAACTCTCCTCGTACATGGCCGGCTACTAGCTGAGAGTCGGTGAAGGCATTGAGCTTCTCCACCTTCAGATTGCGGGCGATTCGGAGGCCGGCTAACAGGGCTTCGTACTCGGCTTCGTTGTTGGAGGCCGGGAAGGAGAATCGGATGCCATATTCGAAGGTTATCCCCTCGGACTGGTAAGAACCAGGCCCGCACCGGAGCGATGGGCATTAGATGACCCGTCGACATGGAGGAGCCACCGGGCTCCAGCTTTTGGTTCTTCGGGGAGTCTGGGGTAGAACCGTCCTCCGGGATGGTACACTCGAGGAGGAAGTCGGCTAGCACCTGGGCTTTGATGGCTGGACGAGGCTGGAAATGTATGTCATGCTCGCTTAGCTCGACGGCCCACTTGGTCATTCTCCCCGACGTCTCGGGACGGTGGATCACCGCCTTGATGGGTTGGTCGGTCAGGACCGTCACGGAATGTGCTTGGAAGTACGGCGCAGCTTCCGAACTGAGGTGATTAAGGCCAACACCATCTTTTCAATTCTGCTGTACCTTGTCTCCGCATCGCGGAGCAGCCTGCTGACATAGTAGATCGGCTTTTGGACTTTGCCTTCTTCTTTGATCAGCACCGAGCAAACCGCACCCTCCGAAACAGCCAGGTACAAGAATAAGGTCTCCCCTGGGGACGGACTACTGAGGAGTGGGGGCGAGCCAAGGTACTTCTTGAGATCTTGAAATGACCTTTGGCATTCGGGAGTCCACTGGAAGTTTTTGGCCGATCGGAGAGTTTTGAAGAAGGGGAGGCATCTCTCGGCCGACCGCGCCACAAAGCGGTTGAGGGCCGCTATCCTTCCGGTTAGGCGCTGGACCTCTTTGACAGATGCCGGGGGCGCCATTTGTTGGAGAGCTTGAATCTTCTGGGGGTTGGCTTCGATACCTCGCTGGGAGACCATGAAGCCGAGAAACTTCCCGGAGTTAACGCCGAAGGCGCACTTGGTCGGGTTGAGTCTCATCCCGTACTTGCGCAGCATGGCAAAGCTCTCTGTGAGGTCTCGACATGCTGTGATGCCTCCTTGCTTTTGACCAGCATGTCGTCCACGTACACCTCCATATTCCGGCCGATTTGCTCCTTGAATACTTTGTTTACCAGCCTTTGGTAGGTGGCACCTGCATTTTTAAGACCAAAAGGCATAACGCGGTAACAGTAAGTACCTCGGTCGGTTATGAAGGCGGTCTTTTCTTCATCTTCGGGGGCCATTCGGATCTGATTGTAGCCTGAATAGGCGTCCATGAATGACAGCATCTGGTGGCCTGAGGTGGCGTCCACGAGCTGTCGATCCGAGGGAGGGGGAAGCTGTCCTTCGGGCAGGCTTTGTTGAGGTCGGTGAAGTCGATGCAGATTCTCCACTTGCCGTTCGACTTTTTCACCATGACGACATTTGACAGCCAGCTCGGGTAATTTACCTCTCGGACGAAATTGGCCTTGATGAGTTTGTCTACCTCTTCTTCAATGGCCTTTTGTCGTTCCGGGGCGAAGCTCCTCTTCTTCTGCTTAACCGGCCTGTGCATCTCGTCCACGTTGAGACGGTGGACGAGGACCTCGGGGCTGATCCCTGGCATGTCGGAGGCGGACCAGGCGAAGATGTCAGCATTACTTCGGAGGAACCCGATCAATCTGTGCCGAGGCTCTCCTTTGAGCAGCGACCCGATCTTTATAGTTCGGTCGGGACGAGCCTCATCCAACGGTACCTCCTCCAATTCCTCTGCCGGTTCTCCTCTTTGTTCGGCGAAGTCCTCGCGAGCGTCTAGCCCATCAACCTCTGGCATTCTAGACTGAAGGCTGTAACAAAGCATTGCCGAGCCATGGCCTGACTTCCCCGAACAACTCCAACTCCTCGCTCGGTGGGAAACTTCATGGATAGATGCGGGATGGAGACAACTGCCTTGAGGGACATTAGTCCGGGCCTGCCGAATATTGCATTGTAGGGGGATCTGAGGTCGGCTACTAGGAAATCCGTCTGGACAATGGCTACAAGGGGCCAGGTTCCCGCGCGGACGTCAGGGTGACGACTCCTTCTGGGACGATAACGTCGCCAGTGAATCCCATCAGGGTGGAATCCACGGCTCGAAGGTTTTCCATGAGTAATTTCATCCTGGCAAACACACCGAGGTACAAAACATTTACCGAACTTCCACTATCAACTAGGATTCGGCTTACATCATAGTTATTCAATTAAGGGATACAACTAGTGCGTCATCATGGGGGAGCTGTATCCCTAGGAGATCATCATCGGAGAAGGAGAGTTCGCCCGTCCGTGCCTTCTTTGGCACTGATCCATCACTGTCGCCTCTGGGGCTCGATCCGCCGGCCTCTTCAATCATATTAATACGGCCGATCATGGGCGGATTCGGTGGAGGAGGAGGTTGTTGAAGCTCGGGCTGGCGGTCACCTCCTTGTTGTTGTGGCTCGGGCGCCCTCCTGAACTGATTCAGTCGCCCCCGCTGGATCAGTCTCTCGATTTCATTTTTCAGCTGCCAGCATTCTTCAGTGTCGTGGCCGTGCTCCCTTACTTGGTAGGATGGTGGCCATATCTCCTACGGTTGTAGTGGTCGAATCTCTTCGAGCGTCGAGGTTCCCTCGGAGAGGCATTGGCGTCAGGGGGGAAGGCTGGCGGGCTCTCGGATTCTCCATCTGATGGTCATGGCGATGAGCTGCGGATTTTGGCCAGCTCGCGGCACGGACGCCGCTGGGAAAATCGCCTTCGGGGAGCGATTCCGGCGGCATCGCTTGAGGCAGGCAGACGGAGGGACTCTGGCGGCGAGGCGGACTTGGTCGCCGGGCGGGACGGTGCCTGTCGGGAACTTTGGGCTCCCTCTTCTTTGCCTGCTCAGCGCGGGCAACTCTCCGCGATTCCTCGACCCTGGCATACTTGTCCGCCAGGCCATCATCTCCGAGAGGCAGGGGGGTAGCTGACTTCCATAGCCAGATAGAAGTCGCTCTCCTTCGAGACTCCCCCCGCTAGGGCAGACATGGCCACCTCATGATTAAGGTGGTCCACCTCCAACATGGCCTTATTGAAACGGCCAAGATAATTCCTCAAGGACTCCCCCTCTCTCTGCTTAACTTGGAGAGGGAGTCGGATCTTCGTCGGTGGCGGCGACTGCTGACGAACTGGCCAATAAAAAGGTGGCTCAGCTCGTCGAATGAATCAATAGAACCTGGCTTCAAAGCGTTGAACCAGGTTCGGCGGATCCTCTGAGGGTGGAGGGAAGGCGCGGCAGAGGACCGCATCAGATGCTCCGTGGAACATCATTATTGACCGGAAGCTGCTAAGATGGTCATCCGGGTCTGAAGAGCCGTGGTAAGGTTCGACGGCTGGTAACTTGACATGGGAGGGAATCACTTCCTCCATAATCCCCTTAGAGAAAGGGATGCCCTGCTCCGCCTTGGGCTGGGGCGGATGGGCCTGCTTGGCGGCGTCCAGCTCCTGACGCATTTCCTGGATCTGACGACGGATCTCCTCTTCGCCAGCTAGAGGAGGAGCTGGGCGAGGAGATCGCAGAGACGGCGTCGAATCATGGTGGGAGGTCACCGGGAGAGAGATCGGGCTCGCCGAGATCTGGGAGGATCTCTGTCGTGGCCGCCTCGTGGGACTGGCTTGTCCCCTCTAGGTCGATGGGGGATCCGCAGATTTGCGCGGACTGGAGGAGGAAGTCGCCGGTGAAGAAGGAACCGCCGCTTCCTTGTGAAAGTGTGGAGCAGGAGGAGCCATAAGGCGCTCTTGGACCAGGTGGGTCAGAGTCTGAACTTGTTGGACCAGTGAGGCAAACTGGTCCTGGGTCACCGGGATGGCAGGTGGTGACGGGGTTTCGACTGGTGGCGGTTGCGGCGCTACGCCGCTCGTCGGATCAGGCCTGGGAAGCGACCTGATCTTGAGCTTCAGAGGTTGCTCTTCTCCGATTGGCCATTAGAGAGGTTCTACTCCAGGTTAGGATCCTTGTCTCCTTTCTTCAAGTTTAATGGGACTTGAGGCCCTTCCTCTAGCGCCAATCTGTTGCCGCCGGGATTCGTCCTCCGACTCGGGCATGGTCGATCTCCAGGGAGAGGGGGCGGACCTGCACAAAAAGTCCTCGCGCGAGAGGTGTTGGAGGTGCGCCCTCACTCTCCTGCCCTCACGCCGGCAGCTCGTCGGTGCTCTTGCCTTCCAGAGCTCCCGATTGGTCGCCTCCGGAGAGGCCTCCCGGAGAGATTCACCTTCCCATTATCTGGTTGATCGCCGACTTCTTCTCTACTGACTTGAGCGTCGGAGGGTCTTTCGCGGAGGGCCACCCCCAACGCCTCTCGCGCGAGGACTTTTGTGCAGGTCCGCCCCCTCTCCCTGGAGATCGATCGCGCTCGAGTCGGAGGACGGATCTCGACGGCAATAAGAGTAACTAAAAATACTTTTAAAATAGGGGGGTGTACTGAATAATTTGGGTGATGCAAATAAAAGCTCCCTTTATAAACGTGTGTACATAGGCTTTGTAACATAGTACCTTTAGCTTTTATAATTTGACTCTTTTTATAATATTGATAATATTTCCTTATTATCGTTTTCAAAGGAAAAAATGAGCTGTGAATGGAATTGATTTTTTTTGCCTTTTCCATCCCTTTGACTTCTCACGCTCAACTCCAACTCAGCCTCATACCCTATCGAGATAACAATTTTAATTCTCATATAAAATCTCATAAAAAATGAGGATGCAACGTATATATCCTATTGTTTCATTCCCAATTTTTTTTTCTTTTTCTTTTGAAGTTATTTTTTTAAAAATACACTTTAAAAATATTTTAAAATATAGGTTGTTGGAGGGAAGGAGGTGGCTCCAACTATAAGGTTTTTTTTTTTCCCTTAAAATCCATCTGAAATCATTTCAAAGCTTGAAGATCCTGCTTCGACCAAGATGAGTCTTATGGGGTTGGGTGGTAATAAAATTGTCATTCTGGAGCAGTGATCCAAAGAACATTTAGAGTGTGTGTGAAATAGAATTTTTTTTTAATTTTTAAAAGCTATAATTATAAAGAATAAATCTGAAAAGGTTAATCAAAAGGATGATATGGGTTATTTTCTAAACTTATTCTCTAAAAAATTCAAGAATAATTAGAGTCATCATTTGATAGTAAAGTTGTTATTTAAAAAAATAATTATTTTTTCATCTATCTTCTGGATAAAGTTTATTCTATATTTATTCATAAATAGCATTTTGAAAATCAAACATGATGTCTTTATCCGCACCAACATTCCACCTCATTTCTTTCAAAATTTTCGAACGGGCCTTTCAATGCGTACGAGTGCATGGAGCGCGGCTAACCACACGAGGGTCATCGTCTTCTCAAAATTTCCACATTCCGGCGAGGGAGCATAATATTTTATCAACTTAAAACTGTAGTTCTATTTTAAGGGTTCGCATATTGTACGCTAACAAAAATATAAAAAGACGGCCAGTTCAAACTGTGACCCAATCATATCCGTAACCAGTTTGGCCTGGATTGATCTGGACTCTAAATCCATGCCTCAGGTTTTCTTCTAATCAACTATTGAATTAGGCGTGGGGGTCATTCTAGACCTGGCTCGAGACCAAAATGACGTGTGTTAGGTCTTTGGGTTAAATCAACGTGTTGGATCTACGTAAAAACACTGCAATGAGAGTGGGTTGAATATTGGTTGTTTGACCCCTGGGCCTTAGCAGGCCTAGACCCATGAGTTGACAAAGCCGTACCAAGAATGAAATCAATGATGCTGAAATCTTTTGGAAACTATTCGAACCCAGTTCTGGAACGATGTTCGATGGTGTTACGTAAACATGTGAACTCTCAGATAATATTACACTACCAGTGATTTCACCACAAAAAATAAGCAAACAACTTCAACATTCTTTGACGAACAGTATTTTGCTGAACCATTTGCCCTAATAAGTGGTTGGAACTTCACATAAATTACTGTAACTTACTATTTTCATTTCTTTCATCATCTTCTTAGTAAATTTTTCTGTTTTCAAATAAAATTTGGTAGAAAAGTCTCTCTCCCTCACTAAAAAAAAAAAAAAAAAAACCTTTGATTTGAGAACAAAGAAGTTTGGTTGTTCAAAACATTGCTATTTGAACTCCTCTATGAAAACCAAATTAAAAAAAAAAAAAATATAGAGCGTTCACCATACTCTTGAAAGGACTTGAGTTATAAGCACATGATATACTTCTTTTTCTTTCAATATGGACTAAATTTGGAGTATTATAATCCCCCTACTTATAATGTGGCATCTTCGTCGTACACCACATTGTTAGTGCTGAAACCACGTGGCCTCAAGGGTGGCTCCATGCCTTGAAACTCTACTACCGTCCCATAGGCAGCCTATCAACTTCTTATTGGAAAATATTTTGATGTTGCAAAAAATCTTTTCTCAAAAATTACTAGAAATATATTATAGAATTTTAAATGCAAAACAAAGTAAAAAATAAAAATAAAATATGGATCAAACCAGGACCGAAGCGTGTTAAACACTGCCCTAAGGATCAGATTTTTGCTCATTTGTGCAGGTTGTTAGCAATCTGTCCCCAAAGTACAACGACCCGGCTCGACCCGATCCTCTTACTACGAGCACGATTGTATGAAGGTGCAAACCCAATGATTACCTTCATATACCCAAAAAAAATAATAAAATATAGAAATAAAATGAGATAAAAAAACTTATAAGGCTACTCCAAAATATTCTACTCCATCTTGAATCCTTAAGCCTATTTATAGGCTCGGCCCATAAAAGCTCAAACGGCTCGGTACATAATGGCCTTAAAGGCCTAATAGCCATTGGCTCCAAATCACGTCAGAAACGGCTTACAAAATTAATTGTTTGGGTCATTTCTGGACGTTGATGAACGTTGGCCTTATAACGTTCACCCAGCGCAACGTCCACTCGACGCAACGTCCGCGAGCGAAACGCTCGTGGATGTTCCCTTTTTTTATTTACATTTTTTCCAATAATTTCCCATAAAAGTTTTAAATAAAAAAAATATAATAAAAATCTTAGGGCATCTTATACTGCGCAATAGATGAGGTGTCCTATGGATTTGAACCTCACTTAGTATTGATTGTATACATCTAAAGGAACCATAGTGGATTAAACCTTGAACTAGGTCCTTTGACTCAGACTTCTACTAATCACACACACAGTATAGATCAATTGGGTTTAAGCGGTCAGCGCATATTAAAGGCCTTGTGCTTAATACCTTGATTTTTCATGAGAATTCTTTAAGGTTAGCCCAAACCTTTAGTCCCAGCCTAATATGACGATTCTCATATAGATGAATCCTCCAAGGGTATTTGTGACAATACCTTGCAGATAACCTACCTCGGATCCATTAAGAGTATGACTCAACCTTACACAAATTTACTTTGTCACTTTATAAGAGCACTCATCATAGGGATGTGATGAATTTTTTTTTCAAAAATTTATGCTCTAACACGATCACTCAATCAGCTTCGTTTTCTACCACATTGAACCTCATTCATGGGATATTCAATCACAGAGGTTGGGTATCCACTGCTGATGACCAAATAATGGGCTTAAGCCATATCCCCCTCGATGAATATAGGACTCCACTCCTAGATAACTCCTTGCCAAATTCTTCTTAAATCCAAGAAGATAATATTATTTTTGGACTAGACCTCAAATAAGAGAATCAAACAAAGATATATTAGAATTGAATATCCAAATACAAGGTAAACAATAAGTTGGATATTCCAATAGTCATGAGATTATTTAGTAAATTATAAAAACTTTTTTAAATCTCATGGCAATAGATTTCAAGAGACTCAAAATAGAGCATTTATTTGACATACCTTGTCACAGAAGTTCATCCATTCTTTACCATTTGGTAGCATAAAAGATTCACAATAGTAGGTAAGCAATAAGTATTTACCCAATGCTGTTACTTTTGTCAAGCAACGAACAACACAACAAGGAGATATTAAATATTGACCACTATACCAGAAAACACTTATCTAGAATAGAAAAACTTTTGCATTTATGTAAGAATGCAAATATATATGCTAGTAGCTGCAAGTAAAATAATAAAATGATATGAAAATACATCTATATACAAGCATGCATATATTATGTACACAAGTGCAAGCATGTGTGTACACACATGTAATCCATATATATACACGTGTATATCATTTGGGCCTAGAATACAGCTTAGCTATGGATGTTATATGCACATTATCGTATTGTAGTCCGACTTAGTTTCTTGGTAGGTTTGATGCATCCATAAGAATACCCTATAGCATACAAAGGATAATTGATTGTAGTGTACATATACCTACATAATGTGCTGATCAGCGGTAGTGTAGCATGATAACCATGGTTTAGAGTTCACCTGAAGCTTAGAAAACTATCACCAAAACGGTAATTAAAATATAGCTACTTATGGAGTTAATATAATACAAACATACTATTATTAACAAGAAAGGTTTTGAGAAAGGCACAAACTAAAGATAGAAAGAATTAGTGGTGCATCTATACATTGTTGCATGATTAGTTCCTAAGAGTTTGTTTCCTTCTTCATGAAAGTGAACAATTTGCTTCATTTTGGATAGCCTGGCATGCAAACAAAGTCTAATGTACCTCAGATACAAAACATCAAAAGCTTTCCCGGAGTTATGGATGTGATATATTGAGTGGACAATATACCAATACTCTGTGTTCCCCATTATTACTATAAGATGCTTCTAAATTCAGAAGGCCATGAACGTTCATATTGGAGAAATATGATATAAGCAGGAAACTAATAACATTCCAAGTAAATTTACTATCATCGGTCTTGGTAATATATTTGTGGAGTGACCCTCCTAGTTAAGCAGCATGTATAACATCAGGAAAGAAGGGAATAAACATTAAGTCAAATAAAAAATTAGATAAAATTATTTGGAGTCAAGACGTAGACAAATTTTGCTGTAACATTATATTAGCAAACAGTATTTCAAGAGATAATTATGGATGATCATAATTTAGTATAGCAACATTTGCACCATTAATGCACAGACATTTCAGGGTGGCATGAAAACTTTTTATGTTGAGCAAACTCATGCAAAAGCAGAATGAGTAAATGGAATGAAAATCTAGCAATTTTTATAAAAGAAGAAAATTCTGATCCTTAGATGTTGGAAACTTATTTTTGATCTTAGCAAAATATCCTTTCCTAGAAATTGCTAGAAATATATTATAGAATTTTAAATGCAAAATAAAGTAAAAAAATAAAAATAAGATATGGATCAAACCAGGACCAAGGCGTGTTAAACACTGCCCTAAGGATCAGATTTTTACCCCTTCGTGCAGGTTGTTGGCGATCTGTCCCTAAGGTACAACGACCCGGCTCGGTCGGATCCTCCTACTATGAGCACGATCGTGTAGAGGTGCAAACCCAATGATTACCTTCAGATGCGCAAGAAAAGATTAATAAAATATAGAAATAAAATGAGATCAAAAAACTTATAGGGCTACTCCAAAATATTCTACTCCATCTTGAATCTTTGAGCCTATTTATAGGCTCGGCCCATAAAAGCTCCAACGGCTCGGTCCATGTAACGACCCGGGCCTACGGGCCCGTTTTGTTATAAGAAAGCAGACGGACAAGGTCCATACTAACTTGGGCCACCACAGCCCAAAAAGGGATCTAATTGGTGCCTTGTCCTTCTTACTTTACCACATATAAATCACTTAACCAACTCCCAATTTCCTGATGTGGGACTATTGGGAGGGTTATCACAATCTACTCCCTTACAAAGGCGACGTCCTCGTCGCTAGGGTCAATTGATCACAACCACCAGGCAGGCAGGATTCTAGAGGTAGCCCCCACAGGTTCAAGAGGTGGCTCCCATCAATATAGCACTTTGCCCTGTGGTCCCCATAGGTTCAAGAGGTGGCTCCCATCGATGTAGCACTTTGCCCTGTATGGCACTTAGCTCCTGTACTTTTGACTAGTGCGTGGCTCTGATACCATATTGTAATGACCCGGGCCCACGGGCCCATTTCGTTACAAGAAAGCAAGACGAAAAAGGTCCACACCAACTTGGGCCACCACAGCCCAAAAACGGATCCAATTGGTACTTATCCATCTTCCTTAACCGGTTATAAACCATACAACCAACTCCTAATTTTTTGATGTGGGACTATTGGGAGGGGCATCAAGAAAGCAAGACGGACAAGGTCCACACTAACTTGGGCCACCACAGCCCAAAAGGGATCCAATTGGTACTTGTCCATCTTTCTTAACCGGTTATAAACCATACAACCAACTCCTAATTTTTCAATGTGGGACTATTGGGAGGGGCATTACAATCAACCCTCCTACAGAGGCGATGTCCTTGTCGCCAGGTAATTGATCACAACCACCAGACAGGATTCTAGAGGTGGCCCCCATAGGTTCAAGAGGTGGCTCTTGCTCCCATCCCCACATGGATGTAGCACTTTGTCCTGTGTAGCACTTAGCTCTTCTAACTGCCCCACATGGATGTAGCACTTAGCTCATGCACTTCTGACTGCCCCACATAGATGTAGCATTTTGTCCTGTGTGGTACTTAGCTCTTCTGACTACCCCACATGGATGTATCACTTTGTCCTGTGTGGGACTTAGCTCATGCACTTCTGACTAGTGCGAAGCTCTGATACCATATTGTAACGATCCGGGCCCACGGGCCTGTTTCGTTACAGAAAGCAAGACGAACAAGGTCCACACCAACTTGGGCCACCACAGCCCAAAAAGGGATCCAATTGGTGCTTTGTCCTTCTTACTTTACCGCATATAAACTACTTAACCAACTCCCAATTTCCCGATGTGGGACTATTGGGAGGGTTATCACAGCCCATAATGGCCTTAAAGGCCTAATAGCCGTTAGCCCCAAATCACGTCAGAAATGGCTTACAAAATTAATTGTTTGGACATGTTGATGAACGTTGGCCTTCCAACGTTCACCCAGCGCAACGTCTACTCGACGCAACATCCGCGAGCGAAACGCGGTCAGGTCTGATATTATTTGTAATGCCTCAAAACCATCTATTACTTTAATTAACTTCGTTAGTTGGTTAAAACTATGGATCAAAAACTAAAGTAAAAATTAATGGATAGTAAATAAACTTGAGTTATAAGCCTATAATATTTTTTTAATCTAATGTAAGACTATATTTAAGATATCATAATTAGATATTGATTTAATAGCAGTTAGGTCAACGCTCCGTCGTCACCACCCCAGCGTCTCATGAGCTTAGAAGTCCACAATGGGACAACCTGGCACAAAGTTACATCTCCTCATCTATAGTTTTAAAGACGCTAATGTTGCATACATTAGGGCATCTTATCTTTTTAAGATCACAGATGACAAAAAGGCCTCTGTAACGGAGAAGACGAGGAAAAAAAAAAAAAAAAAAAAGGCAACATGCAGTCAACCGCAGCCTTATCATTATCATGGCTTACCAAAATCTTAATCTAACGAATCGAAATATTTGCTCCCAACCACCTGAAACCCATCCTTCAAGCTCAAACAAGCCCATATCATCACATTAAAAGCATATAAACACCCAAATTAATATCATTCACAAAACTCAAATAAATCTTGAGAAGTTAAGAAGCTCTAAATAAACATTCAATTGTCAAATCATTTTAGCCTTTTTTTTATCTAAAGCCATAACCTATCTTCGCATGATGATGGAGAAACCCCGTATCCTTTCTAGTAGGTATTGACTGAAATCCATGCCATTTTCTGTATTATTTGGAAGAGATTGGGAGTTGGGCAAGATGCCATAACAATTTGGAAAATAGGTGGAAGCTAAAGAGTTTGGGCTTTTTGGTAATGGTAGAAATATGAGATTTATTAACAAATTTAAGTATGTAATGAAGGCTTAGATATGAGCTGTAAAATTGTATCATTAGTAAGTGGAGAACCACATGGCAAGGATGCAAGAAATACACCTAGGTTTCATCTCTCTTCTTATTGCCTTGTAACTTCTCTATACACTTGGACATCGCTCCCAAAGTCATTCATTCATCTCTTTTTTTTAGCAAAATAAAAATAGACAACCATATGAACTAGAGAAAATAAGCATGAAAGTAGCCTTTTATGACTCGAGAGTAGGAAGATGAGTCTTGAAAGATAGGCGAGAACCTAAAGATTTTGGGCTATTTCATAATGATAGAACTATAAAATTTTTTAACAAAATTAAAACAAGTAATGAAGGATTATGGAATTAGATACGAGCTATAAAATTATGTATCCATTGGTAAATGGAGAACTAGATGGCAAAAATGCAGAGAACTATACCTAAGTTTCATCTCTCTTCTTATCACCTCTAATTTATTTTTCATATACTTTATCATCGCTATAAAAGTTATCCATCCTTTTCCTTTTTTTTTGATAAAATAAAAATAGATAAGCATATAAACTAGAGAAAACAAGCATAGAAACAGCCTTTTATCTAGGAAACTAAAGAGTTTGGAACATTTGGTAATAGTAGAGTTATAAAAATTATTAACAAAATTTAAGCATGTAATGGAGGATTACATAATTAGATATGCGTTATAAAATTACATGCATAATCTTTTGAATATATATGTATATATTCTTATAAATTTTAAATGCAAAATAAAGATACAAGTGAAGAATCAGATGGTAAAGATGCAAAGAACCACATCTAAGTTTTATCCCTTTTTTATCGTCTTTTAACTTCTTCTTCGTATATTTTATTATTACCCTCAAAGTCATCCATCCTTTTCATATTTTAACAAAATAAAATAGATAAGCATATAAATTAGAGAAAACAAGCATAGAAGCAGCCTTTTATCATTCAAGAGTAGAAAAAAAGCCTTGAAAGATAGGCGAAGAAATGCAATGAATGATTATAGGATTGGATATGAACGGTAAAATTGTATATCCATTAGTAAGTGAAGAAATGCAAGAAAACACATCTAAATTCCATCACTCTTTCTATCACCTTTAACTTTTTCTTCGTATACTTTATCATTGCTCTCAAAGTCATTCATCCTTTTTTTTTTTAACAAAACAAAAATAGTTAAACATATAAATTAGAGAAATAAGAATGGAAGTGGCCTTTTATCACTCAAGAATAGAAAGAATTAAAGATAAAAATATAATTAATGCGATCTATTAATAACTATCACTTGTTATATGACATCCATCCCAAAAGTCTAAATTGGTGATGGTAAGCCATAGGTGTCAAGAAATATAACGGAACTTGAAGTAACACCTCGGACATTCTTACCTTTTTATACAAATAAGATGATTCATGCTTTTAATTAGGATCTATTGGAAGCTAAAAGTAGCATTTGGTATGTGTGGTACACGTGAAGGTAGAATTGGATGGTTGTGATTGATCCAGTTTTGTTGGATCTTATAATTTGTATACTTTGATATGTGCATTTAATTTTTTCCTGAACATTATCTTTCTCTACCTTAGAATAGAAAAACTAAGGCACATGTAATTTAATGAGTGAAGAAAAGCCTAGCAATCCAAGTCGATAGCAATGACATGATAAAATGTAGCTACATATAGTAAATTTGTATTATAAAATTAATATATGTCTTCAAATGAGCAATATGTTTTATATATAACATAGTTTCATGTAAATATATATGAGAGAAGAAACAACGCAACTTATAAGATGTTTTAATTTAAGGTAAGAGTGATTTTAATAGTCAAAAGATGAGTAGACTCATGACTTACAATCTTGCCACGAACACTATGGAATTATTGTTTAATATAAGAATATATAATTGAAGAGACTCAAAAGAACTATTTATCTAGTCCAATGACATCTGCAACGTAGGGAGAGCTTAACTTTATATAATAAATTTATGAAGTATATATATATATATATATATATATATATATATAAGGGTAACATGCACATAGTAAATTTATAAGAATATATACATATATATTAAAAGATTATGCATGTAAGAAGAAATAATTAAAAGTATATACATGCAAATATTAAAATAAATAACATATAAATAAATTTACTGTAATAAAAATGTACATGTTAAGATAGATATATGGTAAAACTTTAAAAGATAGAATTAAAAATAAATATATAAAAGAAATGATAAGAGTAGTCCCAATTGAAGATAAAATGAGAGAAAATCGATTACAATTGTTTGGATATATACAACGAAAACCTTTAGATGTTCTAATTAGAAAGAGTAATCTTTTAATAATCCATGATAAGGATAGGATAGAGGTAGACCTAAACTAATATGGACAAAAATAACTAAAAAATATAACTATTTATAATTTGAATATCAATTTAGTCTTGAATAGAGTATAATGAAGGAAGCAGATTCATGTAGCCAATCCCATCTAGTTGAAAAAAAGGTTTCGATGAGTTTTAGTTGAGTTGTACATGCAAATATTAAATTTGATAATTTATATATGAAACTTTTAATATCTATAAGCATGGCATACCAGGCCATTGCATATTATCCTGCATATTATCCCATATTGAGCATAATATATCATACTAATATCAAAATAAGACTCGGAATGAATGCTAATAAAGTTTCAATATGTTGAATCAATCCATATACTAGGTGGTACCAATACTATATCTATGTAATACCTAGTATGGGCCTAGTACCAAGATGATAAACTCTGCTTATTAAAAATTATTTGTAAAAAAATTATGTAGTTTATTAGAGTATACTTATAAAAAAATATGTACATATAAGGCTTTTACCTAATTTCACTAAAAAAAAAGACTCTAAAATCAATTAAAAATTATTTTAATTAAAATTTTAGAAAATATAAAAGATTGAACAACTGTAATTTTATTTTCTATTATACATCTAGATGCTTCATGATGTCATTCATAAGTTTAATCCACCATTGGACATTCTAACATCTGGTAATGAAAGCCCAAATAATATTTTTATAATCACATATTTGGTTGGCTGATGTCCATAACATACAAAATCAATATTTCTTGAATCATTTTTTTCATGGTGTAGAATTTTTTACTCAACCTTCTTGAAATGCGAAAAAAAACCTCCCATCATCTCCCATCATTAATTCTGCACCCGGACAACGAGTGGACTACGGTCCCGATTTCTTTTCTAATTTTTTTAAAATATAATATTAAAATAAATTATAATAAATAAACGATTTAATGATCAAACATAATTCTGCTGCATCTGCATGACAGCTATATAACAAAATTCACACATATATTTATATGGCCTCAATTTAATATATATATATATATATATATATATATATATATATATATATATATATATATATATATATAAATTATAATAAATAAAAGATTTAATGATCAAACATAATTCTGCCTGCATATGCATGACAGCTATATAACAAAATTCACACATATATTTATATGACCTAAATTTAATATATATATATATATATTCTAAATTGATAATGATAAGATATAAGTTTAAAGATACAATATATATTTATGGATGACATCAGATGATAAGGATTGTTCACGTGAGATCCCTATCATGGACTATAGATGAGGTGGATCATTCAAAGGATTGGGGCGTAACGTATACGAGATCCCGAGTCGTTTTTCAAACCGGTGCCAATGGCACCGGTTTTAAACGAAAAATATGTGATCCAAATATTTTATTGAAATGGGTTAAAAAAAATGTTATTTTAAATGACGTTTTCTTTCAGCCACCTCATCTCTTTAGGCTCGGCCCCGTCAGCTGGGTGGTTGACAGGAACCGAGCAAAAATCGTCACATGGTGTGACATTTCAGCCAAATAAAATCGCCACACCGTGTGACGATTTCAATTAGAGTGGGAATCGCCACTTCGTGTGGCGATTCCAACTGGGAATCGCCACTTCATGTGGCGATTCCAACTGGGATTGAAATCGTCACATGATGTGATAATTTCAGTAATGAAATCACTACACCATGTGGCGATTTCAACAGTCTTCCCCCGACCGAGAGCCTGCGATCAGGGGATTCTTTTAAAGGGCTGAGTGCCCTTTTCTTTCTCCCCTCTGCTCGCTTGAAGTCACGCCGACTCGCTTGAAGTTCCATTGCTCGCCGGAGAGATCAGGGGGATTCTGTCAAGGTAGATACACATTCCATTCTTAAACTGATTTTTATATGCATGAGATGTGTGTTTATACATTCCCTCATATAACTGATATTAATATATTTTTTTTGACAAAGAAGAAAGCAATATTGATGTTTTATTTTAACTATGATATCATCATGAGAGATTAAATGTTCCATATGGACCTTGGGAACCAATATGTGCTAAATGCTACTAAAATTTATGCATATTTAATTTTTTTTGTTGTTTGTAGCTGATCGGAGATAAATTTTGATCACCTTTTTTTTCAGATGGAAACTGTACGTGTTTTACTATATTATGATGGATCAATTGAACATGGTGGCCAAGAAGGGATACATTATAATCAACTTCCTCGTAAATGTTTGAAATTGAGTACGGAAACATGCTTTGCTGAGTTGGTTGATCAGATACATACAGTTCTAACAATTTCAGAACAGAGACATATCATCAGATTGATGTGGAGATCTCCAACATTGCAT